>CM038681.1:44923964-45278141 GCA_021605205.1 Aegilops longissima | reverse complement strand
GCTTTGAGTACTTGTACGTCGTGAATCGACAAGTTCACAAAGTGGCCGATGTGGAACCAGTGAGGAAGGTGACAGCACAACCAGGGTCAAGTTCTTCAGTCAATTGTTTGCCGCTTTGGGATTCCTAACAGAATCATCACCGACTAACGGCACACAGTTCACGAGCCGCACTCTTCATGCAAGACGCCCAAGATCTTGGCGCCAAGATCTGCTTTTGCTTCGCTTGCTCATCCGAGAAGCAACGGTCAAGCAGAGAGAGCAAACGCTGAAGTGCTGCGGACTCAAGACCGAACTTTCGACAGCTAGCGCAAGTGCGGAAGGAATCGATCGAGGAGCTGCCGGTGGTTCTTTGGTCGATCAGACGACGCCAAATCGAGCCAACGCCGACACCTTTCGCTCCTAGTCACGGAGCAGAGGCAGTTCTCCCACGGAACTCGGTACGGGTCTCCTCGAGTGCTCGCTATGATGAGTTGAGCAAGAGCAGCTGCGACAAGATGACGCGCTGCTCCTCGAGGAAGATCGCCTTCAGGCTGCTGTACGAGCTGCTCGTTACAAGAAGCTTTGCGCCGCTACCATAGCCGCAGTTAATGCCGAAGCTTCGAGGAAGGCGACTTTGTTCTTCGGGCGCTGCTCAATCCGCCAAGAATTCCAACAAGTTGACGCCAAAGTGGGAAGGCCCTTATCGGGTGAAACGAGTCACTAGGCCCGCGCTGTCCGCTTTGAGACCAAAGATGGCCTTCCAAAGGAGCAATTCCTGAATATAGAGCATCTTCGCAAGTTTTACCCATGAGGCGCTGCTTGCCGGAACCTGCTCCGAACCACCCTTTGTACAAGTCTTGCCGCTGTTGCATGTAATCCTTTGTACAAAGCCGGGCGCAGACCCTGCATCAAGAAGCCTATGTGTTATGCATATTTTGTCAATACATGCCCTCATAATCATATATGCATGTGTTTACTAACATTTTGTGCAGCATCCACACCCGGTAAGCGATAACGAGCCTCTAGGCTCCATAACTTTATTTTCTCTTCTTTCTTCTCAAACAAGAAGAAGGTTCATCCACCCACAAGTTAACTGGGGAGGAGAAGATATGGTGTGGGCCGCCAAGCCGCCGAGGAACTGTCGCCTTGCCGGAAATGGACAACAGAAAAGCTAAGTTGCTAAGTTTAAACAACCAGTTTTAAATTTTAAGTTATCTTCCTCGAACGATAGTACTTTGTATGGAAAAACCAGCGCTGGAGGAACCGACTCATGATTAGCTTGCTCTTACTTTGTTTCGAGTCCGCCAACAACTTAAGTGTGTTGCAACTAGATGCGATAAGGTTGCTTTGTCGGAAGCGCATCGCCAAAGAAGTGAAGTTCCGCAACAAGACTCATGCAAAGGTGTTCGTGACCGACAAGTTTCCCCTAAAAGCGAGGGGTATAAACATACAAGGAAGAAATCGAGTAAAGGAAATAACATTGCATTCGATTGCCTAAGATAGTGTATATTACATAATAACTTGTCGCAGATCTAATAGATTTTCGCCTAAATATGATCTACAGCGACAAGAGAAAGACAGACTTGGCGGCCTAGTCCACGCTGGTCGCCTCGAGCCTCTTGACTCGCCACCCTGTCCACAATGGGTGCGATAAGGGCCTTGAGCGCCTCAACATCGGGCAGAAGGAGGCAGGGACTTTGGAGAAGTCGACCTTTGGGTTGCGGAAGGCCACCTTCATCAACACCTTCCGAGAGCTCGGCACAGACTTTGACGCGATTCTCCGCCAGCTTGCTTTGGAATCTCTTCCGGAGCCGCTGGATACCCGCCAACACGCCTTTGAAGAATGTGCTGAGCTTGACGCTGGGTTGAGGTTCTCGCCGGTGGAGTATCCAAGATCGTCATCCCCAACTCCATCAGCTCATTATGGATGCCGCGGCGGTGTCCACAAGACCTTCTCGTCCAATGCATTATGCTGTCTCAAGATTATTCTGGCGGTCACAGATTCGACAAAGACTCCTCGGTGGCCTTGATCTTTTCCAGCAGGCCCGCTTCCCATCCTTGGCGCCGCTCAACGCCTCCGCTGTGGTGGTCAGCTTCAGCCCAGATCCGCCTTTGACGCCCTTGGCGGCATCGATCTCCTTGATCTTTTCAGCAAAACAACCCTGCAGCTCGCCGAGGGTGTAAGCGCCTTCTCACGCCGCTTCAACCCGCGACCTCCTCGCACTCTTCTCGAGGGTGGACTCCAGCTGAGCCACCTCGCTCCAATTCCTCTGGCGGCCTCGGCAGCCGCAGCTGCATCTTTTGCCTCCCGGCGGCCCGACAATCGCTTGCTCGCAAGACGGCGAGATCCTCCTCATAGCTGTCGAGGTTGATCTTCCCGCGCCGCCACCACCTTCGCTGAGAGCTTCTCACGGCAAGCCTCTACTGCTCTTCGACCTCGCCCTTCTCCAAGATGGAGGCCGTGGCGCCTCAAAGAGTTGCTCCCGCCTCCGCTTATATCCCGGAGAGTTTTTGTTGGCGCCACGGAGCTCTTCCGCTTCTCCAAGTCAGCTCCCGCCCTCACGACAAGCGCCTCGACTCCAGCTATTTGTCGGGCGGTAGAGCGACAAAGAACTTCCTTAGCAGCTGCTCCTCCTCAGCTCACCGCTGTTGCTGCTTGGGACATCAACCAGCGACAGCCGGCGGAGGCAAGCAGTTCCGCCGAAAGTCTCCCTCGACCGGTGCCCTCGAGCTTGATGCCCAGGGAGCTTGATAAAGACAACCTCACCGGCCTTCTGTAGGCGCCAGCCTGGGCTCGTCGGAGTCAGCGCGGCCGGTGGTGGGAGGATCAGCGGTTGGTAGCGCCTGGGCGCCTCCTGGCTTCAGGCCACAAGACGATCGCCAGATTCTCCCACCTCTGCGCAAGAGCCTCGCTGGCCTCCTCGGCCGGGCGGGCCTGTCGCCAGCCTCCTTCTCCATGTTGGCGGGCCGACATTTTCACCAAGGAAGGCCCTCCTCGCCGCAAGAAGTTTGCCTCCATCGGATCTCCGCAGCGGGATCTGATGGTCATAAGAAGAAAGCACAAGTAAAGCAAGTGTTCGAAAGAGAAGAACAAGAGAAAAGAACCCAAGGGAAATTCTCAAACAAGAAGGTTACCTGCAGAGGGTCTGCTGTCATGCCTCCACCACCGGGAGGGTTGTCGGCGCTGCCTCTGCCGGAGAAGATCCCCTTGTCGGAGAGGCCTCCCTTGCCGGGAGCGCCTCCTGGCGGAGAATCCTCCTGGTGGCGAGTTGAAGCAAGCAGAATTTCGGGTGACCTCCGAGCCTCCCGATGAGGCTGGACTCGGGAGTAACCTCCGTGCTTCCCGATGAGGCTGCTCGCTCCTACATAATTCAACAAGCCGATATCAAGGACGAAGAAGCACCCAAGCACGCCTAACCATGAGAAGTATACCAAACACTTACGTGGGGCTGTGCCGGGGCTGTTCTGTTGAAGGGTTGCCGGTCCGCAAGGGAGTCCTTGATGTGCCCTCGGCGCCACAGTGGGAGTCATCCGAGACGACCACCACCGGAGTCTTGGCCCTCTTCGACGCCTCTCGAGCTAGGCCCTCAAGGAGAAAGTTCAGAATGAAACCAATGATATAAGAAAAGGCAATAAATCGGAAGATAACAAGTAGCAGCGACAAGATCTTACTCTTCCTCTTCTTCCTGAGCTGAGGGCGGAGAGATCAAACTCGCCCGACGCGACGGATTGGGGAGAAGATTCCTGACGCTTGGCGGGTGCAGGGCCGCGACTCAGAAGAACCCGCTACCATCGCTGGACGGAATGAGGCGCCCCGCGCAACAATGTGCTTGCCGCGGTGGAGCACGCCGGCGGCGAGGCGGTTGTTGACCGTATGCCCCCCGCCACTTCTCCAGCCTTCCGGAGGCGCCTCCTTGGCGGGCAGCGGCTCCTCCCGCGGCAAGCTACTTGACGGCGGAGGAGAGGCGCCCGCAGGCTCGCTGGTTCGCTGTCGGGCTCGGCCTGCTCCTCTTCACCGACAAACTCTTCTCGTCGGCAAGGCTTGCCGCCGCCCTCTCTCGCCTCCTCGACGCTGAACTCCAACGCGCCGGCGGCAGCAGCCTCGCAGCCTCCTCCAACCTTGTGGCGGCGCGCCATCTCCCGATCGCTGGTGTCGCTGGTGAGTCGCTTCTTCTCGCCGGGCGCAGATCGGCACTTCAACCAAGTTGTCGAAGAACTGCTGCACGACGTCGCCGGGCGGGCTCCTGCTGTTGGAACGATTCCATGGGAATCGCACAACGCATTATCGCGCTGGATGCTGTCAAGCGGCAAGTTGTTGCACAAGGGCACAACTCCCTCGCAACATGCACCACCCGGGTTATCCGCTTCAGCTTGAACAGCTCCCGCAACATGCCGCAAGCTCCAAGGTAGTGAAATTCCAATTCAGACCTGGGCGCAGCCTCATGATATCCGCCGCTGCTCGAATTCCCAAGCAGGCCTCCTCTCCCTGCAAGGGCGCACACGGGCGGCGAAGGAAGTCCGCCAACTGCCCCCACGGTAAGCCCTGCTTGTTGGAGACGCGAAAATCCTAGTCGTGGCAATCTTCAACTTGTCGCCTCCGCGCCAAGTTGCTCCAGCCATTGCCGCCAGATTATGGGGGTTTTGGCGCAGGGCAGTAAAAGGTTGTGGCTCCTCCTCTAAGATCCAACACCAGTCAGCTCTCCACCTCCCACTTGTTGCGCAACTCTCCGCCAAGATACGCCTTCTTGCCGATCCTAGAGGTCCATGCACCTCCGACAAGCGGCTCTCTCTCTACGCTGGGTGAGAAGTAGTGGCGGAAGAGTGCGACATTCGGATGGACCCCGACAAAGTTCTCGCAGAGGGTGTAAAACGCCATGGTGAGGATGGCGCTGGGGTGAAGTCAAGGAGGCGGAGGCCATACGTGTTCATAACATCGCAAAAGAATTAGAAAAGGCGGCAGAGCCCGCAGGGAAGAAAATCACGAAGAAGGGGTACCCGATGGAGACCTTATGGATGTGGCGGCGGAGATGACCTCGTGCGCTGGTGCGCACGGGTCTCCGCCACCAAAGAGATAGTACAGCTCCGCAGCTCCTTCCTGCTGAGCAGGGGATCAAGAGGGCCTGCTCTTCCGCAGCGCGAGCCGCTGCGCCGGGCCGATTTCACGCTTTTTCCTTATCGGCCTTGAGCCATAGGGAGTGGTGGTGGAGGAAGCCGACGGCGTTGGTGGCACCGTGGCAATGGAGGGGCGGAGCCGCCTCTTTGGGCTCGAGAAGAAAGGGAAAGCGACGGGGTTTCTGATGTGACAAGAAGGGCAAGTGGGCGCCCTGCCCTGCTCCCCGCTTATAAAGGGAGAGGGACGGCGCCCGATTTTTCCCATTAAAGAAAGCCCCACGATCTCCCCACAATGCCACGTCCGGTGCGTGCTGCTCGTGGGAGACGTGTGGGTCCAAGGCAAATAACGGCGAATCAAGACCACGCGTGTCTGCAGATCGCTTTTGGGCCTGGCCCAACAGAGCTTGGCGCCCGTGTGTGGCCCAGGCCCGGGGCTCTGCCGGTGTATCGAGTAGGGTACCCTAGTATCCCAACTCGCACGACAGTTGCAGCGCCCCACGGCAGGGCTGGCCCGATGACCGCCAAGATCTCAAAGCAGCTCCTTTGGAGCCATTCAAGAACAAAGTATCAAGACCCCGCAAGAGGAGCTTGCCGGAAGGCCACCAGTATGCCAAGGAATAAGGCCCCGCAAGAGGAGCTTGCCGGGAAGGCTTGGTGAGCGATAAGCTCCCGAGCGCGACAAGAACCTTGTCGCGGCAAGGTACTCGCCGCGGCAAGTGACCTCTCTTCATCTCCGCTCCAGCTCACCCGCCAACGTGTCACCACGGGGCTCTCCCAAGCACGCGTGTCGATGGGCTGTGCAGCCAGCGGGGAGCAGCGATAAGCGGCGCTGATAGGCTACCATCGTGGCAAACGGAGGCGCACTTGACGGTCCCTGTTACACTGTTCGGGCGACTGAGACGGGCATTGATGACTCTTGTCCCTTGCCGTCGAGTTAGGGTATAGATTATCGTACACCGCATGAGCGGTGTACCAACCCACGCTTTTACTATTTTACCCTTGTCTACTTGGCACATGTGGTGACCCCTTGCGCCTATAAAAGGAGGCCCAAGTGCAACGAGAAAGGGTTCTGCCCAGTTCGGTTCGGTTCAGCCCGCTTAGTTCATTCTACTCATTCGAGACCACACTCAGCTAGGTTTTGTAGCTCCCATTGCTCCCTAGCAAGAACACAAGATAATCCACAAAGCAGCAGTAGGAGTATTATCTCTCCGGAGAGCTCCGAAGCTGGATAAATCTGCTCGTGTGCATCGCTTCGATCCGCTCTTTGTGCAATCTCCGCCCCCCTCCGAACCACAAGGGACCCAGGTCCCGTAGGTGTTCGTGGGACACGATCAGTTCTCCCCGACACGGATTTTCGTGCTGAATTTTCTGATATATGATACGTTTTTTTCCGACATCGTATGCAAAAGTTATAGCCGTTTTACATTTTCCCTACACTTTTTGCAAAACATGTCCAAAATTAAGTTTTGAAATTTTCCTAACTAGTAGATATAGTAATATAACTACCTCTCGAAGGATTTTATTTTTTGAAGTTTTTATCATTTTCTTTTGATTTTTTCAAAACTGAAATGGCGATACACGTGGGGGGTAGAGTTTGAAAATTGGCCCTTTAGTGTGGAAACAGGAGACGAACCCACACTAAAGGCTTGTCCCTTTAGTGTGGGTTCGTGGCACTAACCGGTATTATAGGTTAGACCTTTAGTACCGTTGGTAACACAAACCGTACTAAAGGGTCTCGTGAGGACCCGCCCGACGCCAATTCACATTACTTCCCTTTAGTACCGGTTCGCGGCACTAACCGTACTAAAGGCTCAACACTTAACCGGTACTATTGATCGCCGCCATGAACCGGCACTATTGATCACATTAGTGCCGGGTTTTTTACAAACCGGCACTAATGTGCTTCACATTTGACCCTTTTTCTACTAGTGTTAGTCCTGCGAAAAGGTCATAACTCGTCGTGACATCATCTTCTGGATCCGTGTTAACCCGCCATGACGTATTCTTCAATTAAATTCATATTTTACTCCGTCGTATCTTCCAACGGATCTTTGCCTTTACTGATCCTTCCAAAAACCGAGGCATCGGGGCCGCTGGATAATGATATTTTGGTCTCCTCGTTTCTCGCACCGTCTCAACCGGCCTTTCCTTATAAATAGGTGCAACCTAGGTCTTCCATTCTTCCTTCTTTCAGTCGTCTTCTTCCTCTTGCCTCTTCTCGAGCTCCGTCGCCGCCGCCGTCGAACCCCTCGTCTTCACCGACTCAGGCCGCTACATCGACCTGACTCTGACAGGAAAATGACGGCGAATCTCCGCAGCCCATCCACATCTGTGAGTTCCTCTCTTTCCCTTTCTTAGATCTGCATCGGAACTGTCTTGAGTTCGTCGGCGTTCATCGCCGCCCGACGCCAACCCTTGCTAGTTTTTACCTCCAATGCACTGTTTAGATCGTAAAAACAACATAGAACTGCTGTGGTAATTGTTTGTGCCTATTTTGCATAGAAACAGATCTCATTTCCCTTGCTTGGAAGCCCTCTTCAGGCGCATGAACTTCTCTGCCCTGTTTTAGGTCTAGAAAATTTTCTTTCCAGAGCTACCGTCTGATCCAAAATAATAACTGCAACTTGCGAAACCTGTTTGTTCCACACTTAGCCAAAAATTGCATCTGTTGAATCTGTTTTAGCCATAGTAGTCTATGTGACCGGTTTAAGACAACACCGGCTGTCAGCATCGCTTGCTTCCGGCGACTTAAGAAAATTTTGATTACCTTTAACACCTTCAGCGGTTTAAACGTTGTTTCATAGTCACCTATATGTCATTAGGCCCCTTCTTAAGCCGCCACTTTGAATATGTTTAAACCGGACATTTTTTACTTTGACATAGGCTTCCGCCTACACCATGGCACCTAAGGCTCTCAAGGCCCCTGTGACCTGCAACTGGGTCACGTCCATTGTCACAGAAAGCAAACTGTCTGATTTTGTGAAGTCCGGCCATCTACCCAAGAAGGAGGTCATGTCTTATCATGCTCCTGACCCGTCCGAAGAGAAACCTCATCCCAAAGAAGGGGAGGTAATAGTTTTTACAGATCATATGAGCCGGGGCTTCGCTCCACCCGGTTCAAAATTCTTCAGGGATGTTTTGTGTTTCTTCGATCTCAGACCTCAAGACATCAGACCCAATTCCGTGTCAAATATTTGCAACTTCCAAGTTTTCTACAAGGTGTATCTTGGAGAGGAACCCAGCATACTTTTATTCAGAGAACTGTTTTATTTAAACCGGCAGAACGAGCGTGCCAACGGGCCCAGTCTGGAACTTGGTGGCATCTCGATTTAGCAGCGAAGAGACTGTCTTTTTACTTATGCTGAACTTCTGAGTCATCCAAAGGACTGGAATCAGACGTGGTTTTACTGCAAGGATACTTTTCCGGCTGACGAAAATCCTCTGCCCGGCTTCCGCGCCTTGCGCCTTCAATCCAACCACCCGCTGCCGGATAAACTGACTGCCGTTGAGCGTCTGCCACTTGCTCCCACCATTAGCAAAATCAAAGCTCTTTTGGGAAATGGCTTAGATGGTGTTGACCTGGTCCGAGTCCGGGTCGCCATAGTGATTCCGTTAAGCCGCCGCCCGGCAATGTGCACTTACTCAAAGAGAAGAATGACCCATCGCGCCATAGTCCCGACGACTTACCGGATGATGTGGTAGATGCTACGACCCGACGCTGCTGAAAGAGGGCACGGTGACCAAGAACGCCTTCGACTTACTTCCTTTCGCAAGTAGAACCCGCCTCGCAGAAGTCATCAACCTCAATAATTATTCCTCATCGTGTTATACTTTACTTTTATTCATAACCCTTGTCATTCTTCACAGCCGATGATAACTTCGAAGGTCATGTATGATCATGAGGCGCAAAACAAGCAGAGCGCCAAAAGAGCCGAAAGGAAAACCGCCAAGACTCGAACTTCAAGGAAAAGGAAGCCAAGCGCTTCGACTTACTTAAATTGATGACACTTCGACGACGAAGAAGAGGTAACTTTTAACTCCCTTGACTCTTTATCATCACCTTGCTGACCCTTAATCTTTCCAGGATGATACAGGGAACAGCCGACCTGTCGAGGAAGAGGTAACTATAATCTCCTCCGACTCGAGCCCTCGCCGCCGTAAAATTCAAGAGTAACCCGGAAAGTAAGATTTTCACATCCTTTGGCTTACCAAGATCCTCAATTTCTTTTGAAGCAACAGCAATTTGAAAGCCGGAGGCAGACCTGGACCAGCAAGGATATAGAGCTCTCATCCGGCTTACCTGACGTAACCAGGAAGTGCCGGGCGGAGGTTATCTCCGATTTACGTTTTGTTTACCCTTCGGCGGGGTTAATTCGTCAACCTCTCAATTCCTCTGACTCCAATTATCAGGATACCTCTCCTTCCTCCGGCAAGTCTATGCAATCCAACATGCCGGCTTTCAAGACTGCCCCTGGGTAATATAATTTTGTTATCCTTATGCTTTACCTTACCCATATTTTTGTACTCACCCTTCTGCTTTATCCACAGCGTGCAGGTGAAGCCTAGTAAAAGGGCAAAAAATAATAAGCCATCCGAAGATCCGGTAGCAACTGAGCCGGAACTCGGAACAGCTGCCCCTGACGCTGCCACTCATCAACCGCCGCCTGAACCGGCATATGAAATTCCAGCACCATCCTCTAATCCGCTCGCTGAAGAAACTCTTGGCGGCTCTGATAAACCGGAAATTCTTAGCCCGGACAAGACCATTGACCCAGAAGTTGAAATTACCAAAACTCAGTTTGTCGAGCCAAGACAGCCCACCGTCCTTGCCAAGTGCTCTGCCAAGGAGGAGCTTTCGGAGCGCCGAAAGACTAAATTAGACCTTGAAGATTATACTCATTTGAGTATTGGAGATATAGTCTCTAGCTATATCAATCAAGTGCATAATAGCCGCGACCTGGAAATTGATATGGTGAAGCAGATACAGCAAAAATCTGAGGTACAACTTATGCTACTTTCCTTAATCATACTTACTGTATCAGCCCCCAAGTCTATTGCTTATGAATGAATATGTTGTAGACTTAGAAACCTGCTTAGCCCCGCCTTGTCCGGTTTATATGAAAATATTTAACCCGGTTATAACATGAAACCTTGAATTTGCAATACACATTAGCCCCCAAGTGTCAAGTATCTTTGCTTGCAAAGTGCTTGGGACTTAATTTCTCATGAACCGGCATTGTACATTTAAATTTCTTCCGCATACATTAGCCCCCAAGTGTCAAGTACCTTCGCTTGCAAAGTGATTGGGACTTAATGATATCTTACCATAATTTGATTATAACCCGGCATCAACGCAGGCCACCACAAGTCAATTTGAGTCGGAGATTGCTGACCTGAAGAACCGCCTGGTAGCGCAAGAACTTGAAATTCAAAAGGCCAACTCCAAATTTGCAATCAGCGTCTCTGAACAAGAGAAATTGAAGAAGAATTTTGATGCGGAGAAGAAATCTGGGCTGATGAAAAGGCCTCATTGGTGACCCACGCCGAGACAGCAGACGCATCACTTGCAGAAGCAACCGCCGAGCTGTCCGGCTTAAAGCGCCAGATATCTCAAATGGTCTCAGAAATCTTTGGTAAGTTACCATATATAACCTTGAATATCGCAATCCTTCCTTTGATGACTATTTTAATTGTCATCTCCGGCTCACCTTATGTGTATAAACGCAGGCCCCAGGAGCACAAACCTTAAGTCGAACATGTTGATCAAGCTTAATGCGGTGTATACTCTGGTGGAACAGCTATACGCCGGGTCACAACGTGCTTTGGTAGTTGTGGCTTTATCAAATGACGTTCCCCATCTCCTGCAAGATGTGCTCAAACGGCTTGCCATGCTACCCCAGCGGATTCAAGAGCTAAGGCGGGCATCTGCCAGAACCGGGGCCATAGCTGCTTTAAGCCGGGCCAAAGCGTTGCTTCCAGAGTTAGACCTGGCAGACGTTGCTCTTGGATATCCCAGCTTGAAGGAAGACGGCTCTGTATTCGATGAAACAGACTTCACCGCCTGTGTGAGAGTCGTACATCCTGTGGCTACCATCATTGGGAATGATATTGATCTTACCAAGTATCAGCCGGGCTATGATAGCGAGAACCGGAGAATTCCAACACCTCACTATGATGACGTCAGCCTGATCCCGCCAACTCGTAAGCACACCTTTGCCCCTGAAGTTGACCCAGCCGGTTTAATAGATAATGAAGCTGAGTTTGAAGCCTTAAGCGGCATTGACTGGACCACGTCAACCTTCCAGGACAGGGCAGCAGACGGAGAGGCGGAGAAGGATAACCCGGAATCTTCAAGCCCACCAAAAGAGTGAACCGCCTGGCGTTATGACTTTGCAAAAAAAATAATGTTTCATTATTCAGACTCGGGGAGTCTTGTAATAGGGTAGAAAAAACCTCTTAACTTTGTCATGCCTTCACGCATGTTTGTGGCGCTTAATACTTTCGTAAGCCGCCATCGTTATATACTTCCAGCTTATGTTGACCTTTCCTTGATGTCAAAAATTTTCTTGCTTTATCCTGTGTATAAAACAAAATAGAATTCCCTTGGCGACTTATCGCATCCGGGGTCACATAAAGTATTGATAACCCGGAGTATGAACCAAAACATCATATAAAGGCCAGTTTATGATTATGGTCACAATAGCATACCTGCGATCTTATTTGGTATATACTCGCCGGCTTATGTGACCCAAATTAGAGAGTTAATTGAACTCCTAACAGTTGACACATATAATGTTTACCTGGCCCTTAATAACATTTATACTTACAGAGTGTAATGAACAGTAAACTCAATTTCAAAGGCCTCTGATTCGAATACGATCAGTGAACCGTTCCAAAGGGGTTAAGCTAAGATTCGAATACGATCATATAGCCCCCAGTGGCTTTGGCGATGCCGATCAAGTGGGTATCGACAGCTATGTTCTCTTTGGTTCGAATACGACCTATGTTTGAACAGGAAGCCCCCAAGTGACCATGAGAGTTGTTTAATGACGCTGATTCGAATACGATCCATGTCAGACCCAAAGGGGTTAAGCTATGATTCAAATATGATCAAGAAGCCCCCAAGTGGGTTTGGCAGTATGCCGATCAATTGGGTATCGACAGCTATGTTCTCTTTGGTTCGAATACGACCTATGTTTGAACAGGAAGCCCCCAAGTGACCATGGCTAGATTTAGATATGATCATAAGCCGGACCAAAGGGAAAGCTGGATTCAGATATGATCCGCTCCCTGTTGGTTGTTTCCACCACCTGGTAAAGAAGATATATAAACCTTTGAGGGTGGAAAGAAAAAGAGGTCCTGCTTTATTGCTTTATATAATATATACATTGCTAAAAAGGATATATATATATATATATATATATATATATATATCCTGAGAGCCGGTGGCTCAAGTATATTAAGGCCGAAGATGAGCTATGTTCCATGGCCGGCGGGTCTCTTCCTCCGACTTACGTGAGTCTTTGTGCTCTCGAACATCGATAAGGTAATATGACCTGTTGTTCAGATTTTTGCTTACCACAAAGGGTCCTTCCCAAGGAGGGGATAGCTTGTGCATATCAGACTGATCCTGGATGAGCCGGAACACTAAGTCGCCTTCCTGAAAGGCTCTGCTTCTAACCCGGCGGCTGTGATAGCGGCGCAGGTCTTGCTGGTAAATCGCTGAGCGGGCTATTGCCAAGTCTCGCTCCTCATCCAACAAGTCAAGTGCATCCCGACGAGCCTTTTCATTATCAGCTCAACGTAGCCGCCACTCGGGTGAGTCGTGCCGATGTCACTTGGCGAACTGCCTCGCCTCCGTACACCATAAAGAAAGGTGTATAACCTGTAGATCTGTTAGGCGTTGTGTTGATGCTCCATAGCACAGAGGGTAGCTCTTCCACCCAACAACCCGGAGTTTGCTGTAAGGGGACCAAGAGCCGGGGTTTGATACCCTTCAAGATCTCTTGATTAGCTCTCTCTGCTTGACCATTAGATTGAGGGTGAGCAACAGCCGAAACATTAAGCTGGATATGTTCTCGTTGACAGAACTCTTCCATGGCACCCTTGGAGAGATTAGTACCATTATCAGTTATAATGCTGTGTGGAAAGCCAAAATGAAAGATCACCTTTTTCATGAACTGAACCGTCGTGGCTGCATCACACTTATTGACCGGCTCTGCTTCAACCCACTTGGTGAATTTATCCACTGCCACCAAAAGGTGTGTCTTCTTATCCTTAGACCTTTGAAAGGTCCAACTATGTCAAGCCCCTGCACCGCAAACGCCAAGTAATTGGAATCATCCTCAATTCTTGAGCCGGCACATGAGCTCGTCGTGAGAATTTTTGACATCCGTCACATTTGCTGACCAGATCCTCTGCATCAGCATGAGCCGTCAGCCAATAGAAACCATGACGGAAAGCCTTGGCCACCAGAGATTTTGAGCCGGCATGATGACCACAATCTCCTTCATGGATCTCATGAAGTATCTCCTGACCCTCCGCAGGCGACACACAACATTGAAATGCCCCAGTAACGCTGCGGTAATGCAATTCACCATGCACAATTGTCATAGATTTGGACCGCCTGATGATTTGTCTTGCCAAGGTCTCGTCCTCAGGCAACTCTCCCCGGGTCATATAGACCAAATATGGGACTGTCCAATCTGGGATAGCGTGGAGAGCTGCCACCGGCTGTGCCTCCGGGTCTGGCACTACTAGTTCTTCCTCTGTAGGCACTTTGACACAAAACATCAAGAAAGGTGTTAGGCGGCACCGGCTTACGCTGAGACCCCAGCCGGCTTAAAGCATCAGCCGCCTCATTCTTCCTCCGATCAATGTGCTCCACTTGATAACCTTTGAAATGTCCAGCCACCGCATCAACTTCACGACGATAAGCCGCCATCAGGGGATCCTTGGAGTCCCACGTGCCTGACACCTATTGAGCGACGAGGTCTGAGTCGCCCAAGCACCTTACCCGGCTCAAATTCATCTCTTTGGCCATCCGGAGACCATGGAGTAAAGCCTCGTACTCAGCTGCATTGTTAGTACAGGGAAACATAAGCCGAGCACATAACAAAATTTTTCACCTCGGGGAAGTTAAACGACTCAGCCCCGAGCCTTCCAACTGCCTGGACCCATCAAAGTGAATAGTCCAATATGTGTTATCTGACTTCTCCTCCGGTGCCTGTAACTCTGTCCAATCATTGATAAAGTCCACCAAGGCTTGAGATTTAATAGTTGTACATGGCGCGTTGTCAGGACCCCGATTCCAAGTCACATCGACCTAGCCGGTAACACCTCATATCACTTTGCGGCCTCACGCACGGTATTCCCACGGGTGTCGCCTTACCATGGCCCGGGACCATTTGCGCCTTTTAGCTCACGTATATGATAGTGTCGCTAGCATCCACATGACAAAGAACCCGGGCCGACATGGCTAGTCGTGAACCCAAAGCGGCGCTAACCTATGGGGACATGCATACATGAATCACATCGAGCATGTCGGTCATCAACGATGAATTCGGGCTGTAGCACTGGCTAACAGGACTCCGTATCCCGGCTGCAGCAGGCTAGGCAGACTCAATATCACCGCGTGACATTTCAAGGGATGTATATAGGAACGGCGTGAAACACATGCCGCCAGTCAAGTGTCCAAGCAGTAGTGCTGGGCTAGCAGGACTCGTGAACCGGTCAGTAGCGGACTACTATCGCTAGAAGCACGAGACTACATTTCCCCATATGAGAGGCTGCCAAGGATAAACAACTAGTTTGTCGGATCCCACTCATACCAAGCATTTCAATCATACACGCATAATATGCCCGATATGAGTACATACAACAAGGCATCACAACAAAACTCTACAACTCAAAGTACTTTATTTAAGAGGCCCGAGGAGCCATACATAACATATCCATACAGGTAGGGGTCACATGACCCAACAATCAAGTCATACAAACATACAAGCACATGCGAAGCAAACTAGTCTCGAGTACGACTCTAAAAAGAAAGAAAGCTTGTTGAAGCCTTTCTATCTACAAAGGCCCTTCACAAGCCTTGGATCACCACCGGGTGGCTAGTTCACTCGCCGATGTCAAGGTCTACATAAAACCCATCGGAGGGGGAAGTGTTGTCGTCTAAAAACATTAATTACAAACATGAGTACGGAGGTACTCAGAAGTCTTACCACGTAATCCTATCATACATGCACATTCTCAAGAAGGTGGTGGAGTTATTTGCAAGAAGCCAGCTTTGACTCTTGGCTAAGCTATCCCACGTGACACCACTTGAAAAGCATTTGTCGCACACGAGTCCACTAATCACCATCACAATACTCCACCGTGGATCCTCTCTCGTCACCCACGAGAGGGCCATCCATGTACTCACACTTATCTTGAGGCTTTTAGTAGTATCCATTTACTTGTCTATGAACTGATATAGGTAACCCAGAAGTCCTTCACCGTGGACACGGCTATTCAATAGATCATATTAACCTGCAGGGTGTACTTCTTCACACACGCTCACCACTTACCGCCGCTTACACGACATGTACTCGCAACCTTCAAGCGGAAGCCCAACGTGGGTGTCGGCCACAGCCTACCTAAACACTCAAGTCCCTAGTCCAGGTTTATCGCCTATTCAGGTTCCATCCGCAGGAGTCCGCCGAGGTTTCCCATACAGCCCCGAACGATGTGTGCAGGGTTCCCGAGATACCAAACGGGCACTCTCAGTACACCGGCCACGTGTATCTACCGCATCATAGCCCACCCCTAGGGTCAGCGCCACGCACGGCCTCAAACACATATCCTACAAACACCGTAAACTAGTTGCAACTCCCGGACAGAGAACAAGGGTGGTTAAGAAGCGAGAGGGTCCATTGGTTTCAGGCCCAATGCGTGGTACTAACTGTTTCATGGATCACAAACACGAACTCAGTTCTTAGGGACGGCTTCAATGAAACAACCCACCATGTACTCCTACATGGCCTCTCATCGATACCTTTACCAAAACGTGTTCAACACTTTCACTCGAACCCGACACAACCTTTCACTCCAGTTCATCATCCCGATGAGCCGACTGACACAACTCTAAGCATAGCAAGCATAGCATGGTAGGAATCACAAACATGGCTCAATCAACTCCTACACATACTAGTGGGTTTCATCTAGTTATCGTGGCAATGACAGGTCATGCAAAGGAAGTGGGTTCAACTACCGCAGCACACAACAGTTTGAATCGCGTTGTCTTAATGCAGTAAACAAGAGCAGAAGCGAGAACATGGGTTTGTATCGGAATGATCAATGGGTTGCTTGCCTGATGGAGTGGTGGTAGGATACGCCTTCGACGGATATTCGGATTATCCTGAGGCGTAACCTATCACGAAAGACACACCAAAATAAACACACATGGCAATATGCAACAATATGATGCATGCTATGACATGGCAATATGGATGTGTGTTGGCCTAATGCAAGCTGGAACAAAAAGGTATGAACTCATTTGAATCAAAGATTCAAATGCTAGCTCATTTAACATAGCCATAAAGGTGTATTATCTTATTCTGCTTAAACAGCAATGTTAACTTGTTCTATCATGCATGAAACCGGTACCAATGGATAGAATGGATTTTTCTGATCATTTTTCATATATAAATCTTTGCATTTGGAGTTACAGATTAATTTCTATGAATTTTTGAAATTTGAACTATATGCTGGAATTTCCTATAATAGAATAAATCCAGTAACTCATTTACTGCGTCAGCAATGCGTCAGGGTGATGTCATAGTCAACGGGGACGTCCAGGTCCAACCTGACTGGTGGGTCCCGGTGTCAGTGTAATTAGTTTAGCTAAATATTAGTTAAAACTAATCCTGATTAGTTAACAGGGCTGGGCCCCACCTGTCATTGGCCCAGGAGAGTCAACCAGGGCCCACCCGTGGTCAAAATCAAAGTCGGCTGCACCGGCGTTTAGCCGCCGGCGAGCCAGACGCCGCGGCGAGAGTGGATTTGGCCGTTCCGGCAACCAAATGGGTCGCGGAGGGCATCTAGGTGGAGCTGGGAACGAGCCGCAGCTTTTGGTGGAGTTAGTTGAGGTCGGGGTGGCCGGAATTGGCGCCGGCGACGACCTAGGCGGCCGCCGGAGTTCGGGCGAAGACGAACTCGGGCTACGGTGTGCGGTGAGGTGCGTGGAGTGGTAGGTTAGATGCTACACGGTGCGGTGAGCATGATGGACACCGAGAGGTGGCCGGTGGATGGCCGGGAGCACGTCGGCGACGAGCTCCGCGGCGGCGAGTGCGGGTGAGCTACGTGCGGTCGCTACACGGCTCGGGAGCAAGAAAGGAAAAGAGGGGAAGATAGCTAGGCTCACGGGGCACTCGGGGAAGCACACGACGCGGTCGGGGACGGACTGATGCGGCGGCGGCGTCGAAGGGGATCTCCGGCGACGGCGGGGTCGGACGAGGTTGGTGCAGAGGGCTCGGGCTACGCGAGCACTCGGGGCTCGGCTAGCTCGACGAAGAGGAGGGCGGCGGAGCTCCTAGACACGGCGAGACGGAGCACGGATGACGGGAGCGCGACCACGGGCGACGGCGTGGCTGCGTGGCGCTGGCCATGGCGGGGAGCGCGAGGGGAGGAGCCGGGAGGAAGAGAGGTGTCGGGGCTCGGGGGGAAAGAATGGACGTGATCCGCGTCGGCAGCTCGATGAGGGGAGCGGCGAGGCAGCGACCAGGTGCGTGGCATGCATGCGGTGCTCGCCGCCGAGCACCTGCTTGCCGCTCGGCTGCTAAGCAGCTAGCCACTGCAGGCGGGTGGCTGGGCAGGCAGTGGGCCGTTGGGTGGCGCCTGTAAGTTTTCTATTTCTGTTTTTATTTTTCTGATTTTCTGTAACTTTGTGGACTTTTTAAAAATACTTAAACAGCTTCAAAATTCACCAAACTGCTCCTGGTCCATAGTTGGAATATTTCCAACATGAAACATTTTTGTTTGGGAATATTTGGGCATTTGAAATATTATATATAATTTTAAATGCCCAAACTCAAATACTTATGATTTAAGTCAACAACCTTAGGATGACCTAGAAAATTGTGCACCACTTTTAGCAGAGGCTCTGAACCAAAGCAAAGGTGATGAGCATTTTTGAAGGGCATTTCAGGTTAATTGAAAATAGTTTTAGTAAACCCTAGTTGGATTCAAAAGAGGTTCTGGGGGTTCTGTCTTCCCCATTTCAAATTTCAAATGAAATTTAAACATGATGCACACACTAATGCATGGACAAGCTAGGATGTGACAACTCACCCCCACTCAAAAGAATCTCGTCCCGAGATTTAGGATCCGTTGCGAAAAAGGTGGGATACTCAAGTCGAAGACAATCCTCCCTTTCCCAAGTTGCTTCTTGCTCGGAATGGTTTGACCATTGAACCTTTAGAAACTTGATACTCTGACGTCGAGTGGTACGCTCGGCTTGAATAAGAATACGAGCGGGATATTCTCGATAGGTGAGGTTATCTTGGAGATCAAGCGTTTCGTGGTCCACTCCACGGATAGGATCCGAGAAGCAACGCCTGAGTTGGGAAACATGGAAGACATCATGGACTCTGGAAAGATGCAGAGGTAGTTCCAATTGGTAGGCAACTTCTCCTCGTTTGGCAAGAATGCGAAAGGGTCCAATGTAACGAGGACCAACTTTCCTTTGATACCGAATTGATGGGTTCCCTTCAAAGGAGTAACCCGAAGGTAAGCCTTCTCGCCAATTTCATAAGCCATAGGCTTATACTTGCGGTCATATTGGCTCTTTTGACGAGATTGGGCTGTTTTCAATTTCTCACGAATAACGCGAACCTGCTCTTCTGCTTCATGAATCATATCCGCCAAAGAGTTGTCTCTCCCGTTTCTCACCAGTTAAGAGGCGCTCGACATTTTCGTCCATAAGAACTTCGAAAGGAGCTTTGCCCAAGCTAGCTTGATAACTATTGTTATAAGCGAACTAGGCGAATGGAAGGCATTTCTCCCAATTCATTCTGAAAGAGATGACAGAAGCTCGAAGCATATCCTCTAGGATTTGATTCACTCGTTCTACTTGACCACTTGATTGAGGATGGAATGCGGTGCTAAAGGAGAGACGAGTTCCCATAGCATTTTGGAAACTTTCCCAAAATCGAGAGGTGAAGAGAATTCCACGGTCTGAGTTAATCTCCAATGGAACACCATGAAGAGACACTATTCGAGAGATGTACAAATCAGCTAGCTGGCTAGCGGTTATACTCTCGCGAATGGGTAAGAAGTGAGCTACTTTGGAAAGACGATCGACGACAACTAAGATAGCATTATTCCCTCTCTTGGTCCTGGGAAACCCGGTAATGAAATCCATACCGATTTTATCCCATTTCCATTCAGGAATAGCCAAAGGTTGAAGGGTACCAGAGGCCGCTGATGCTCGCTTAACTCGACGACGACGCCGCGCAATTAGCAATGTATTGAGCGATTTCTCTCTTCATCCTAGTCCACCAAAACCTCTGGTGTAGGTCTTGATACATTTTAGTACTACCGGGATGAATGGTGAGAGGAGATTCATGAGCTTCCGTAAGGATCAATCGCCTCAGGTTGCGCACCTTGGGAACCACTAGACGGTCTCCAAAGAACACAACACCTTGTTCATCGATGGAGAAACAATCTTCGACTCCTTTCTTGATGTTTCTCTTGATGCGGGAAATTCCCGGATCTACCTTCTGTGCCTTGATGATCTGATCCGTAAGGGTAGGTTTCGCCACCGTGGTGGAAAGGAACTCGAGGAATAAGGTGAAGGTTAAGCTTACGAAATTCCTCGTGGAGAAATGGTTGACTTTGTTGTAACATCAGATTGTTACAATAAGATTTGCGACTTAGTCGCCAGCCATGACATTGGCTTTGCCAGGGTGTAAGATATTCCTAAGTCGTAATCTGTATCAACTCGACCCAACGCCTTTGCCTCGAGATTCAAATCCGTTGGGTGAAGATGTATTTCAGACTTTGGTGATCGTGTAAATTTCACAACGATTACCAAGAAGGTAATGTCGCCAGGTTTTGAGTGCATGAACCATCGCTGCAAGCTCTAGATTGTGTGGGATAGTTATCCTCATGTGGACGAATCGTCGAGAAGCGTAGGCAATCACATGACGATCTTGCATGAGTATGCAACCTAGTCCTTGTCGCGAGGCGCCGCAATAGATAATAAAGTCCTTAGAAAATCTGGTGGAACAAGTACGGAGCAGATGTCGCGCCTTTTTCAGTTCTGAAAGCTGAACTCGCACTGTGGCGTCCATTCGAACTTCCTATCTTTCTTGAGGAGTTCAGTTAGAGGTTTAGCAACTTTAGAGAAATTCTCAACGAAGCGGCGGCAATAGCTCGCTAAACCGAGGAAACTCCGAACTTGCTTGACCGATTCAGGTGGAGTCCAGTCAAGGACGGCTTGAACTCGCTCGGGATTGACAGCAATGCCCTTGCCAGAGATTACGTGGCCTAGATAGGTCACTTCTGATAACCAGAATTCACACTTAGAGAATTTGGCATAAAGGCGGTGCTCTCGAAGTTTCATCAATACTAGCCTTAGATGTTCGGCATGTTCTTCCTCATTCTTGGAGTAGATGAGTATATCATCGAGGTATACCACGACGAATTTATCCAAATACTCCATGAAGATTGAGTTCATTAACCGAGAGAAGGTGGCTGGAGCATTGGTTAATCCGAAGGACATGACGGTGTACTCGTATTGGCCATAACGAGTAACAAAGGCCGCTTTAGGAATTTCCCGTTTTGATTTTGATTTGATGGTAGCCCAACCTCAAATCCATCTTGAAAAGACGAGGATCCAGCGAGCTGATCATACAGATCATTGATCCCGGGAGCGGATACTTGTTCTTGATAGTGACCAAATTGACAGTCGGTAATCCACAACCATCCGATCCGCTCCATCCTTCTTCTTGACGAAGAGGATGGGGCAAGCCCATGGGATGAACTAGGACGGATGAAACCCTTTTGCAAGGACTCATCGAGTTGTTTCTTAAGTTCGCTAGTTCTAGGGGTGCCATCTTATAAGGTCTTCTAGAAATTGGAACGGTTCCGGAACAAGATCTATCACGAACTCGACATCCCTCGCCGTGGAACACCGGCAGTTCTTCTCGAAAGACATCCGGAAAATCACGGACTACCGGAATATCTTCGAGGTCCGGAAGGGGTTGGCATTTAAGGAGTAAAGTCGACGCTCGACACTCGGGTTAAAACATTAACTGCCTTGCCCAAGGATGGGTGAGTTGAACAGTTCTAGTAGAGCAATCAATCTTAGCATAATGGGCTGACATCCACCCATACCCAAGATGATGTTTATGTCCGAGGACTTGAGAGCTATTAAAGAAGCAAGAAAGACTAATCTGTCGACAAGAATTTCATTCCCATGACTTATTCTAGAGGTTTGCCATCTAGAGCCGAGTCTGAATTTCCATGGAGGTGTGCATGTCACGTAATGTGGTGTTGTGCAATCGAGCATAGCTCTCGAAATAAATGAATGAGATGCTCCAAAGATCAAAAAGAACAGTTGCCGGATGACAATTAACAAGGAGCGTACCGAGAACGACGTTGGGATCCTCATAGGTTTCCTCAGCTGAAACATAGTTGACGTGGCCACGAGCAGCGGCAGCTGGTTTGGCGTAGAGCACCTTTCCTGCTGGCTTACCACGACCAATGACTTTCCGATCCGACCGGGTTGTTCTGGGACACTCACGGATGTAGTGGCCTGCCTCTCCACACTTGAAGCAAGTTATCATATTGGGGCGTGCAGCATTAGCAGCGGGGCCACTATAAGTCTTGGGCGGTACATACTGCTGGTTGGGGCGAGGCGCCTCAAAGGATGGCCTCGGAGTGAACCTGGGTGGCAGAGCAGTATTTGGAATCCAAACCCGGCGCTTCTGAGATCCAGAGTCGGATGAAGAACCAAAGTCACGGGAGTGCTTGCGTGAAGCTTCAAAATCAGACTGCCCAGCTTCAGCACTGATAGCCTTGTTGACTAACTTCTGGAAAGAAGTGCACTCGTGCTGACGAAGATCACGGCGAAGCTCGGGGCTAAGTCCCTTGCGGAACCTTGCTCGCTTCTTGGCGCCGGTAGAAACCTCTTCAGAGCATAACGTGCTAGATTCCCAAACTCACGGCCGTAAGTATCCACAACAGCCTACCCTGGTGAAATTGCAGAATTCCTCCTCTTACGATCCATGAGACCTTCCGGATGTGATGCTCACGGAAAGCGGCATTGAATTCAGCCCAAGTAGTAATTTGTCCAACCGACGATAGCCTCATAATTCTCCCACCAAAGGCTAGCAGGGCCTTCGAGGTGATAGGCGCAAAAGTAACCTTATCAGCTTCAGCCACGCTGGCGAACGTAGCTTGTGGGTGATGCTGCGGCCCAATCATCCGCATCAAGAGGCTCAACGGAATATTTGAACTTCGTGGATACAGCTTGACAAAGTCATTGAGTGACACCAGATCATTTCTTGGCTGGCGTGCGGTGTTTTGCTCAATCCGCCCAAAGAAGCGATTGGTCTCACGCTTATTATGCTCCGCCCAACATAACCTCGCCAAATATGGTGGTTGAGGCAGATTTACATTCCTAGTTGCGCTGGCTTCTCCCTGCTCCGGAGCAGCAGGATTGTTGCGGGTGTTGACCATCCTAGGAAACAAAACAACGGTTTAAACCAGGATGGCAGAATTTAGCAAGGAAGTGCGGAATGTAACGGATAACACGGAATGCAGATGTTCATCCGTATGACATGGTAATATAAAAACTGCCATATATATACCAACGGTCATACACACCATTCATAGTTTAGTACAAGCCCGACAGAGTACAACTATAGTGAAAGGCGTTACATCTCATCGGAAGCATTCCAAACTCCTATACATTATTGTTCTACACTTCCGGAATGATACACACTAAGTCATATTCCACAGGTCACGCAGGACAGTGTAAATACAACTATTACAATACTAGGGGTACTACTACTAACTCAGACAGCTCCGTAGTAGTCCTCATAAAAGTCACCACCCAAGCCTGGAAGTGGAACATGATCATCCGGAAACAGATGATCCTGTGGAGCTTGGGGACCATAGGGACTCGGATGTGGCCATGGTCCAACAAACGGCGGCAGTCGAGATCCACGAGGAGGAGTGATGCCTCCTACCTCACGCCACTCCATAAAGTCTGGCAGACCAGCCCGCACAAGGTACAAGTCCCTCATGTCCATGTATCCGGCTTGCACGGCAGGTGCAAACCGAGTCAGAGTGGCCCAGTGATCAGCACGGGCATTAAAGAGCACCATACGCAAGGCCCGGTTTTCACGGTCCTTGTCTTCCAGCATCTCCGTAGTGGTGCGAAGAAGTGAGTCCTCATGGGATGCATCACTGTACATACCCTGAAGGTAACCACGCGCCTGTGGAGGGATGCCGCATGTAGCGGAAATCGGTGTTGCACAGCAAGGCAGTTCTGCTCAATAATAGTCATCATTGAATAGGCTGCATCTTGCACGGACATCCCAATAGTGATCCCAAGTCCATAAGAACAGTGGAGCGGTTCAGTAGCTCCGGGATAAGATGGATATATCCTGACCGTGCATAGATATTGGCTTTGATTAAAATCTCTAAACTGCTCCTCGACAGTATATTCAGGATACCATCGGTAACCGGTATCAACCATCACCCGAACCAACATTGTCGTGTGACCACACACATCAATGCAACGGGTCAGATGAACCACTTGGTTCTGGGGACGGGTGGCCATCTGAAAGCACAGCCACAATGCAAAGACATTAGAATTTCTAGGGAAAATCGGGCAGCATAACATCTGTAAATGCTCAAAAACAGGTTTGAGACATTCATAATCAGATTGCAAATCCACTCAACAACATCATATCAAGGTTCTGGTTCAACTGATAGCATACTAAAAAGTAGTAGAAACTGAACTGAGGATGTAACCAACAATCCTATAAGTTACTACGGATTAGTAACACGTGAACCTGATAGAGAGAAGAGAGCCTAGTCCTATACCCACGTGGAATGAGAAGAGGATGACTCAGATCGAGGGCATAAGGTAAAGGAGTAAAAGAGCCTTACGCTCCTCCCACAATCAATTCCCTACATATAACTAAAGCATTTCTAGACTCAACATCGACCAGTTTGGCTTAGCGAACCTACAGGCAGCCCTGCTCTGATGCCAACGCTGTCAGGACCCCGATTCAAAGTCACATCGACCTAGCCGGTAACACCTCATATCACTTTGCGGCCTCACGCACGGTATTCCCACGGGTGTCGCCTTACCATGGCCCGGGACCGTTTGTGCGTTTTAGCTCACGTATATGATAGTGTCGCTAGCATCCACATGACAAAGAACCCGGGCCGACATGGCTAGTCGTGAACCCAAAGCGGCGCTAACCTATGGGGACAGGCATACATGAATCACATCGAGCATGTCGGTCATCAACGTATGAATTCAGGCTGTAGCACTGGGCTAACAGGACTCTGGTATCCCGGGCTGTAGCAGGCTAGGCAGGACTCAATATCACCGCGTGACATTTCCCGAAGGACGTATATAGGAACGGTGAAACACATGCCGCCAGATCAAGTGTCCAAGCAGTAGTGCTGGGCTAGCAGGACTCGTGAACCGGCTGTAGCGGACTACTATCGCTTAGAAGCACGAGACTACATTTCCCCATATGAGAGGCTGCCAAGGATAAACAACTAGTTTGTCGGATCCCACTCATACCAAGCATTTCAATCATACACGCAATATGCCCGATATGAGTACATACAACAAGGCATCACAACAAAACTCTACAACTCAAAGTACTTTATTTAAGAGGCCCGAGGAGCCATACATAACATATCCATACAGGTAAGGGTCACATGACCCAACACTCAAGTCATACAAACATACAAGCACATGCGAAGCAAACTAGTCTCGAGTACAGACTCTAAAAAGAAAGAAAGCTTGTTGAAGCCTTTGTAGCTACAAAGGGCCCTTCACAAGCCTTGGATCACCACCGGGTGGCTAGTTCACTCATCGATGTCAAGGTCTACATAAAACCCATCGGAGGGGGCGTGTTGTCGTCTAAAAACATTAATTACAAACATGAGTACGGAGGTACTCAAGAAGTCTTACCACGTAATCCTATCATACATGCACATTCTCAAGAAGGTGGTGGAGTTATTTGCAGAAGCCAGCTTTGACTCTTGGCTAAGCTATCCCACGTGACACCACTTTGAAAAGCATTTGTCGCACACGAGTCCACTAATCACCATCACAATACTCCACCAGGATCCTCTCTCGTCACCCACGAGAGGGCCATCCATGTACTCACACTTATCTTGAGGCTTTTAGTAGTATCCATTTACTTGTCTATGAACTGATATAGGTAACCCAGAAGTCCTTCACCGTGGACACGGCTATTCAATAGATCATATTAACCCTGCAGGGTGTACTTCTTCACACACGCTCACCACTTACCGCCGCTTACACGACATGTACTGCAACCTTCAAGCGAAGCCCAACGTGGGTGTCGGCCACACCTACCTAAACACTCAAGTCCCTAGTCCAGGTTTATCGCCTATTCAGGTTCCATCTGCAGGGAGTCCGGCCGAGGTTTCCCATACAGCCCCGAACGATGTGTGCAGGGTTCCCGAGATACCAAACGGGCACTCGGTACACCGGGCCACGGTGTATCTACCGCATCATAGCCCAACCCTAGGGTCAGCGCTAAGCACGGCCTCCAACACATATCCTACAAACACCAGAAACTAGTTGCAACTCCTGGACAGAGAACAAGGGTGGTTAAGAAGCCGAGAGGGTCCATTGGTTTCGGGCCCAATGCGTGGTAGTAACTGTTTCATGGATCACAAACACATAACTCAGTTCTTAGGGACGGCTTCAATGAAACAACCCACCATGTACTCCTACATGGCCTCTCATCGATACCTTTACCAAAACGTGTTCAACACTTTCACTCTCGAACCCGACACAACCTTTCACTCCAGTTCATCATCCCGATGAGCCAGACCTGACACAACTCTAAGCATAGCAAGCATAGCATGGTAAGAATCACAAACATGGCTCAATCAACTCCTACACATACTAGTGGGTTTCATCTAGTTACTGTGGCAATGACAGGTCATGCAAAGGAAGTGGGTTCAACTACCGCAGCACACAACAGTTTGAATCGCATTGTCTTAATGCAGTAAACAAGAGCGAAGCGAGAACATGGGTTTGTATCGAATGATCAATGGGTTGCTTGCTCGATGTAGTGGTGGTAGGATACTGCCTTCGACGGATATTCGAATTATCCTCGGAGGCAGAACCTATCACGAAAGACACACCGAAAATAAACACACATGGCAATATTCAACAATATCATGCATGCTATGACATGGCAATATGGATGTGTGTTGGCCTAATGCAAGCTGGAACAAAAAGGGATGAACTCATTTGAATCAAAGATTTAAATGCTAGCTCATTTACCATAGCCATAAAGGTGTATTATCTTATTCTGCTTAAACAGCAAGGTTAACTTGTTCTATCATGCATGAAACCTGTACCAATGGATAGAATGGATTTTTCTGATCATTTTTCATATATAAATCTTTGCATTTGGAGTTACAGATTAATTTCTATGAATTTTTGAAGTTTGAACTATATTCTGGAATTTCCTATAATAGAATAAATCCAGTAACTCATTTACTGCGTCAGCAATGCGTCAGGGTGATGTCATAGTCAACGGGGACGTCCAGGTCAAACCTGACTTGTGGGTCCCGGTGTCAGTGTAATTAGTTTAGCTAAATATTAGTTAAAACTAATCCTGATTAGTTAACAGGGCCGGGCCCCACCTGTCATTGGCCCAGGAGAGTCAACCAGGGCCCACCCGTGGTCAAAGTCAAAGTCGGCTGCACCGGCGTTTAGCCGCCGGCGAGCCAGACGCCGCGGCGAGAGTGGATTTGGCCGTTCCGGCAACCAAATGGGTCGCGGAGGGCATCTAGGTGGAGCTGGGAACGAGCCGCAGCTTTTGGTGGAGTTAGTTGAGGTCGGGGTGGCCGGAATCGGCGCCGACGACGACCTAGGCGGCCGCCGGAGTTCGGGCGAAGACGAACTCGGGCTATGGTGTGCGGTGAGGTGCGTGGAGTGGTAGGTTAGATGCTACACGGTGCGGTGAGCATGATGGACACCGAGAGGTGGCCGGTGGATGGCTGGGAGCACGTCGGCGACGAGCTCCGCGGCGGCGAGTGCGGGTGAGCTACATGCGGTCGCTACACGGCTCGGGAGCAAGAAAGGAAAAGAGGGGAAGATAGCTAGGCTCACGGGGCACTCGGGGAAGCACACGGCGCGGTCGGGGACGGACTGATGCGGCGGCGGCGTCGAAGGGGATCTCCGGCGACGGCGGGGTCGGACGAGGTTGGTGCAGAGGGATCGGGCTACGCGAGCACTCGGGGCTCGGCTAGCTCGACGAAGAGGAGGGCGGCGGAGCTCCTAGACATGGCGAGACGGAGCACGGACGACGGGGAGCGCGACTACGGCGACGGCGTGGCTGCGGTGGCGTCGGCCATGGCGGGGGAGCGCGAGGGGGAGGAGCTGGGGAGGAAGAGAGGTGTCAGCGGGCTCGGGGGGAAAGAATGGACGTGATCCGCGTCGGCAGCTCGATGAGGGGAGCGGCGAGGCGGTGACCAGGTGCGTGGCGTGCATGCGGTGCTTGCCGCCGAGCACCTGCCTGCCTGCCTGGCCAAGCCAAGCAGCTCGCTGGCGCGGCGGCTGGGCTGGGCCAGCAGGTGGGTCGGTTGGGTGGCGCCAGGTAAGTTTTCTATTTCTGTTTTTCTTTTTCTAATTTTCTGTTACTTTGTGGACTTTTTAAAAATACTTAAACAGCTTCAAAATTCACCAAACTGCTCCTGGTCCATAGTTGGAATATTTCCAACATGAAACATTTTTGTTTGGGAATATTTGGGCATTTGAAATATTATATATAATTTTAAATGCCCAAACTCAAATACTTATGATTTAAGTCAACAACCTTAGGATGACCTAGAAAATTGTGCACCACTTTTGGCAGAGGCTCTGAACCAAAGCAAAGGTGATGAGCATTTTTGAAGGGCATTTCAGGTTCATTGAAAATAGTTTTAGTAAACCCTAGTTGGATTCAAAAGAGGTTCTGGGGGTTCTGTCTTCCCCATTTCAAATTTCAAATGAAAGTTAAACATGATGCACACACTAATGCATGGACTAGCTAGGATGTGACACGCGTACTTCAAACCATGAGGCCCAAGCTCAATGGCCCACTTGGCGACTCGTCATGTGGCTTCCCTGTTCTGGATGATGTCTCCCAAGGGGGCAGAACTTACCACAGTTATAGGATGACCTTGGAAGTACTGCTTCAGCTTCCGGCTTGCCATAAACACTCCGTAAACAAGTTTCTGCCAATGTGGATACATTTGCTTGGACTCTATGAGCACCTCACTGATGTAATAAACCGGCCATTGAACCGGATGCTCCTTGCCAGCCTCCTTACGCTCCACCATGATGGCAACACTAACAGCTCGTGAGTTAGCAGTGACATACAACAACAACAGCTCTTTATCAATGGGAGCTGCAAGGACCGGCGGCTCAGACAACTGTCTCTTTAAATCTTCAAAGGCAGTATCAGCAGAGATCACCCGCATAAAAGTGTCTGTTTTCTTCATCATCTGATACAGTGGTAGGGCCTTCTCACCTAACCGGCTTATGAACCGGCTTAGAGCAGCAACACGACCCGCCAGTCGCTGAACATCATTGATGCACGCCGGTTTAGCCAAAGAGGTAATCGCCTTGATCTTCTCCGGGTTAGCTTCAATGCCCCTGTTCGAGACCAGGAATCCTAAAAGTTTGCCTGCAGGTACACCAAATACACACTTGTCCGGGTTAAGCATCATCTTATAAATCCGGAGATTATAAAAGGTTTCCTTCAAATCAGATATCAAGGTTTTCTTCTCTGTGGACTTCACCATGATGTCATCCACATAAGCATGAACATTGCGCCCAATCTGATCGTGGAGACAGTTCTGTACACACCGCTGATAAGTCGCCTGGGCACTCTTGAGCCCAAATGGCATAGATACATAGCAGAAGGCTCCAAACGGAGTAATGAAAGTCGTCTTCTCCTGGTCCTTAACTGCCATCTTGATCTGATGATAACCAGAGTAAGCATCCAAAAATCTCAAACGCTCGCAACCCGCCGTAGCATCAATGATTTGATCAATACGGGGTAGAACAAAGGGATCAGCCGGACAAGCTTTATTTAAGTCCGTGTAATCCACACACATCCGCCAGGTGCCGTTCTTCTTGAGCACAAGCACCGGGTTAGCCAACCACTCCGGGTGAAAAACTTCCACGATGAACCTAGCCGCTAAGAGCCGAGCGACCTCTTCCCCAATGGCTTTCCGTCTTTCCTCATTGAACCTCGAAGAAATTGCCTGACCGGCTTATACTTCAGGTCAATATTAAGAGTGTGCTCAGCGAGTTCTCTCGGGACACCCGGCATGTCAGAAGGTTTCCATGCAAAGATGTCCCGGTTCTCACGGATGAACTCGATGAGCGCGCTTTCCTATTTAGGATCCAGGTTGGTACTGATGCTGAACTGCTTGGAAGAGTCGCCTGGAGTGAAGTCAACAAGCTTTGTTTCAGTGGCTGATTTAAACTTCAATGTCGGGTCATGCTCTGTAGTTGGCTTCTTTAAAGAGGTCATATCCGCCGGGTCAACATTATTCTGATAAAACTTTAGCTCCTCCGCTACACAAACAGACTCAGCATAAGCCGCATCGCCTTCTTCACATTCCAAGGCTAGCTTTCGACTTCCATGCACAGTGATGGTGCCCTTGTGACCCGGCATCTTAAGCTGCAGATAAACATAACACGGTCGTGCCATGAACTTGGCATAAGCCGGCCGTCCAAACAGAGCATGATATGGGCTCTTGATTTTGACTACCTCAAACGTCAATTTCTCAGCTCGGGAATCATATTCATCTCCAAAGGACACTTCCAGCTCAATCTTGCCAACTGGGTACGCTGACTTACCAGGCACTACTCCATGAAAGACAGTGTTGGACGTCCTCAAGTCTTTATCAGTCAACCCCATGCGGCGAAAGGTCTCATAACAGAGAATATTGATGCTGCTTCCTTCGTCCATGATTACCTTAGTGAATTTATATCCACCAACCTGAGGTGCTACCACCAAGGTTAACCGACCCGGTTATCAACCCGAGGGGTGATCTTCCTGCTCCATATAATGGGCTGCTCGACCACCTCAAATAACGGGAACCGCCGCTCAACAGAATTCACGGCCCTCTTATGAACCTTCTGGTCACGTTTGCACAAATTAGTGGTGAACACATGGTACTGCCCACCATTCAGCTGCTTTGGGTGGCTTTGATAACCTGACTGCTGCTGCTGCTGTCCCCCTTGACCCGACTGCTATTGATGATAGCTGCCTTGACTTCCCTGAAAGCCGGAACTTGAACCGCCGCCCGGGCCATGAAAGCCGCCGGCCCCTGAACCGCCGCCCGATCCATGATTGTCGTCAAACATGTTGGAATTCTTGAAATTCTTCATGATCGCACAATCTTTCCATAAGTGGGTGGCGGGTCGTTCCCGAGTGCCGTGTCTCGGGCAAGGCTCATTGAGAAGCTGCTCAAGAGATGGGCCTGACCCGCCAGATCGAGGGGGCGGTCTTCCCTTACGTTTCTGATTGTTACCCTGTGCATTGGCATTGGCCACAAACTCCGGGTTATCCTCCGCCTTACGCTTGTTGCCTCCCTGATTTGACGGGTTATGTTGCTGACCCTTTCCATTGCCGTTCTTCTTTCCCTTCCCTATCTTTTCCTCATCAGATGCGGGATCCTTGGTACTATCAGAATCGGCGTATTTGACTAAAGCCGCCATCAGCGTTCCCATATCATTGCAGTCACGCTTAAGGCGCCCCAGTTTCTCCTCAGCGGCTCGAAACGGCAATTCTTCTCCAACATGAGTACTACGGAGCCGCCATCCATCTTATCAGATGAATGTATTATTTCCTTGACCCGGCGCACCCAATGAGTTGTGGATTCACCTTCCTCCTGCTTACAATTGGTCAAGTCCACAATTGACATAGATTGCTTGCAAGTGTCCTTGAAATTCTGGATAAACCAGGCCTTTAGCTCTGCCCATGAGCTAATGGAATTGGGCGGCAAACCCTTTGACCAAGACCGGGCCGTTCCATCTAACATCATGGTGAAGTACTTAGCCATTGTTGCGTCGCTGACCTCCAGTAGCTCCATGGCCATCTCGTAACTTTCGATCCATGCCCCGGGCTGTAAGTCGGCCGTGTAATTCGGCACCTTTCAAGGTCCCTTGAAATCCTTGGGCAGACGTACATCCCGCAGAGCCGACACCAAACAAGGAACACCGCCGGTTCTAGTAGCCACTCCTGCTCCTACAGAAGTCGTCGGATATTCTGGGAGATCTTGATGAGCCGCCTGCTGAGCCGCTAGCTCGTCCTCCTGACGTATTCGGTCTTGCACCGGGTTATAGCCACCGGGCTGGTTACGACGTTGGGCATTGCTTGATAAAGCTTCTGACTCCATGTGCCTGTTGTAACTCGGACTCCGGTTCTGACGAGGCGGTGCTAGCCAAGGCGGAGGAGTTGAATGAATGATGTCCCGGCTGTAAGAATAGGTCTCTTGCTGGGCCAGGGCCGTCTGAATAAGTTCTCTGACCCTCCGGGTCTCCACTGCTGTCGGATCATCACCGTCCACTGGGAGAGCCGCCAAACGCGCCGATGTTGCGATTAAGTTCTCCCTGGGGTTGGAAAAGTGACCCGGTGGTATTGGTACATAGCGGGGCGGGGCCATACTCCCATGCGGAGGTACCATCTCTTGAAGCTGAGCCCCCCCCCCCCCTGCGCCGGCTGGTGTGAACTGATTTGCTCCGGGCGGGTTGCTAGGGCCGGCACTGGGTGTAGCGAAAAGGTTCCGAGGGTCGTAAACCGGAGGTAGACGGAATTGAGTTTTTTGGTGCCTCCTTCTCATTACCTCATTAGATGCGTTCAGGCTCATATTAAGCTGGAAAGCCTCCGACTGGAGCCGCTGCACCCGTGCATCTAAAGCCGCTCGTTCTGCAGCTAACCTGGTATCCTCAGCTTCCAAGGCCTCCTTGGCTCGAGCTATCGCTTCTCGCACCTGTGCCACCTCTGCGTTATGCTCATCTTGATTTGCAGGAATAACCGTGGCGGTTAACAAGGCCGTAAGCTTATCCATGAGACCCATCAGTATCTGAGCCGGCGGGCGCACAGGGCCTCCTGCCCCGGCCGCTCCTGACCCGGATGTTATTGCGGTAGCAGCCGTAGAGTTTTGGCTGGGTTGAGTCCCAGCCATGAAGACTCCTGCCCAGCTTGGCGGTTCATAGGGGTCCAGAATACTGCAACCATCAGAACAGCCCCCAAGCACGCCATCTTGAACTTGATATAACGAGTCTGTTGAGCCGGCGGACGAATCATCATCCGAGGGGATGGCCGTCTCACCACCATCTTTAGATCCTTCAGAAAGTTCTTCTCCGTGGATGCAGCCCACGAAGGCATGCTTCATGACAGGTTGAGCTCGGGCGGGTCTCGCACGCTGAGCCGTCTCGACGAGGTCGGTGCAGTTGTCCGGCTCAGGGCCCGGCTCACCAATCCGGCCGATGAAGACGTGGATTCCGCCGAAGGGGACCCGGTACCCGTACTCAATTGAGTCGGCATCGGTGCCCCAGCCTTCGTTGTCGATGTAGATCTTGCCGCGACGACTCTTGGTCATCCGGCCCACTGCGTATCCCTTGAGCCCTTCGAATCTGCCCTTCAAGAACTCAAATCCACCATGCGTTGGCCCCACGGTGGGCACCAACTGTCGTGGAATTGTCACGGCAGATGTCCTCTTGCAAGGACTTAGTCGTAGAGCCATCGCAACTAGGAAGCTTAAAGGGGTTAACCGGGACAAAGGACACGAGAGAGTTTATACTAGTTCGGCCCCTTGCGATGAAGGTAAGGCCTACGTCTAGTTGGTTTGGTATTGCTTGATGTTTCGATAACCAGGGAGCGAGATACGCTATGCCCGGCTCTCGAGGGGTTGTTTCTTGCCCTAAGCCGCCGCCGGGTCGTCCCCTTATATACACGGGTCGACGCCCTGCGGCTTACCGAGTCCCGGCCGGCTCATAGACAATGTCCGGCTCGGTGACTAGTTAATTCTGCCTTACAATACAAGTCATGCCATCATGGCGGTTTATCACTACGGGCCTTAAGTCGCCTATGGGCCTTAAACCCTTTACTGAACCGCCATCTTCATGCTTGGTCTTGGGCTTCTTCTGATGAGTCTCTCTTTGCGTAAGCCGGCCCCTCCTAGGCGGCTTACACAAATAGTCATATCCCCAACAGTAACGGTAACAAAAGAGTAATGAAAGCAATATTTTTGGTATTTTGTAATGATTGTAACAGTAACAACGGGAAAGTAAATAAGCATAAACCAGTATATGGAAAGCTCGTAGGCATTGGATCGGTGATGGATAATTATGCCGGATGCGGTTCATCATGTAACAATCATAACATAGGGTGACACAAAACTAGCTCCAATTCATCAATGTAATGTAGGCATGTATTCCGAATATAGTCATACGTGCTTATGGAAAAGAACTTGCATGACATCTTTTGTCCTACCCTCCCGTGGCAGTGGGGTCCTAATGGAAACTAAGGGATATTAAGGCCTCCTTTTAATAGAGAACCGGAACAAAGCATTAGCACATAGTGAATACATGAACTCCTCAAACTATGGTCATCACCGAGAAGTATCCCGATTATTGTCACTTCGGGGTTGTCGGATCATAACACATAATAGGTGACTATAGACTTGCAAGATAGGATCAAGAACACACATATATTCATGAAAACATAATAGGTTCAGATCTGAAATCATGGCACTCGGGCCCTAGTGACAAGCATTAAGCATAGCAAAGTCATAGCAACATCAATCTCAGAACATAGTGGATACTAGGGATCAAACCCTAACAAAACTAACTCGATTACATGATAGATCTCATCCAACCCATCACCGTCCAGCAAGCCTACGATGGAATTACTCACGCACAGCGGTGAGCATCATGAAATTGGTGATGGAGGATGGTTGATGATGACGACGACGACGAATCCTCCTCTCTGGAGCCCCGAACGGACTCCAGATCAGCCCTCCCGAGAGGTTTTAGGGCTTGGCGGCGGCTCCATATTGTAAAACGTGATGATTTCTTCTCTCTGATTTTTTTCTCTCCAAAAGCAAATATATAGAGTTGGAGTTGGCATCGGAGGAGGTCCAAGGGGCCGACGAGGTAGGGGTGCGCGCCCTAGGGGGGGACGCGCCCCCCACCCTCGTGGACAGGGTGTGGGCTGCTACCTCTTGAGCACTGCGTTGGATTTCCCCGAAGAGGAGAGGATGATGCAGCAAAGTAGCGTAAGTATTTCCCTCAGTTTTTGATAACCAAGGTATCAATCCAGTAGGAGGCCACGCACAAGTCCCTCGTACCTGCACAAAACGATAGCTACTAGCAACCAACGCGATTAGGGGTTGTCAATCCCTTCACGGTCACTTACGAGAGTGAGATCTGATAGAGATGATAAATAATATTTTTGGTATTTTTGGTATAGAGATGCAAAGTAAAAAGTAAAAGGGAAAGTAAAAAAAAGCAAGTATTAAAGTGATGGAGATTGGTATGATGAGAATAGACCCGGGGGCCATAGGTTTCACTAGTGGCTTCTCTCAAGAGCATAGATATTCTACGGTGGGTGAACAAATTACTGTTGAGAAATTGATAGAATTGAGCATAGTTATGAGTATATCTAGGTATAATCATGTATATAGGCATCATGTCCATGACAAGTAGACCGAAACGATTCTGCATCTACTACTATTACTCCACTCATCGACCGCTATCCAGCATGCATCTAGAGTATTAAGTTAAAATTAGAGTAACGCCTTAAGCAAGATGACATGATGTAGAGGATAAATTCATGCAATATGATAAAACTCCATCTTGTTATCCTCGATGGCAACAATACAATACGTGCCTTGCTGCCCTTCATCACTTTGGAAAGGACACCGCAAGATTGAACCCAAAGCTAAGCACTTCTCCCATTGCAAAACTACCAATCTAGTTGGCCAAACCAAACGGATAATTCAAAGAGACTTGCAAAGATAACTCAATCATACATAAAAGAATTCAGAGAAGATTCAAATATTATTCATAGATAAGCTGGATCATAAACCCACAATTCATCGGTCTCAACAAACACACCGCAAAAAGAAGATTACATCGAATAGATCTCCACGAGAGAGGGGAGAACATTGTATTGAGATCCAAAAGAGAGAATAAGCCATCTAGCTACTAGCTATGGACCCGTGGGTCTGAAGTAAACTACTCACACTTCATCGGAGAGGCTTTGATGATGATGTAGAAGCCCTCCGTGGTGGATGCCCCCTCCGGCGGAGCTCCGGAACAGGCCCCAAGATGGGATCTCGTGGATACAGGAAGTTGCGGTGGTGGAATTAGGTTTTTGGCTCCGTATCTGATCGTTTGGGGGTACGTAGGTATATATAGGAGGAAGGAGTACGTCGGTGGAGCAACAGGGGGCCCGCGAGGCAAGGGGGGGCGCCCCCCACCCTCGTGACCGCCTCTTTTGTTCCTTTGAGTAGGGTCCAAGTCCCCTGGATCACGTTTGGTGAGAAAATCACGTTTCCGAAGGTTTCATTCCGTTTGGACTCCGTTTGATATTCCGTTTCTTCAAAACACTGAAATAGGCAAAAAACAGCAATTCTGGGATGAGCCTCCGGTTAATAGGTTAGTCCCAAAAATAATATAGAAGTGGAAAATAAAGCCCAATATAGTCCAAAACAGCAGATAAAGTAGCATGGAGCAATCAAAAATTATAGATACGTTGGAGACGTATCAGGCATCCCCAAGCTTAATTCCTGCTCGTCCTCGAGTAGGTAAATGATAAAAAGAGAATTTTTTATGCGGAGTGATACTTTGGCATAATTTCAATGTAAATCTTCTTAATTGTGGTATGAATATTCAGATCCGAATGAATACAAAATAAAAGTTCATATTGATAAAAGAAATAGTAATACTTCAAGCATACTAATCAAAGTAATCATGTCTTCTCAAAATAGCATGGCAAAAGAAAGTCCATCCCTACAAAGTCATATAGTTAGGCTATGCTTCATTTTCGTTACACAAAGATGTTCCCAACTTCTATACCCCAGATGACAAGCCAAGCAATTGTTTCATACTTAAATAATCTCAAACTTTTTCAACCTTCACGCAATACATGAGCATGAGCCATGGATATAGCACTATGGGTGGAATAGAATATGATGAAGGGGATTGTGTGGAGAAGACAAAAAAGGAGAAAGTCTCACATTGACGAGGATAATCAACGGGCTATGGAGATGCCCATCAATTGATGTCAACATGAGGAGTAGGGATTGCCATGCAACGGATGCACTAGAGCTATAAATGAATGCTCAACAAAAGAAAACTAGTGGGTGTGCATCCAACTTGCTTACTCATGAAGACCTAGGGCATTTGAGAAAGCCCATCGTAGGAATATACAAGCCAAGTTCTATAATGAAAAATTCCCACTAGTATGAAAAGGACAACTTATGAGACTCACTATATGAAAAGCATGGTGCTACTTTGAAGCACAATATATGAGACTCACTACATGAAGAACAAGGTGCTACTTTGAAGCACAAGTGTGGAAAAAGAGATAGTAGCATTGCCCTTTTTATTTATTTTCCTTTTTTTTGCCTTTCTTTCTTTTTCTTTTTGGCCTTTCTATTTTTTTCTCTCTCTTTTTTTTCTTTGGGCAATGCTCTAATAATGATGATCATCACACTTCTATTGATTACAACATAAGGATTACAACTCGAAACTAGAACAGGATATGACTCTATATGAATGCCTCCAGCGGTGTACCGTGATGGTGTAATGAATCAAGAGTGACATGTATGAAAAATAATGCATGGTGGCTTTGCCACAAATACGATGTCAACTACATGATCATGCAATGGCAATATGACAAAAGTAAAGTATGTCATGATGACGATGAACGGAACGGTGGAAAGTTGCATGGCAATATATCTCGGAATGGCTATGGAAATGCCATAATAGGTAGGTATGGTGGCTGTTTTGAGGAAGATATAAGGAGGTTTATGTGTGATAGAGCGTATCGTATCATGGGGTTTGGATGCACCGCTAAGTTTGCATCAACTCTCAATGTGAGAAAGGGCAATGCACGGCATCAAGAGGCAAGCAATGGCGGAAAGGTAAAAGTGCGATAATCCATGGACTCAACATTAGTCAAAAGAACTCATATACTTATTGCAAAAATTTAGAAGTCATAAAAAATCAAGTACTATGTGCATGCTCCTAGGGGGATAGATTGGTAGGAAAAGACCATCGCTCGTCCCCGACCGCCACTCATAAGGATGCACAAGCCAGGTACACTTCATGTTTCAAATTTGTTACACAACTTTAACTGTACGTGCATGCTACGGGATTTGCTAACTTCGACACAAGCATTCTTTAAATTCATAATCACCCAACCAGCATGACTTTAATATTACCACCTCCATATCTCAAAACAATTATCAAGTATCAAACTTTTCTTAGTTTTCAACGCACTCAAAAGAAAGTTTCACATATCTTGAATACCAAGTATATTAATTTTAAGCAAATTACCATGCTATTAATGACTCTCAAAATAATCTAAGTGAAGCATGAGAGATCAATAGTTTCTTTAAAACAAATCCATCACCGTGCTCTAAAAGATCTAAGTGAAAGCACTAGAGCAAAAATTATCAAGCTCAAAAGATATAAGTGAAGCACTATGAGCAAAACTATCAAGCTCAAAAGATATAAGTGAAGCACTATGAGCATTCTATCAAATTCCAATTCATGTATGGCTCTCTCAAAAGGTGTGTACAGCAAGGATGATTGTGGTAAACTAACAAGCAAAGACGCAAATAATACAAGACGCTCCAAGCAAAACACTTATCATGTGGTGAATAAAAATATAGCTCCAAATAAATTACCGATGGAAGTAGACAAAAGAGGGGATGCCTTACGGGGCATCCCCAAGCTTTGACTTTCTGGTGTCCTTGGATTATCTTGGGGGTGCCATGGGCATCCCCAAGCTTAGGCTCTTGCCACTCCTTGTTCCATAATCCATCAAAAGAATTTACTCAAAACTTGAAAACTTCACAACACAAAACTCAATAGAAATCTCGTGAGCTCCGTTAGAGAAAGAAAATAAAAGACTACTTTAAGGTACTGTAATGAACTCATTATTTATTTATATTGGTGTTAAACCTACTATATTCCAACTTCTCTATGGATTATAAAGTATTTTACTAGCCATAGATTCATCAAAATAAGCAAACAACACACGGAAAACAGAATCTGTCAAAAACAGAACAGTCTGTAGTAATCTCTAACTAACGCAAACTTCTAGGACTCAAAAAATTCTACCAAAATTAGAAGACCTAGACAATTTGTTTATTGATCAGAAGGAATTGGAATCAGTATTTTATCACGTTCTGGTGATTTTTAACAATTCGGGCACTGAGCGCAAAGTTTTTGGAAATTACAGCAAGATTAAATAACTATCATCCAAGAAGATCCAATAGGTCTACCTTGGCACAAACACAAATTAAAAGATAAAACCACGTCTAAACAGAGGCTAGATGGATTATTTATTCCTAAACAGAAGCAAAAACAAAAAAACAAAAATAAAATTGGGTTGCCTCCCAACAAGCGCTATCGTTTAATGCCCCTAGCTAGGCATAAAAGCAAGGATAGATCTAGGTAGTGCCATCTTTAGTTTTCAGTTTTTTAGCAGAGTCATGCTCGAATCCGGGGGGTTCTTCCCGCTTCCCTTCATACTCAGAAATTGTTAGATCTAAAGAATCCAACCGCTTATTACAAAGAGTAATCAACATATTCATGCGGTGAAGATTTCCGCTAACACTTTTAAGAGGCTCAAGAGACTTTTGTAAAAAAATTGTTACTTCGCAAATCTTCTCAAACACTTGGGTTTCTTCCTGGGTAGGATGAGATCCTTCCTTTTGGGGTAGTGTTCCCACTATTCCCTCTATAATTTCATGCGCAATATTGGGGTCAATCTCAATGAAATTTCCCTTGGCAATGCAATCCAAGAGTTGTCTATGCGTCATATTTAACCCAACATAAAAATTACGAAGAAGAATTCTAAAGTTCACCTCTAGGGTGCACTTACGATAAGATTCCATCATCCTATACCAAGCATCTTTTAAGTTTTCTCCTTGCCTTTGCTTGAAGTGAAGAACTTCAAACTCGGGAGACATAGGAGCGGATAAGGAATTAGACATAACGACAAGCAAGCAAACTAACACACGAGCGAACAAACGGACTAGGAAAAGGCAACGGAAAGAGAGGAGGAGATTGGGAAAGAGAGGGCGAATAAAACGGCAAGGGTGAAGTGGAGGAGAGGAAAACGAGAGGAAAATGGCAAATAACGCACAGTAGCGTAAGTATTTCCCTCAGTTTTTGAGAACCAAGGTATCAATCCAGTAGGAGGCCACGCACAAGTCCCTCATACCTGCACAAAACGATAGCTACTAGCAACCAACGCGATTAGGGGTTGTCAATCCCTTCACGGTCACTTACGAGAGTGAGATCTGATAGAGATGATAAATAATATTTTGGTATTTTGGTATAGAGATGCAAAGTAAAAAGTAAAAGGAAAGTAAAAAAGCAAGTATTAAAGTGATGGAGATTGGTATGATGAGAATAGACCCGGGGGCCATAGGTTTCACTAGTGGCTTCTCTCAAGAGCATAGATATTCTACGGTGGGTGAACAAATTACTGTTGAGAAATTGATAGAATTGAGCATAGTTATGAGTATATCTAGGTATAATCATGTATATAGGCATCATGTCCATGACAAGTAGACCGAAACGATTCTGCATCTACTACTATTACTCCACTCATCGACCGCTATCCAGCATGCATCTAGAGTATTAAGTTAAAATTAGAGTAACGCCTTAAGCAAGATGACATGATGTAGAGGGATAAATTCATGCAATATGATAAAAACTCCATCTTGTTATCCTCGATGGCAACAATACAATACGTGCCTTGCTGCCCCTTCTGTCACTGGGAAAGGACACCGCAAGATTGAACCCAAAGCTAAGCACTTCTCCCATTGCAAAAACTACCAATCTAGTTGGCCAAACCAAACGGATAATTCAAAGAGACTTGCAAAGATAACTCAATCATACATAAAAGAATTCAGAGAAGATTCAAATATTATTCATAGATAAGCTGGATCATAAACCCACAATTCATCGGTCTCAACAAACACACCGCAAAAAGAAGATTACATCGAATAGATCTCCACGAGAGAGGGGGAGAACATTGTATTGAGATCCAAAAAGAGAGAAGAAGCCATCTAGCTACTAGCTATGGACCCGTAGGTCTGAAGTAAACTACTCACACTTCATCGGAGAGGCTTTGATGATGATGTAGAAGCCCTCCGTGGTGGATGCCCCCTCCGGCGGAGCTCCGGAACAGGCCCCAAGATGGGATCTCGTGGATACAGGAAGTTGCGGCGGTCGAATTAGGATTTTGGCTCCGTATCTGATCGTTTGGGGGTACGTAGGTATATATAGGAGGAAGGAGTACGTCGGTGGAGCAACAGGGGGCCCACGAGGCAAGGGGGCATGCCCAGGGGGGGCGCGCCCCCCACCCTCGTGACCGCCTCTTTCGTTCCTTGGAGTAGGGTCCAAGTCCCCTGGATCACGTTCGGTGAGAAATCACGCTCAAGGTTTCATTCCGTTTGGACTCCGTTTGATATTCCGTTTCTTCGAAACACTGAAATAGGCAAAAAAAACAGCAATTCTGGGATGGGCCTCCGCTTATACGTTAGTCCCAAAAATAATATAAAAGTGGAAAATAAAGCCCAATATAGTCCAAAACAGTAGATAAAGTAGCATGGAGCAATAAAAAATTGTAGATACGTTGGAGACGTATCATGGGCCCCTGGTCTTCATCTTTGGCAAGGATTTTTTATTATTTTTTCTAAGATGTTCCGTGGAGTTTCAGGTCATTCCGAGAACTTTTGTTTTCTGCACATAAAACAACATGATGGCAATTCTGCTGAAAACAGCGTCAGTCCGGGTTAGTTCCATTCAAATCATACAAGTTAGAGTCCAAAACAAGGGCAAAAGTGTTTGGAAAAGTAGATACGACGGAGACGTATCAGAAAATATTTTGCAAGAATAAAACTATGATTACTTTGCGAGAATGAAACTATGAATAAATTGCAAGGTAGTAAAAGTGGATAGCTTTTGTCAACGAGAAAGTCATTTGTCCCTAGGCAATCGATAACAAGTACCGATAATCATTCTTGTAATTTTATATGAGGGAGAGGCATGAGCTAACATACTTTCTCTACTTGGATCATATGCACTTATGATTGTAACTCTAGCAAGCATCCGCAACTACTAAAGATCATTAAGGTCGTGAAACCCAACCATAGCATTAAGTATCAAGTCCTCTTTACTCCCATACATCATACCCCACTTACTCGGGTTTAAACTTCTATCACTCTCGCAACCCACCATAAGCGAACCATGAATATATTGCAACACCCTACAGCAGGGGCCCCTCACGTTTGCGCGAGAACGGAGGGCACCATAGGGCAGCACCATAAAAAAATACAATCATACCAACCAAGATCACGATTAACCCATAGTCAAAACGGATCTACTCAAACATCATAGGATAACCATAAATCATTGGGAAATAATATATGGAGTTGAGCACCATGTTTAAGTAGAGATTACAGCGGGGAGAAGGGGTGTTACACCGCTGCATAGAGGGGGAGAGAGTTGGTGTTGACGGTAGCAAGATTGTTGATGTAGATCGCCGTCACGATCCTAGCCCCGGCGGCACTCCGACGCCACCGGGAGAGAGGGGGAGAGAGCCCCCGTCCTTATTCTTCTTCCTTGGCCTCCCCCCTAGATGGGAGGAGGGTTCTCCCTCTGGTCCATGGCCTCCATGGCGGCGGAGGGGCAGGAGCCCCTCCGAGATTGGATCTCCCTCTCTGTTCTCTTCTGTTTCGCGCTCCCCTGATCTGGCCAAAAACCGTTTCTTATATTCCCGGAGATCCGTAACTCCGACTGGGCTAATCTTTTTACACGATTTTTCCTGATATAAGATTCCTTGCACCCGAAGTAGAGCTCCAACCGACGTATGAGGTGAGCAGCACCCACCACGGCGTGCCAGGGGCCTGGGGCGCGCCCTGGTGTATCGTGGTCTGTGTGGGCCTCCATTTGCGGTGATTCCAATTCCTAAAATTCACAAGTATTCCAAAATAATTCTCCGTGGAGTTTCATCATGTTTGGACTTTGTTTGATATGGATTTTCTGTGATACAAAAACATGCAACAAAAAGGAACTAGCACTAGGCACTGGATAAGTAAGTTAGTGCTAACTAAATCATATAAAAAGTTGCCAAAAGTATGTAAAAGTTGAATAACATTGGCATGAAACAATCAAAAATTATAGATACGACGGAGACGTATCACGTGCTACTGCTATTTTTGACTTAACCGCGCGGTTCTTCTTCCCCACGGCCACTTCCCCCAAATCCAACTCGTCTACTGTCGCCGCCGTCGTCGCCCTACATCGCCGTCGGCTGTCGCGCGCTCTCCCGTCGCCCTCCGCACACCCTCGACGCCGCCCCCGACCCCGACCTCGACGCACCCTACATCGCCGCCCTCCGCTGCATGCCCGAGCCCCGACCCCAATCTCGACGCCACGTGCCCCTCCCTCGGCCACTCACTAACTCCGCCGGCGCCCGAGGTGAGCGTGCCTACACCTCCTCCTCCTCCTCCTCCTCCCCTACCTCTGCCTAGCTAGGGTTCCTAGGGTTCATCAAATTTTAGAGTTCATCTAATTAGTTAGGGTTCATCAAATTAGATGCTAATTAGGGCAGTAGTTGTAGATGCTTAATTGTAAACTAGATGTTAATTAGGGTAGTAGTTGTAGATGCTTAATTAGTTTTTTGGACAAATTCCTAGGGTTCATCATGGGTGCTTAAGTAGTTGTAGATGCTTAAGTACCTAGGTAGGGTTCATCTAACTAGTTAGTACTTGTAGATGCTTAAGAACTAGGGCAGTAGGGTTAGGGCAGTAGGTTTTAACTAGGGCAGTAGTGAGAAAAAGATTCAATATAGTTTTTTAATTGTTTTTAGTAAGTGTTTAATAGAATTATAAGAAAATTAATAGAACTAGTTTATTTTTAGTAAGAACTAGTTGAATTAATAAAACTAGTTTATTTTAGTAAGAAAATTAATAGAACTAGTTGAACTAGTTTATTTTTAGTAAGAACTAGTTGAATTAATAGAACTAGTTTTTTAGTAAGAAAATTAATAGAACTAGTTTATTTTAGTAAGAACTAGTTTATTTTTATTTATAGTAAGTGCTTAGTTGAACTAGTTGAATTAATACAACAATTTTATTTTTAGTATGAAAATTAATAGAACTAGTTTACTTTTTTAGTTAAAGCAATTATTCCAGCATCGACGTCGAGGATGCCTATCCCGCATCCTCGTCGTCGACTCGGCGGAGGAGGCCTGCTTGGTCAGAGGGGCCATGTCCGGGACTGGGCTCCGCCTGGCTGGTACTGGGATGTGCTACCTTCCGAGAGGCGCAACTTGGTGAGGAGCCAGCCCATCGTTGACCCGAACCTTCTTTGGTGGCAGTCGCGTGGGCCAGTGGTGCGGAGGCTTGAGGACCCCGTGGAGGTGGTACATCACCGTGTCAGCGAGGAGGACGAGCACGTCCATCGCTACATGGTTGCGTTGGAGGGCAAGTTCTCCAATACCTGGTAGGTTCTTCAGGGATCTCACTGGAGCTATGATCCTGTGATGGTTCCTTCTCTTTGGGTGTCCACCGCCCAGGCCGATACCCGTCGTTCGCTAGGGTTTTAGCTGTATTAGTGAGGTTATATGTATGATACTATTCGAGATGTATTAGTGATAATATTCGATGATGTACGGACGCAAGAGATGATTTAGTTTTGCTTATTGAATGCATGTTAATTTGAATACTAATTTATTTTATGATTTAGTTTTTCTTATTGAATGCTCAAATTGGAGAACTACTCCTATTTTGAATGTTCAAATTGGAGAGCACTATTTTGAATACTATTTTGTTTTTGCAGCCAAATCTCCATGTCGGCCATCGTCATCCCCGTCACAGACCCCCTCTGACCTCGAGGTGAGACTAGCCAAATATCCATGTCAATATGAGTCTTATAAGATATTTTGAAATGTTTTTATTCATATTTTCAACCATTGAAATGCAATGACCATCAAGTTTGAATGCAATGACCATCAAGTTTGAATGCAAATAGGATATGTGCTTGCCCAAGTGGCCATGTTTGAAGGTAACACCTCTGAGTGGCCTATGTTTTGCCGGAGTGTTGATTAATTTCCGTTCTAGCAAATTTCAGGCGCTCGATATGTCCATTTTTAGCAAAGGTCATGCCGGATTTTTCCGTGAATTTTGGCATGACTTGTGCTAGAATATGTAGAAAATATCGAGTGGCCTGGATTTTCTAGAAAGATAATCAAACGACATTTCGGGTTGACTTTAAGTCTATCGAGGCTCCATACATGAAAATCAAAAAATGAGTGATGGAGAAAATCTGCACCATATATGGGAGAGGAAGAAACCCGACTGTTGTCGTGGGGGTCGTTTCTCCTTCTTTTCCTTGTGTTAGACCTTTGTTATGCAATAGGTGAAGAAGGAGTAACCACTATCACCGACGGTCAAAAAATCAGTGAGGGAGTGTGTCCACCATATATGAGAGAAGAAGAATGCCGACTGTTGTTGTGGGGGTTGCTTCTCCTCCGTTCCCGTGTGCTAGACATTTTGGTTTAATGCACTCAGGGACGAAGGGAGGAGCGACCATCACCAACGGTCAAATATATACACCACGTGAGCTGAGAGTTTTCAAAAAAGAAAGACTCAACGGACCGATAGTCAACCCGTGCTTTATAATAATGATCTAATTTAGTTTTTGTAGTACATATATTGACTTTTAGAAGTTTAATCTTTGAATTATGAACATAGGAAATGTCGTCGGACGAAAGTCTTGCAGAGTGCTCCTGGTGCGGCGACAACCGAGGTTTTTGCAACAGGCCTCACTTGGTAGAAGGTCGGCGCTTCAGCATTAAGCTGCAGGAGACCTTCGATGTTGAAATGGTACGCTATGACACAAAGTATTTTTTTTCGTAATTAAGCTCGACTTCTACTACTTCAACGTGTAATTTTTGTTTTTTACAATTCGACTAGCTTATCCCATTCAATGCAAGATGCTATGTCTTGGAGAGGATAGATTTTGAATATCATGAAAGTATGCAAACAAAGAAAATTCACCTAAGGACCCATCATGGTATGGATTTTGAGGTAAATCTATACAATTCTGAGAGCGTATCCCATTTTGGTTGCCCGAATTGGGAAGCACTTTGCAAGATGTATGATTTTCATGAGGGTACGCTTGTCACCATGGATCTTAGTGATCCTGACATTGCCGAAGACAATTTGGACATTTGGTTCCTTGTTGATACGCTTCCAATCCTGACATCGCTATGTGAGTTTCTCAAACATAGTTATTAAGTAATTTATATTGTTTATTTCAAAATAGTTGACAGCTTATTTCCATTGATAACTTATTTTCATTCTTCAAAGAATGTTCGGAAGATGGTAGACAGAACCTACTACACCAATGGCTCAGAATTAACTAATCAGGAGAAAATTCATTTGATCGCCTTTATTACTGATCTTGAGAATTACAATATGTATTATTAAATTCCTCCACATTATGGTCAATACGTGCCACTAGTGCACGTGTTGAACTATGCTAACATCCATGGAGATGTCATGGTAAGATTTTTTAGTATTACGACATTTGTGCATCTTTTGCATAAATTATTCTAAAACTGAACTACATTGCTAACTTCGAAGTTATTATTATGTTTTTCAACAGATAATCCCGCAGGAGTGTGTGCCTCATCTGATGTTTCAAAAAGGTCGCCTTGATGTTTTGAATATACGGCCAGCTCATCCTACTAATCACTCCTGTTCATATCGGATTTCTAAAACGATGAATACATGGCAATCAAATATTGGAAAAAATGTATGGTCACTCGTAGGGAGCTACTTGGAAGCTACATTTTGCGAAGGATAAGAATTGGAGACAGGATAATCTCCATTCTCCGTAATGGAGAGTCAGGGCCTATCTTGTTTTTTTGCTATTTTACCTAAGAGAAGGTAGTAGGTCCTATGAGAGAGAAGTACGTCCTAGGTACAATATGTTATTATGTGGTACAATGTGTTAGAGTTGATGATGATGAGGAGTTGTGATTATGACTAGTGACCAACTTGCTAGATGATGTCTCATTGATAAAAATGATGATCATGAGGAGGTGTTATATGACAATGATGTATTATGATGATAAGTTGTTAATGATATGATGATGATGATGATGATGAGTTATTACATCATTGGGTGAAAGAACCGCAGTTTAGTTTCAAGTGGAAAGTGATCACTTTGGATCCATCCACTTGAAACTAAACTGCGGTTCTTTCACCCAATGATGTAATAACTCATTATGATGTAAAAACAATCTTTAAATTGCTAATGTATGAAAACTTGTATAATGGCATATGAATACGACAAAAAACAAAAAACAAATACGTAACAATAGTAGTAGAGCGAGTAGAGAGGCGTGCTGCTAGTAATTACCAGCAGTGCAGTCTACCAAAAGCGCTACTGCTAAGCAGGTATAGCAGTAGCGCGGGCGGACACGCGCTACCGATACACTTTCACTAGTAGAAAACGACGCATTTATCTCGGTTCCAGAGGCCATTTGTCTCGGTTCTGGAACCGGGACTAAAGCCCATGACCTTTAGTCCTGGTTCGCTCACGAATCGGGACAAGTGGGGCTCCACATGAGTGTTGTGGTGAGCCCCGGCAGGAGGGCCTTTGGTCCCGGTTGGTATAACACCAACCGGGACCAAAATGCATCCACGCCTCAGCAGCTCAGGAGCTGGGGTTTTTTTTATGAAAGGGGGCGGGGGGGGGGGGGGGGTTGGGGGTTTTGGAGGGTTAATTTAATTAGGGGTTTCATATATTGTGTTAGGTAGCTAATAGAGAGAAGTAGCGCGCCACCCCGCGCTACTGATATACCTAAAACCGGCGCTACTGCTAGCCTTTTCCCTAGTAGTGAGTGGAAACACAACATCTGGGCAGTGTTTCTTCTTGTAAATTTTTCAATATGTAAAATATGTGGGAACATGGTGTGCCTGCGTGTTCCAATTTGCGGCAAGAACAACTGATCCTGCGAAGCAGACCTTCCTTCGACTCCGTGAGCACTTCGATCTTTTTATCCATTCTTTCCTTCTTAGACACAATGTATGTGGTAACTTCTGCTGCATCAAGTACCTTTCTGGTCTCACATTTTCTTACAACATTTATGCTCCATAAGACCAACTTAAACACAGCATGAGTGAAAACTTTTTGCGGCGTGTTTCTCAAGACTTGAAGCATTTTCCTCTGTGAACAGAACGGACTGCAAGGCCTCGATGTCTTGGAGAGCCTCGTTCAAGTGTCGCGGTGCAAGGCAACGCACATAGTGCTCTAGCATTTCAAACAATGTCATCTTGGCCTCAAGATGCGTATGTAGCACCGAGTTTAAACTCTCACTCCACCTCAGGCAGGAGCTGCGCCAGCTGGAGACCAAATATAGATTGTCAGAGTCTTGAGCGGGCGGGTTTTCACAGTTCGACGTGGCGGACGCCCGTCCTCCCCTAGTTTGTTACAGGGTTGCAGGGTTTCAGACATCCGGACAGGTCCGAACAATTTTCGTGACCATCGTTGGATGAAAAAATATGTCTAGGCTGAACAATTACAGGCAATTTGGTAATCAGTGTTTTACAAAGAGTGCGATGTTTTGGCCTGGGATCGTAATCATAAAGAAAAATACGGGAACGAGTAGTTGGTCTAAGCATACATCGTCCTCCTCCCCATGAAAAATTAGGGTTTCTCTGCATCCCGCCGGCGTTGCCGTTGGTCTGCCTCTTTTTCGATGGCCTTAGGGCGATGGGGGTGCGGTGGATCCCGACCTTTGCCAACGGGAGGGTTCTGTTTTCATATATTTCTTTGAGTCTCGTTAGGCTTTGCGTCCTGCTCAGCAAGGCGAGAGGGCGGCGGCTCCCAAAGATGGAATAAGGTTCTCCCCGCCTAGCCCTCATTCTGCAGGTGCGCCTAGCATCGCCAGTGGGCGTGTGGAGGTGTGTCTTCGATGGATCTATCTTTGATGGATCTGGTCGTCATTTGTCTATGTTCGTGTATTTTTAGGATCATTTTGATCTATGCCACTCTTCATCGGCGGCGATTGTTGTTCTGCTGCGCTGGTCCTGTGGGTCTTTACCACGACGACTTCATGACTGTCTACTATAACAAGTTTTTCCCGGCTCTGGCAAGGGAGGTGCAATGACGGCGGCGAGCCTTCGGGTCACTTCACTGCTTGTAGCCGTCGCTGGGTGGTGTACGGGTCTGGATATAATTTTCATTATTTCAGGTGTTTGTTGTACTGTCATGATTGAAGATGAACATGTCAGAAGTTTTCCAAAAAAGAAAGAAAAATACGGAGTAAGTTATAACTGATTTACAGTGTATATGCTTGTATTTTTAAAATTAAATAAAAAGAACTTAATCACACTGCAGCTTCATTTTTTTTTTCTAAAAAGGATGTAGTTTTGGGGCTTCAATCCCACATTTGCACTTTCACTTTCCCCATTGCGGCTGCACCCCACCCTAGACTCCGCCGCCGCCGCCGCCGCCTCCCCCATGAGCACGCAGGACGGCGAGATGTCGGCCACCCTCCACCGCCGCCCCCGCTCGCCGCTGGAAGACGAGGATCTGCTCCCCGAGATCCTCCTCCGCCTCCCGCCGCAGCCGTCCTCTCTCCCCCGCGCCTCCGCCGTCTGCAAGCGCTGGCGCCGCCTCGTCTCCGACCGCGACTTCCTCCGCCGCTACCGCCGACACCACCGCCGCAGCCCTCCTCTCCTCGGTTTCTTCCGCAACGACCTGCGAGGTATCTCCTACACGCCTGCCATGGAGGCCCCCGATCGTGTCCCCGCCGACCGCTTCTCCGTGCATCTCGACGACGCCGGCTACCACTACCATCTCCTCAGCTGTCGCCACGGCCTCGTGCTCATCTCCCACTCGTCGCGGAACCAGGTCCTGGTGTGGGACCCCGTCAATGGCGACCAGCACCGCATTGCCGCTCCCCTTGGGTTCGACATGAAAAGTACCCCGATGGACGGGGCGGTGCTTCGCGTTGCCGGCGACGCCCACCACTTCCAGGTGGTATTGGTAAGCTACAAACAGGAAGATGAACAGGCGATTGTCTCGATTTACTTGTCGGAGACCGGTGGATGGAGTGATCTTATCTCAACACCGGTTCCAGGCGAGGCCATGGATTATGAAGGCATGCCCGCTGTTCTGGCCGGGCATTCCATTTACTGGCTGCTCCCTGGGGATGATATAAGTGTAATTCTTGAAGTTGATTTGGATAGCCAGAGTTTAGCTGTGATATGGGTGCCAACAAATATGTTTGCCAAAGGTCAGCACTTGATGGTTATGCGAGCAGAGGGTGGCGGTTTGGGCATACTCTCCCTGTCAGAATTCACGGCCGAGTTATGGAAGAGGAATACCGACTGCGATGGTGTTGCTTCATGGGTGCTGGGACAAACTATTGAACTGGACAAGCTACTTCCCCTGAATTCAGATAAGACAAGCAACATATGGATGCTAGCTTACGCTGAGGAAAATAATGTGGCTTTCATGCGTACGATTGCTGGTATCTTCATGGTCCAGCTTGAGTCATTGCAGTTCAGTAAACTTCCTGAAAACAACAACGCTGTTGTCTGTTATCCACTCGAAAGTGTCTATGCTGCAGGTAATAGCATGTCATCAAATTCTGGTTATAAGAAAACCATGTCTATTTTCAGTAATTGATTGATGGGCTTCCACATCCTTTTGTTAAGCTAACAAATTTCAGTAGTGTCATATTAAGTATTTCTTTTGCTGCTTGATGACCTGTTCAACATATGGCGAATTTGTTATGTAATGTTTCTATGCTGATGCTTCTGTGGTAGATTTATTTGATGGTTCTAGTCTGGATTCACATATGTTACTGGTTGCTAATCTGCTAGTGTCCTTTAGCTTTTGACATCACCAGTTCATCATTATGTTGTTTGTCAACAAATATGTAGCATGCAATTTCACATTATCATTTGTTGAACTATGTTGTTCAAGTCAGAGATAGCGAACTGTCTTTATCAGTTTATTATATGAATATCTATTCAGTAATATGATGAACACGAAGACTGGAATTTTTTTCCTGTAATTACTGAACTAGATTTCACTGTTGCTGCCCGTTGACATATTCAGGAACTGTATACTGGTAGCATTAGTCCTGTATTATAGTTTTTTCTTATGTTGAAAACAACTGCATGCAAAATAGCTTGAACCAACTGAAATGGCAAATAGTGCTCAATAAGTATATCCGGACTTTTAAATCTAGTTATATTTGTTCATTTGGTATTGTTATTGGGGCTAATATTCTTGAACTGGTAATGATGAATTTCTTGTAAATGAATGCATGATTGTTCATCTCATCTCTTGTTGGAGATTCCTGCTGCGAGTGGCAAGTCCATTTGTACCAATGAAACACAAAATAATGTTTTTAATGAATTTTCCAGGATAAATATATTTAAAGATAATATTCTTTTATAGTCAGGATCACGTTGGTTGTTATGATTTATTGGTACAAGCATATTTTACTGTTTCTGCTATGGCGAATAACAATTTTATTAATTCAGGATAACATGTCTATTCTGATCGGCTAATAGCCTCAGTGTGTGTGTCCTTCATTTTCACAATATTAATCATAATGCACTGTTTCGTAATATTTAAATTTGTCAGGCGGTGTTATTTTCTTTATCTATTCCCAATGTTGTCAGAACTGAGTTATTTTCCCCAAATTACAGTTGTGAGTTATCAAAATATCTTGTTGATTCTACCTTGTATCTATTTAGCTTTCCAATTGAATGTTATTGGTTGTTTGACTTTTTGTGATTGCAGAAGCAGGCATTGGTGGTGCCATGGAGCTGATCAAGATAAGCTAGTATGATGTACTGGTTGAGCAGGCAAGCTTATCTTCTGAATTTATGTTGAGGTATATGAACTGTTCTTTCAAAAAACTGTACTTCTTTCCTTTGCACTGCCATTCCTCAAGTTCTAAATTGCAAGTGAGGGCTCTGAATTTTTCTCTACAATCCATTCCACAAATACCGAATCGCAAGAGAGGGCTCTAAGATTTTCTCGACAATCCTTTGCTTAACTGTTGCCCACCTGGCCACCTCCTGTCATGCTTCCTTCATGGCAGGCTACATCTTGTTTCTTATCTCCAGACACTGCTTTCTCATCCCTTCCTCAGCGTCTCTCCATTCTTTTCCTCATGCCCTAACCCACCTACATTATCTTTCATCAGCTGATGCATTAAACTCCTCCACTGGAGGTGCTCTTTCACTTGCTTTTCCCTTCTATCCAGCTGCCTTTCTTTCAGTTTGCCACCTCCTTTCTACTCTCCAAGTTCCCTCTGCTAATGCAGGTTCTTCTCCTCTAGCTCCCAAGATTATGATAACTCGAAACCCTTCCCCCTTTTGCGCAGAAGTTTGTTCCAACTCGATCAGAGATGATAATGTTGTCATGTTAGGTGGTAGCAGAATAAAATACATCCTCTTTCTTGCTTCATCTATTTTTTTGTTTTGTTTTTTGCTCTTATGGATCAATCAGGTTGCAGTGTAATTTATACGATCTTCCCTCTTAAGTGACTGCCAACTAATGGTACCTGAGCATTTGTTCCATGCTTCCTTTATTTATATGGGCTTATAGCCATGCCATTTCACATTGCTGATTATTTTGGACCGATAATTGTGACAATTTTTGAAGAGCATGCCTTCGTGAATTGTTGTACAACTATTCATCGTTTTGCTTCCAGTTAAGTTATTAGAGTTTTATGGACAATTAGTCTAGTTTTAGGCAGTTTGCTTAAAAATGGCCCAGCATATCTCTCATTGTCAGTCTAATTTGCACATGTAATTGGCCATTGTTTGGTCCAAAATCAAAACTATATATGCAGCTATGCTTTCTGGAAGTTCAGTTCTTCAATTTGATCACAGTAGATGTTTAACACATGACCAAAATGGCATGACTGGATTCATCATGAATACTGCTTCCATCACGAATTGCACTTTTTACTACTCCCTCTGGTCCATATTACTTGTCTTACATTTGTCTAGATATGGTATATTTGTCTAGATCCATATCTAGACAAATGTAAGACAAGTAATATGGACCAGAGGGAGTAACATATTATCATTAATACTAGTAGCCAAAGTATTTTTTTTAATGCTGTGCAAAGTTAAAAAAAATGACCATCTATTTTGGACCGAAGGACGTCTATCTGTTAATAAGATGCATGATCCCTTACTCACTTCAACTGCATGAATTTGATTAGATTCATCCATTAGTGATTAGCTAGCTTTTTTGGCATTTATAAGAATGCCTTGAGGTTTTTCTTATTTCCTACTCCACGAACCCATCGTATGCCCACTGATATTTTAGCCTCTATTGGGATCAGATATAGACAATAACTGATATTCTAGCATCTGTTTGTGATGTTGGTTTCGTCTAACAATGCTGTGATTATTCAAATTTGGCGATCTCCACAACAGTGAAACTAATTTTTATTGCTCAGGTCATACAAAGTCGCAGGTATCAATTTGATGGCTTTTCCATGTATGAACATTGGTTTGACTGATGGCATAATTGCCCTGCAGGTATCAGAGTTACGTTTCGGTGGCTGAGATGCAGAAGTGGCTCGTTTGATGCGATGCACACGGAAATTTACCCCTTATGTAGAATGCGGTGGTCAGATGTGAAGTGCATTTGTAGGAACTAATCACTTATTTTGCTCAAACCCGTCTTGTTATCGAACGCAGTCAATTGGCCAACTGACATGGAGACATAAGAATTGCTTGTATTAATCGGTACCTTTCAGTTGATCTTTGCTTGCATGCATTCTGTGTGTGTTCATATTTTTACTGTTTTGTTTTGCTTGATGCTCCACGTTGTATCTGACGGAGAGGATTCCGCATCAAATTTCTGCTCCTGTCCCATTTTGCGTGTTTGTTTTTTATCTGTTTTCTGACTGATCAATGTTGAGTTGCTTGCTTTCGCTGGATTCAGGAAGGTTTGTGTGAGATTGCTAATGTTTTACTAGCCTGTTATGATATAAACATGCCACTTTGAGATCTGCAAAACTTCACACAAGTGATGCGCCGACGCGCAGAAACACATTTTATTGATTTGTTCGGCAATCACAGCCGTTCAACATGATACGACCCCATGATCCACTGGCCATTCAGCTCCTTATTTTGCAGGTTGCTGCTGGGCGTTAAACCAGGCCCCACCTCCTGTGGCACTCGTGCTTACAAGCCGCAGAGCCTTCTGCATCTGCAAAATGGCCAACGCGAGCACAAGATCACCAGCTAGAACAGACAATTCTTCTTTGTGTCAACAGAAAAAGGAGAGGCCATGTATGTTGCATAGATGTTGAGGAGAATTCATCCATAAACGGAGCAGAAATGCAATGCAAGTAAGGTGACCCGTCGTCAGTCTTACCGGTGGGCGCCGCCGACGGGCCGCAGACGGAGTCCGTGCTGCAGACCCAGAGGCAGGCGGCGCGGCTCTCCTCGTCGTAGCCTTCTTCCTTGCATTTCTCGACGCAGTCGACTTTGCAGATCCATCCGCTGCGGCTGCACCCGTCGTGGCAGGGCTTGTAGCACTCGCAGAAGGTCTCGGCGGCCGCCCGCTGCTGGGGCGGCGCTGACATGACGAGGAGCACGCACAGTGCGGCAATGGCGGCCGCCCTCTTCTTCATCTCCATGATCTCCTTGCCTTGGACGTGCAAGCTATGAGAAGGGAAGAGAAGGGTGGAGTGCGAAGTTGTGGCGGACGAGTGTTGGGGTTCAGCCTTCGTCCCTTATATGGGTGCGTGATGTATGCATGGGTGGCGAGAAGATACACGTGTTTCACGCCGGTGCCACGTTGTGTCAAATGTTCGACCCGGCTGACAACTGGTTTGGTGGGACGGTAAATGTAACTGGCACCAGGACATCAATTGAAAACTGCACATGTAAAGTTGAGGTAGCTATTTTTTGATACTTCCTCCGTAAAGAAATATAAAAGCGTTTAGGGAGTAGTTGGCAACTGGTTCGGTGGGGATGGTAAATGTAGCTCACACTAGAACATTATTTAAACGGTGGTAAGTGTAGCTGACATCAGGACATTTATTTGAAACGGCACATGTGAGGACGAGGTTGATGACCAACAGGTTCAGTGGGAACGATAAATGTAGCTGGCACCAGGACATTAATCTGAAACGGCGATGTCAAGACAAGATAGCTGGCAACTGATTAGGCTGGTCATAGTGGGAGTAACATAGGTAGTAATATAGATGCCACATAAGCAATAATGTTGATGTGGCAAGTAGTTAATGAGGAGAGAGGCAAATAGAGTAACCTAATATGTTACCATCACATAGCGCTTTCCAATGCAAAATGAGTCTACAAGACAATAAATGAACATGTGTATGTTACTACACATATGACACTTCCCACTATAAGGGTAGTAACATAGAGTAGTAACGTATGCATGTTACTACCCTAAGTTACTCCCCACTATGACCAGCCTTAGGTAGGGATGGTAAATGTAGCTGGCATCAGCATACTAGTTTGAAATGGCACAAGTCACGACAAGGTAGCTGCAGTGGCGGAGGACGAATTTTTTTAAGGTGGGGCAAACTCTAAAACATAATAAATTATATGATGCAATATCAAAATAGCTTTTACGCAATAATTGTACACCCATAATTTTACTTGATTTTGAACTAATTCAAATACAACGGAAAATGCAAGCATATTTAAATAAATCTGAAAACATATGGACAATGAAGCTTTAATGCTACCAAAGATTGCGAAGCTATTCACAGAAAATTTACATCATAAATTCACAAACATGAAAATGTGGAAATTTATAGCTCTCCATGAAAATGTGTAAATTCACAAATGTGTGGTGTCCTTTTTTTTCTAAGAGAGAAAGCGTGGTTATTTTTAGAAAAACAAAGAGCGTGTTTTTTTAGAAAGAGAGACAGCATGTTGTTTTTCAATAAGAGAGATAGCGTGTTTTTTCAATAAGACTGATCAACTGGGATTGGCTTTCGCGTAGCCAACGAGCGGTGCCCAGCAGCAGGAACTCATGGGCCCAAATAACGTGGAGAAAATCTGACGACTCGTTTTTCTTCGTTCTCATTCTTTTTCTAGCGACGGTGACTCCAGAACCAAACAGCGACAGCGTATGCGTACCTGTAGAAATCGTTTTGTGCAAAATCAAGGTAGGGCGAGGCCGAGCTCCGCCTGTGGGTAGCTGGCAAATGGTTTGGTGAGGATGATAAATCTTTCCTATATATGTACTCATGAAGGTTGGAGTCGATGGTGAGTTCATATATGGGACCAACAATCTTCACAAATAAACAAATGTATCTCCATCCACATTGTCTATTCTTATACGTTTCATAATTCGAAAGCTGTATCTGTCAAAGGACGTGCTATGGTCACTTGAGATTCTCTACTGCCCAGGTGTGATCTTTTGTTATTTTTTGCTCTTTTTAATAGTGACCAGCAAACAAAGGCTGCATGATGCCAACATGTTTCCACGATTTCCTAAGCTACTTGTATTCTCAAGTTTCGTAGCAACGCACGGGGATTGGGCTAGCGGAAGTAAAAAACACCAGTTAAGGGATACCCCTCACAAAGGCCACTCCTACCTTCTTCGGTGGTGACAATTAGTACACTGCATGTGTGATATTTGTGTTTTTTTTGCATGGTAATATGTGTCCCATTCATAAGATATACTCCCTCCGTTTCCAAATAATTGTCTTTCTAGCCATCTCAAATGGACTATAACATACGAATGTATGTAGACATATTTTAGAGTGTAGATTCACTCACTTTGCTCCGTATGTACTCAGTTGTTGAAATCTCTAGAAAGATAATTATTTAGGAACGGAGGGAGTAGATCAAAATAAAAATCATGTAAGGACCAACATGACAAAATTGAAAAGATAACAGAACACCTTTGCGTTTGACAATAACGTCCATCACCTGCCTCCGGCACCACCACAACAGCCACCAAAGAACCGAAGAATATTTGTCGCAACCTGAAAGTTTTGGTGTGATTTGTTTTGACGTACGGAGGCACGGCTGGGTTTATTAGTGCTTTTTTCTGTAGTTTTTTTAGAAGGTTTTATCTATTGAACCGTGGTCCAAATTACGAACTGATTTTATGGTTGTGTTCCCATATCAAGATTAGTTGCCACGAGAGGGTCTGTTGAATAATCAGTACATCTATCTCCACTACTATTAAACAATCGAGTTGAGGCAGAAACATTAGATCTCAACCACACATTCATCGTCCATCAATGGACCGGATTGCCCCAATGTTGTATCACATCAAATCCACATATTTACTAATTAATTTAAATCATTTACACAACACCTTAATTAGGAATATGCACCTTAATTGCATCTTCATTGGGAAATAAATCGTCACACCATATATCACCTGCCTTAAAGAACACCTACTACCAAAACAACACACCTAAATAATTAATTAAATCCTCCTCCATCACCACGGCTCCTTCCCAACCTCCATGCCCCGCCTCTATCACCCCTCTCCGCCACCATTGCGCCCTCGTCAGACTGTTGTGCCATCAGGTCGTGCGCCACCTTGCGTAGGCCGCCCCGCCGGTTTGCCTCTTCGTCGCATTCTCGTGCGCCACTCCCCATCGGCCCTGATCTGCATCTCAACGACGTGCGCCACTTAGGTTGTGGCTGCTCGACGGTGGCAATATTTTATTTTGAAATTCTGAACCTGATTATATGTGTGTGCTTGTTCTCCGTATATCTGAATTCTGAAACATGTAAGTGTATGTTGTAGTTAATTCCGTGTATACTTTCAGTTATTTGGTTTGAGTCTCAATTAAAGGTTAGTAATTATTTGTTCTGAGATAGTAACATTAGTCGGCTATATACAGTAGATAATTCCTTTACCCTTGGTGCTATTTTACATGTGTTATACTCATTTGCTTTGTATCAGCCGCAGAATATACCACATAGGAAAAACGTTCTGAGCTTTCGTGAAATTCTGGTTTCACTGGGTGATCTTTTATTTGCCTTTATTCTGGTTTCCACGCACCCTGTAAAAATATGGTCCGTGAAATATCACACCCGAAAATAGTCAACTACTCGGCGTGATTTAATTATGCCCTTAATTACCCTGATTAATTGCGCCCCTCACAGCCGAATTTGGAGCGTCTTCGGGAGATTCTTATCACATATGAGGAGGCATCAGGACAAAAGGTGAATTTGGAGAAGTCCTCCATCTTTTTTGAAAAAGGATGTAATGACGAGGTCAAGGCTAATTTGAAGGGTGTGGTGGGTATACAATCAGAGGCACGTAATGAAAAATACTTGGGGTTACCAACCATGGTGGGCAAGTCCAAAGATGGGTGCTTCAGGTATGTTCAAGAATCTTCTAGAGGGAAGGTAATGGGGTGGAAAGGACAGGGTTTGTCGAAGGCAGCAAGGGAGGTACTTGTCAAATCGGGGTTGCAAGCAACACCGACGTTCTCGATGAGTTGCTTCCAACTCTCCAAGAAAATGTGCGGGAAGCTGAAATCTATTTCTTCTAAATTCTGGTGGGGGGCGGCTGACGGCGAACTCAAAGTTCATTGGGTGGCCTGGGACAAAATGTGCACAAGGAAGCAGTCTGGTGGGATGGGTTTCCGGGACTTCGAGATGTTTAATCAATCTCTCCTGGCCAAACAAGTCTGGAGGCTACTGATGTATCCAATATCTTTATGTGCAAAAGTACTTAAGGCAAGATACTATGAAGATATGGATGTCATGGCTGCTCCTTGTCCACAGGGGTGTTCCTATACGTGGAGAAGCTTGATGCATGGAAGAGACCTTCTAGCACGTGGGCTGATATGGCGTGTTGGGGAAGGGACAAAGATAAACGTGCTCCATGACAATTGGATCCCGCATAATGGTAGCATGGTGCCGCTGGGTGCCACATATGTACCGAACACAGTAAAGGTTGCGGACCTGCTTACATCGGAAGGCACGACATGGGATGAGGAAAAACTGCTGCAACTTTTTACTCCGAGTGATGTGCAGGATATAAGACAGATCTTGATCGGAGGACCGGGAAAGGAGGACTTCCGGGCATGGAATTATACTAAAAATGGAGTTTTTTCCGTTCGGTCGGCGTACCACTTGGGTATGTCTCTCAAAGTGGCGTCGAAGGCACTGGCCTCCTCGTCAAGTTCGGTGGCTGATCATCGGAGCTGGATGGAACTATGGGCTACAGACGTCCCCAACAAGGTCAAGATCCATGGTTGGCGTTTGCTAAAAAATGGTTTGGCTGTAGGGGCTGAACTGTTTCGACGGCATGTAAAGCCTGGGGTCTTCTGTATTGCGTGTGGAAGAGAAGAGACAGTTATTCATCGGATGTGGCGCTGCCCTCATTCGATGCAGTTCTGGAAAGTGCTTGGCAATGGGGTTGGGGCGCCCCTGGCGCTGCTGCCCACACATATTGACAGGGTAGATAATATGCGAACCTGGGTGTTGGATTGGCTGGCGGCAGCATCGAATGAGGAGAAGAGGGTGGTCATGAGGGCGTGGTATGAACTGTGGCTTGCAAGGAACAACGCACGGGACAGTGGACGTATAGAGGACCCGAACCTGATTGCAGACAGAGTGATTTATCTTGATCAGGAGTGGGAGGTGATCAAGGAAACTAATGCGAGGCCGCCAACTGTGTGTAACAAAGAGGTCTGGACGAAACCAGAAGAAGGGTGGATGAAGGTCAATACTGATGGTGCACTAGCTAAGCAAGGAGGATCAGGAGGAGGTGGAGCGGTCCTTAGAGACCACCATGGCGCGTTTGTGGCAGGAGCGTGCCATTTTTTCCCAGCTACGTCGGATCCAGAAGTTGCCGAGCTCCTAGCGTGCCGTCGGGGTGTTCTTCTAGCACAAGAAAACGATGTCCAGAAGGTGGTGTTCGAGATGGACTCGCTGAATGCGGTTGGGAAGATCAACAACATCCAGAAGGATCTCTAGATGATGGGTCAGGTCGTCCAGGAGATCAAGGAGCTACTTACCCAGTTCCAGGAGGTTAGAGTTGTTTGGGTTCGTCGCTCCGCAAACATAGTCGCTCATAGACTAGCTAGGGAGAGTTGCTATAGGGAGTTGTGCCATTCTTGGCGCCTTGTAGCGCCAGACTTTGTAAGCTCAGACAATGCCTCTGATGGGGCACTAGAGCACTAGAAAAATAAGGCAGTCATTCCCCTAAAAAAAGAATATCTTCTTACTACCCTGATTAATATATCCAGCGCATGCATTGGCAGAGGATCTTTGCCGTGGATTGCATACGTGGTCGCTGCTTGACTTTAGGGTGGCATGCTACGTGAAGTATTGATCAGGTATATACAAACAATGGAAAACGCTTGGGATGTTCCCGTAATTAAGGATCACGCGACTTATGTACACGAATACCGGCGGAGGGAGCAACTAATCAGTTTTACTGACCAAATCATCGTCACCTCCTTGCTCCAACCTTCATCTGACCCCGAGCAGTCACTCTGTGGTCGCGTCGTCACTGTCTTGCGCGGCTATAAAGACGAGCGAGCAATCATACGTGTAATGCGAAATGTCTGACATGCAGGCAGGAACCAAATCCATCAGGGTCGATCAAGAGAATTCAGAGGTTAGTGTACCGACCAAATCAGTTAAACTCAAATTCTCTCCGTTGCTATTTCGATGCTAGACATGCCGTGAAATATTGTTACATTTCACGGTGAATCAAGATAGGAATCCATCTTACCTAATCCTTGGACACCAATATCATGTGAGCTGGGTGTTGCAATGAGTAAGACTGTTTTGCGGCTAGAAAGAGTTTCTTTTATCGTTATCTCAATGCTGCTGTGATAATAAATTAATGATCAACTGTTGTTGGTTGCTATAGGTGGTTCACATAGACTGCGAAATGGTTTTGAAACCTAACAATATTTGCAGAAATCATGTTTGGTTATATTTGTAGAATTTATAATTGGAGAAAGTACAATGTTTTATTATGTTATCTCTTAAAGGAATATATGTATTTTCTAATCTTCAATTATAAATTTGTTACTTTGGTTCCTCCATTTCACAAAATCAGTGATACTCATGTCACAAGCGTGGGGATCAGAGCGTTAATGGGAAAAACATTCAGAAGCAATGCACGTGGAAATTTTGTGTTATACGTGCATTCTGGAGCAATGCACGTCAAAGCGTCACTAGACTTTCTAATCATTTGGTAAGGATTCGAAAATCATTTGTTGCAGAATTCAGAATCATATACTGGTTTGGAGAATAAACAGGGCAGTGGTCAAGGATGGTATGCTCGTCTGCCCGGTTAGAAGAAAGCGGAATACCTAAAAAGCTACGACCCAGGCAAAAGAGATGCAACTAAGTCATCTACACCATCCAGCGGATTGGTTGAGCGTGAGTCTGCTCCGTTTACTGATGTAACAAACACATTTGCAAAAGGTCCATGTTTGTGCACCCTTCTCTCCATGGTTGAGATTATTCTATGTGTGTGATAAAACCTCAAAACTGACATCCTTGTCTAATTTGCTGAATGCAAATGATGGAGTTGTCGAAAGGGTTCCTCTTACAGATGGCACAAATAGGAATGGAAAAGGTTAGTTCCCTTGATTTAGATATTAATATTTGTACATATGTTTAGTTCCGTTAAATTAGAGTGAAAAACAGGGTAGCATGTTGCCTAAGGTTAATGTGATATTTTTCTTTTAAAGTTTGTAATGCTAATGTCATTACCACCATATTTTATTTCCTAACTATGTCCTGAAGTTATATTGCCAGCTTATGTCATGTTTGGTTCTTAAATATATATTGCCAATCCGTGGCTTGAAGCTTGTTGCCAGATTCTGTCATTCATAATGCAAAATATCTATTTGTACTTCCAGTGTCAAAAATGACTTGTACACAATTTGAAATTTTCAGACATTGTGCATACATGTGTTTGCCTTTGCTATATTTAGTATAGATAGTGTTCTAACAGTTAACATAGAGTTGGTCAATAGTTGGATCATGTATCCGTGACTTGAAGTTCAAATGATTGACATTCTTGAGAATGCACAACTGACATGCTACAACCTAACTTCGATTGCTTGCATAATCAACTTTCAGTTCAAGGAAGCTTTAGGTCTTGCCTTAGAAATTTCTTTTGCCCCTTTCATCCATGCTGCACGAACAAGTTTCCATTTATTGATTGTACATACAAAAGGTTCCCGATAATCTCTTTTGCAATAGTCCAACTTAATCAAAGAAGTCACTAAAAGTAGCCCGGAAATACCAAGGAACCTGCAGGCACGGCCACACAGGCATCCTCCTCCCTCCAAAAAAAGCATGTAGATGCTTCTTTGTGTTGCCGCTGCAATAATCAATCCTCCTCCCTCGACACTTATGTCGCCGCTCTCCTCCCCGTGATCTAGTTTTCACTCTCTTTCATAACTCTATGATACGTGCGTTGCACGTGCACGCTTACTAGTAATATTAAAGGGGGGGGGGGGGTTCTATGTTGTTCATTTCGTTTCCAACCCTCCACCCGCCGCACGACCTCCTTTTCGTTTCTGATTTTTCTGTTCCTTACCTATGTTTTTGGTCCAAATAATCAGTATACAATCTATTGTTCCGTTAATGCACAATCTCTTTCAATGAAAATCAGGAGACAATCCCCCCTTCCCATTACATAACATTGGTTTCTCACCAAAAATGGGGACGCAATCCCCTCCTTCCCATTGATCTCTTTTCTGATAGTCTACTTTTTTTTAAAGAAGAATGAGAAGAAGCCCACAAAAAAAGCAAAAAGGAACATAACCTTCGAAACTATGAAGAGAACAGAACCATATCAAGGTCCCAATTGTACAGTCTCTTTTTTTGTTTGATCCGATTCGATTCGACCAATGGAAAACAAAAGAGAAACATTCGCAGAGAGAGAGAGAGAGAGAGAGAGAGAGAGAGAGCAACACCTCCCGCCGGCTCTGCCTCACTGTCTTCGTCAGAACCACACCACGCCTCCTCCCATTTTCAACCCACATTGTGCCGTTGCCCTTGGTCTTGAGCGCCTTAGGGCATCTCCAGCCGCGCCCCCAACAGGCCCCCCCAGGCCACTTTTTCGGCGCCGGCGCCGAAAAAACGGCCCAGTCGCGCCCCCAGGACGCCGAAAATCGCCGGTTTGGACCTTTTTTCCGCCCAGCGGTCACAAGCCGAACCCGGCGCGCTGGGGAGCCGTTGGGGGCTCCGGCGCTAGGGAAAAGCACGCCTGGCCCACACCGACAGGGGAAAAGTCAAGGTTTTCTTCCCCCGACTCGCCTCGCACCCCCGCGCCCTCGGCCACCACTAGCTATATCCCGGCGACGGCCGCCGGCCTACTCCGCTAGATAGCCATTCCCCGCCGGAAAATAGCAGCGCTTCGCCGCGGCAGCCCCTCCGGCAGTTTTTATTTGTTGAACTATATAATTTGTATTGAACTATTTGTTGTTGTAGTATTTTGTTGAAGTATTTGATTTTTCTGTGATGAAATATGTGATAAAGAATAATTGTGTTGATAATTGAACGCCGAGACACGGCGAAACCACGCCGAATATGGGCCTATTCTCGCCCATATGGGCCGTTTATTCGCCGAAATTGGGCTGCAAAGTGGGCCAATTTGGCGCCTGGGCGAGCTGGGGCGACGATCGGCGCAAAACCGCCTCAGCGCCGAGTGTATCGCTGCTCGCCTCAGGGGCGATTTGTATCGTCTGGGGGCCAACGGCTGGAGATGCCCTTACCGGCCCAAAGACCTCTTCTTCGTCTGGACTATGTTGGAGAAAAGCAACAAAGGGATGTTTCCTCTAGAGAGTAAGCATTAAACCCATTAAGCTTCACCATAAGGGCGGCCAACCAGCTATGCCATGTGGCGCAAGCTGGTTGGCCACAACGAGAAAGCTTTTGAAAAAAATAGATGGAGGTGAGGATTTTTTAAAATACTTTTTTTCTTTCATAGAAGGAGGTGAGGACTCACACATTTTCTTTTAAATGGAGGGCTATGCAAAGTGGCACTTGCTGGTAGGTCGCGGTGGTATTTTTTTTTCTTTTTTTACTTCTTTTCAAGATGAAGATGAGGATTTATTTTCTCTAGGATATTTTTAGATGGAGGCGAGGACCCTATGTATTTTTTTAAATAAAAACATGCGTACAACTTCCTCTTAAGCGGCGTCACAGGATGGAGCCCCAACCACTAGTGCTTTTCATTCATCGTATTGTAGCATGAGATGTAGGTGGATCTATGGTAATCGCATATCCAGTGTTTTCACGTCCCACGCCGGCAACAACGTAACGTAGTGGCCGGACCCTTCCCCTCACATTAGGGGCAATATGGCAGCGTCCCCAACTGCGGCAAGCAGCACATGCAAGCGCAAGCAAGTCCTACACAAACCCACATCATGTCCTCCAGTTCTTCCTTCAAGTTGTACATGGTCTGGGCCCGCTTGCAGCAACACTATTCTAGCTGGTCACACGTGATGATTGGATCCGCACAATCAGATGGCATGCGAGGAGATTTGCGGCAGACAAAAATACAATCAGTTAAACAACGATTTCTAAATTAGTCATGTTCCTCTCCATTGTCTTTGTTGTAGAAAAGTGTTCTATTTGGCCCATAGTCTCATTGAAATCTCCAATCACATATCCGTAAAAAGAAAAGAAAAAGAAAAAAGAAATCTCCAATCGCAAGCCAAGGGGCATTTTCCCCATCTTTGATTCATTTCAACGGTTCCCACATGGAAGCGGATCCTCTAACATCCTCAAGGGACGGAGACATATGATGCCTTTCATGAGATTTAATGTTCATTATAAACAAAAGTACCCCGCCACTTAGGGCTATAGGGATTGAGCCGGATCAAAACATCAATATAGACCGGGCTAACGATAAGCTTTTTTATTTCCACACTATGATCATGAAAGAGAGTAATGCCCGCACCTTTTTCATGGTTGCCTTGCATGATACATTTTTTGAGGCCTAGTCTCCGTTGCAATTTATTAACATACTTATTGCTTTGCCGTGTTTCTTTGAACGGGGACTATCTTAGGCTTGTAAGTATGCACAAGGCATACCAGTTCTTGAACTGTTAGAGGCTGCCCAAGGCCCCAACAGTTCCAACTTAGCAGCGTCATGACTCCTGACTCGTATCAACTACTTATAAGTATGTAGATGACTTTGTAGTATGTTCGAGTCAGGATAAGGGTAAGCGGATGCGAGATGGTTCATGTCAGGAAGCGGGGTTTTCTTTGGACAAAAGGTACTTCGAACTTGGAACGAGCATGAATCAACCAGTCTAGTTTAGTATGATCCTAGGAGTGAACTATCCTTGCGTAGTTATGTTGCGTTCAACGATATGTGTAGACTTGGGCCTTGGGTAAATTAAGCGTGACGTGCATGTTGTGAATTACAACAATGTTACTGTATCTATGATTGTTGTTCAATGGCAACACACGAGCAAACTAGACTTCCAAATATGGGACCGGCTACTTGTCAGTTGACTGAACAGATTTGGGTCAGTCGACTAACCCAAAATTTGTTTCAGTCGAGTCCACTTCAGGCAACTGCTATCGCAATGCATATATCCAGTTGGTCCATAGTTAATTAGTTTATCCACCAGCATTTTGAATGGCCATGCATGTATACATTTCAGCACATCACTAACGCAGCTTTTTTGGGGTATCAATAACGCTGCTGCAATTGAATCACCGCCATCAGTGTGATGGATGCGTGCAACACGGGCCCGCAAATATCGGATGTACATATTCATGTTTGGTTCATAGTTAGTATTTTCCCACACTATTTTACTCAGTAAGATTCTTGTTGTGGAAAATAAGACCACATGTCATATACAAAAAATATATGAAAATTTTTCCATAGGCAACCCAAAGTGTGGCTAACAATTTAAGCACCTAACCTAAGACAAGTTCGGCTAAATTGGTGTGGCAAACTACGAGACGGCTACCGGTTTTAACTAGCATGATTTAAATTACTACGAGTTGTAAACCTGATAACCAAAAGTAGAAAAGAGGAGGTCACCTCAAACTGTAATAGTTGTGCTGCAGTCACCTTATAAAAAGTAGTAATCATGACGCGCAGACGGACGCCCAGGATTTCGGCAGCGTGTGGCTGCATATCCTAAAAATTCACGTCGCATTGGTCTTACCTTAAAAACATAGAAATCAAATAATGACAAAATTTGCATACTATTTATACAAAATAGTATTTTTACAATAGACAAGAATAAGTATATAATGGTGGAAGTTTTGCAAAAAATAAGTTTCCTAAAAAGGAATAATTTAGTGAAATCAGTATTATCATTAAAAAGAAAGAAAATATAAAAATAAATCAAATTTTGACAAAACTTACACATATTTACATAGAAGGGTTTCCCAAAACCAAATTGCACACATTTTACAGATAAATTGTGCTTTTTATAATCTGAAGGAATAACCATATAATAGTGGAACGGTATTGGTATTACCGTTAAAGAAAGAAAATAAAATAAAATGAAAACAAAATAATGAATTTTTCTAGGAGAATAAAACCCTTTAAGAAGAAAGAAAATAAAAATCAAAACAAAATAATGAAATTTTCTAGGAATTTTGAAACCCTTTAAGAAGAAAGAAAATAAAAAGAAAAAGAAAATAATGAAGTTTTCTAGGTAAGAATGAAACCCTTTAAGAAGAAAGAAAATATAAAAACAAAATAATAAAGTGTTCTAGGGAAAAAAATGTAACTCTTTAAGAATAAAGAAAATTTAAAAATAACTTGCAGACAAGTATGGCCTGAAATTGCACTTTCGTAATATGCAAAAAATAAGCATATACAGTGCAATTTTTGCTCTCTACTATAACTTACACCCAAGGTGTATCATACTTGCTTGTATACTTACTTACAAGCACAAAAGTAAAAGTATTTTTTTCTCGCAGGCCTGCTCTTTCTATTATGATTTCTATGTCTATGAAAGCTCCTTTGACTCCAGCCCCATAAGCTATTCTTTCACCTGCACCACGTATTTTGTTTAAATTGGATCAATTCTGAAGCCAAAATAAGGAGCAAACATAGGTATCCGCAGATACAGATATCAGGAACATAAGACTACACTAGATTCGGGAACAAGCCACTCTTCTTGATCCCCCACCATCACTTGAACCAAAGAATCAACCCGTTTCTTTGCCAATGGGTTAAGAAGAAATCAAGTATAGTGGCATTGGTACCACCCTTTTAGAAGAAATAAAGTAAAAATAATAATGATAAAATTTGCACAAATTTACACGTAATTGCACTTTTTTAGTTATGTAAGAGTAAACATATACTCCCTCCGTTCCATAATGTAGTGCCTATAGATTTTTACAAAAGTCAAACATTATAAATTTTGACCATGTTTATAGAGAAAAATACGTACATCTAGAATACCAAATGCTTCTCATTGGATACATCGTGAGTTATATTTTCAGAATATACATGTTTGGTATTGTAGATGTAGATAGTTTTCTCTATACACTTGGTCAAAGTTGACAACGTTTGACTTTTACAAAAATCTATAGGCACTACATTTTGGAATGGAGGGAGTATTAGTCAATTTTACATAAAAACAAAGTTTCTAGACGAGGAACAAACTAGTGGCATTGTTATCATCCTTAAAAACATGAAATGAATTAAAAACTAAATATTATAAAACGAGTCAAGTTTTTAAGAGAGAGTAAATTAGTGACATTGGTATTACTCTTAAGAAGAAAGAAGAAAGAAAAAAAACTTGCACACAACTTTGAAGTGAAATTGCACTTTTTATAATATGCAGTGAGTACACATAATAACGCGACTTTAGCAGTCTAGTATAATTTACACAAATGACCAGTTTGGGCAGTACGGGGGGGACTGAACATAAGGCTCCCCCGCTCCCCCCGCTAGGGTTCCCCTCCCGCCGCCGCCATCCTCCTCGCCTGCCTCCGCCGCCGTCGGCCGCCTCCATGCTCGCCCCGCTCCGCCCCACCCCCCTCCCTCTCCCAACCCCAAGGCCTCCGCCCTCCGGGGACCGCCTCTGCGCCTCGGTCCTCCTTCCTCCTCCCCTCCCCCCCCCCGTCGCGGTGTGCCCGTCGGGCTCGGCAAGCCCGTGGGTGCGGCGGCGGGCCTTCTCCCCCCTGCTAGTGGGGCGCTTGCGCTGGCGGGCTCATGGGGCAGCCGTGGTGGCGGCGCGCCGTGCCACAGGTCTCGTCGCGTGGCGGGCGGCTGCGCGCTCCCATCTCGGGAGGTGGAGCGCGGTCGGCCTCTCGCTGGATCCACCGGATCTGGTGGTGGGGTCGGCCGGCGCGCGTGGTGGCGGTGGTGCGTGCCCGGCGGCTCGGCGCTATGAGCTCGCCGGGCGACGCAGGTAGGGCAGCGGCCGGGCGTGGCCGTTGCTCCGGCCGTGGGCGGCGACGTGTGGAGGTCCGACGGTGATGGACTCCCGGTGTCGTGGCGGTTCCATGGTGGCTTGGCGGATCTGCTTGCGGCGGCAGCTAGCTTCTCCGGCGTCGGCCTGTCTGCAATCGAACCGTTTCGGCCTTCACTCCATCTCCTTGGCGCTCGGTCGCTACTCCCTTCAAAGAGCTGGCCCTTTCCCAGCTACGGTTCATCGCTCGTCTCGCGCCCGGTGCAGCAGGACCGAGCTCGTCTCGCGCACAGTGCCGCCGGACCGAGCTCGTCTTGCGCACGGTGCAGCAGGACTGACCTCGTCCCCGCCCCACGGTGCTGTAGGACCGATCTCGTCTCGCGCTCCGGGCTGCAGGATGGGTCGATGGATGCCAGTGCTGGCCGACCTATTGGGTCTTGATGCTCTGGGTGGGCCAGGGGTGCAAAGGCGGATCCTTTTTTGCTCGTCTCTTTGGTTGGGATAGCGGCGGGTCTCGGGTGCGGTGGTGTCAAGGTCTTGGATGCCTGGGCGGCGGCCCTAGTGGTGGTGCATGGTGCTCTTGGGCAAAGCCCGTGTCTTGGCGCTGCCCGGTGACCATGGCCGTGTGGGCGGCGTGGTTGCCGGGGTGTAGCGTTTGGCGGCGGTGAATATTGGCCATGGTGAAAACCTAAAGGGTTTAGAAAATCGAGTGACCACAAAACTAAAAGTCAGTTGACTGAAATCTAGCTAAACTGTACACAAATATAACAAAGGGTTTAGAGCGAAATAATAATATAACAGAGGGTTTAGAGTGAAATAATATAAAAATGTTTTGGCTCTGGGATTGTAATCATAGTAATGGAAATAGTTTAGAGTGAAATAGAACTGATTTTTTGTTTGTCTAAACACGGTAATTTTTGGAAAGGAAAAACTTCAATGGCACTGCAGCTTCATTTTTTTTTTTTCTGAAAGAGATAGCTTTGGGGTTCAATCGCGCAGGCATCTGTACTTTCACTTTCCCCATTGCGGCTGCACCCCCCACCCTTAGACTCCGCCGCCGCCGCCGCCGCCTCCCAGCGCCATGGCGGCCGCCCTCCACCGCCGCCCCCGCTCCCGCCCGCCTCTGGAAGACGAGGATCTGCTCTCCGAGATCCTCCTCCGCCTCCCGCCGCAGCCGTCCTCCCTCCCCCGCGCCTCCGCCGTCTGCAAGCGCTGGCGCCGCCTCGTCTCCGACCGCGGCTTCCTCCGCCGCTACCGCCAACACCACCGCCGCAGCCCTCCGCTCCTCGGTTTGTTCCGCAGCGACTATGCAGGCATCTCCTACACGCCTGCCATGGAGGCCCCCGATCGTGTCCCCGCCGGGCGCTTCTCTTTGCTTCTCTACGACAGCCGCGCCAGAATCCTCAGCTGCCGCCATGGACTCCTGCTCTTCGCCCGCTCATCGGGAAACCGGTTCCTGGTGTGGGACCCCGTCACCCGCGACCAGCACAGGCTTGTCGCGCCACCGCCGTTCGACATCTACGCAGCTCAGGTGGACGGGGCGGTGCTCCGGGCTGCTGGAGACGCCCACCACTTCCAGGTGGTATTGGTAAGCTACCAACAGAAGCAAGTGATCGCCTGCATTTACTCCTCGGAGACTGGTGTATGGAGTGATCTCATGCCAACATCGGTCCAACGCACGGCCGTGGGTTGTCAAGGCATGCCTGCTGTGTTGGTCGGGGATTCCCTTTACTTGCTGCTCTCTGACGGTGGTATAACTGTAATTCTTGAGGTTGATTTGAACAGGCAGAGCCTAGCTTTGATACAGGTGCCACTGTGTATGCTTGCCTATGGTCATCATAGGGACTATATGACACTTATGCGAGCAGAGGGTGGCGGGCTGGGTTTACTCTGGAAGGAAGGCTTCACCGCCCAGTTATGGAAGATGAATGCTGGTTGTGATGGTGCTGCTTCGTGGGTGAGGGGAAGAACTATTAAACTGGACAAGCTACTTTCCCTGAATTTAGAGGAGATAAAGCGCATACAGAGGATAGCGTATGCCGAGGAAAATAATGTGGCTTTCTTGCGGACAGTTTCCGGTATCTTCATGGTCCAGCTTGAGTCATTGCAGTTCAGTAAACTTCCTGAAAACAACAACTATGCTTTCTATTATCCATTAGAAAGTGTCTATGCTGCAGGTAAAACCATGTCTTCAAACTGGTTATAACAAATCCATGTTGATTTTCAATAATTAGTTGATGGAATATGCCGTTCTTGTGTTAGGATAACCATTTTAAGTAGTGTCATATTACTTGTTTCTTTTGCTGCTTGATGACCTCTTCAACATATAGCGAATTAGTTCTGCAGTGCTTCTGTTGTAATGCTTGCGTGGTAGCTTTGTTTGATGGTTATGATCTGGAGTCACATCAGTTACTGGTTATGGTTATGTAACAATTGAACTAAATTTCACTGTTTGCCTTTTGACATATTCAAGAATTGTATATTGGTAGTGTCAGTGCTGTGGTGCAGGTTTTTGTCATGTTGAAAACAACTGCATGTGAATATTCTTTAAATTTAACTGGCTATTTGGTTTTGTTTATCTTCCTAATGCTGTATCAGAAGTTCAGAACTGAGGTTTTTTTTTCTTCCAAATTACAGTTGTGAGTTATGTAAATATCTTGCTAATATTGTATCTATTTAGCTTTCCATTAGAATGTTATTGGTTGTTTGACTTCCTATAATTGCAGAAACAAGCATTGGTGGCGGACATGGTGGAGCTGATCAAGATATCCTAGTATGATGTACTGGTTGAGCAGGAAAGCTTATCTTCTGAATGTATGTTCAGGTATCTGAAGTTCTGAACTGTTCTTTCAAAACCATGTATTTTTTTTTCCCTTTTTACTGCCATTCGTCAAGTACTAAATTGCAAGAGAGGGTTGTAAACTTTTCTGTACAATCTTTTGCTTAATTGTCCCCCACCTGGCCACTTCCCATCATGCTTTCATGGCAGGCTGCGTCGTGTTTCTTTTCTCCATGCCCTGCTTCCTCATCCCTTCCTCAGCAGCTCTCCATTCTCTTCCTCATGCCTCCAGCCACTTACATTCTCTTTTATTTGCTGATGTTTTAGCCCCTCCACTGGATATGCTCTTCGCTCGCCTCCCCCTTCCATCCAGCTGCATTTCTTTCAGTTTACCTCCTCCTTGGTACTCCCCAAATCCCCTCTAGTAGTGCTGATTTTTCTCCCCCTAGCTCCTCAGTTGACTGATGACTTGATACCTTTCCCCCTTCTGTTCAAAATTCCTTTCCTACTCGGTCATAGATTATAATGGTCTCATGTTAAGTGGTAGCAGAATGAAATACATCCCGTTTCATGTTTTTTTTTGTTATAATTTTACCACTTCCTACATTGCCTTTGATTAGTTTTTTGTGGTTATGGATCCATCAGGTTGTAGTGTGATTTATATGTTCTTCTCCGCGTCAGTGACTGATAACTAACTATACCTGAGCATACTAAATTTATATGAGCTTATCGCAATGCCATATTGCCATTTCAAATTGCTGCTTATTTTGGATCATTGTGATACCTGGTGAGCTAATTATTGTAACAAAATTTTGAAGATCATGCCTTCATGAAATGTTGTACCACTGTTTATCGTTCTACTTGCAGTTAAGCATTGCAGATTTGTGAACATTTATTCTAGTTTTAGACCGTTTGCTTAAATATTGTCTCAGCACCTCTCACTGTTAGTTGCATATGCAATTGGGGTCATACAAAATCAGCTGAATGGTATAAAACTTTAACGGCTTTCCCATGAATGCATGATGCAAATTTAGTTTGATTGATGTAGTCATTGGCTCATTGCCCTGCAGGTATCTAGAGTTATGTTCTGGTGTCTGAGATGCAGAAGGGGGCAAGGGGCTTGTTTGCTGCAACCCACAAGGAAAATTTGCCCTCTATTTAGGGTGCACTAGTCAGCTGTGAAATGAACTTGTACGAATTAGTTGCTTATTTTGATCAACCTGGTTTATATCTAATTTCTGTAGTCAATTGGCCAACTGGGCATGAAGACATAATGAGCTTGTTACGATTAATTAGTACCTTTCAGCTGATCTTGCTTTCATTTTGTGTGTTATCATATTTTCACTGTTATCTTTTGATTGTGTTCCATGTTATATTAGGTCAGATGCCCCATTTAAGTGTGTTTGTTTTTACCTGGTTCTACTAATGAGTGTTGAGTTCTTTTGCTTTCCCTGAGATTCAGGAAAGGCTTGGATAAGATTACTAATGCTTGGAGTATGAAATAAACATTCCACTTTGAGATATGCAAAATTTCACACAAGTGGTGCGCCGACACGCGGAACTCATTTTATTGATTCCTTCGGCAATCACAGCTGTTCAACATCATATGATCCCATGATCTACATGTTCAGCTCTTTATTTTGAAGGTCACTTGGCGTTAGTTATTGCCCCACCTCTTGTTGCACTCAGCTATACAATCCGCAACACTTTATGCAACTGCAAAATAGCCAAGACGAGCACAAGATCCTCAGACCAGATGGTGATTCTTCTTTTTATCAATAGAAAAAAGAAAACAAATTGCCTCGATGTTCAGGAGAATTCATCTACAAACAGAGCAAATGCAATGCAACTATACAAGTAAGGTGGACTGTTCACAGACGGAGTCCGTGCTGCAGACCATGATGCATGCGGTGAGGGCGTCCTTCTTGTCGACGCTGTTGCAGTTCCCGGCGCAGTCAACGTTGCAGAGTCACCAAGGGGTTGTGCCTGCACCCATCGTGGCACTGCTGGTAACAGTCGCAGAAGGACATGGCGGCCACCTGCTGCTTGGATGGCACTGACATGATAAGGAGCATGATGCACAGGGCGGCAACGGTGGCCGCCCTCTTCTTCACTTCCATCTCCTCTCCTTTCCTCGGACAAGCTATGACAAGAGAAGAGGAAGGGAACTGCTGTGGGAGTTTTCAGGTGACTGGTGGCTCTCTTACTCAGTCAGAGTGTGTGGCCTCTTACATATTGGAGTTCCAAGGGCAATATCAACATTTGACCTGGTTAATTTTTAGTGTAACACAACACAGTATTTCAGTATTTTCTAGCACATCAAATGATCCACAATTTCAGGTTTGGTTGTTTTGTAGCCAGTTTTGCCATGTTATCGATTTGCTGAACAAGATGGTGCCCACTACCAATTACGAGCACCTAGTGGAGCACCTGAAAATAACCTTGGATCTTAAACCTATTAGACAAGCGCATGCTACTCATCTTTATATGTAGAAAGAAAACCGAATGCAGTTTTCATACGATGCTGTTTAGTAGTAGTAAGGGACAGATTGCTATATTAAGTTCCTCGAGATGTAAAGTGTCTGCCTGGAAAGACACCTCCTGTGAATTGAATTTGCACAATTCTCTTTTTCTTTAACAAAATTTACATCTATTCAGTAGCAATGCTACTGGGATAGTTTTCAATTTTTAAGATATGGTGAAGGCTTCGGTGTGTTGGCTAATGTTTGAATTTAAACTATTTTGAAGATGGTGTAGCTAATGTTTACTGTTTGAGCCATTCAAAATCTACATATATGACTTCAATGGCTTTCCATGAATGTGTTGTACAGATTGGTTTGACTGATGCCATGATTGCCCTGCAGGTATCCAGAGTTACGGCCAAGATGCAGAAGTGGCTTGTTCGCTAGCTTAGATTAGTTTATATCTTTCAATTGATCTTGCTTGCCTTCATTAGTATGTGTTAATCTTTTCACTGTTTTCTTTGATTCTGCATCAGATTTCTAGTTAGGCCCCATTTTCTGCGTTTGTTCTTGGTGAATGTTTATCTGGTTCTCACTGATAAATTTCAAAATATTTTGCTTTCTTAACATTCAGGCAAGGTTTGGATGAGTTTGCTGTAGTCAATTTGCCAATTCAGATGAAGACATAACGACTTGCTTGTACTCCCTCCGTTCCAAAATAGATGACTCAACTTTATACAAAGTTAGTACAAAATTGAGTCATCTATTTTGGAACGGAGGGAGTATTAATCAGTACTTTTCGGTTGATCTTGCTTGCTTGCATGGTATGTCTGTTCATATTTTCACTGTTTCTGTGTTGCATCTGGTGGGGAGAATTCCTCGTCAGATTTATGCTTATGTCCCATCTTGTGTTTTTTATTTTTGTGAGTTGCTTGCTTTCACTGGTATTCAGGGACGGCTCGGATGCGTGTTTGAATTCTTGTAGCATGTGTTAACTTCTTACGAAATAAATATGCCACTTAGAGATTTGCAAAAATATTCAGAAAAGTGGCACCGACGCACACGGAACACATTTTATTGATTGGTTCAGCAGTGACAGACGTTCAACATCATATGATCCCATGATCCACAGTTTCTTCAGCTCTTTATTTTGAAGGTTACTTGGCGTTAATTATTGCCCCCACCTCTTGTTGCACTCAGCTATACAATCCGCAACACCTTGTGCATCTGCAAAATCATCAAGACGAGCACAAGATCATCAGAACACATGGTGATTTTTTTCATGTCAACAGAAAAAAGAGAGCAGACATCAATGGTCATGAGAAATTCATCTATAAACGAAGCAAATGCAATGCAAGTAAGGGGTCCGTCGTCTTACAGGATGGTGCCATCACCGGTGGGCCGCAGATGGAGTCCGTGCTGCAGACCATGATGCACGCGGCAAGGGCGTCCTCCCTGTCGCCGACGTCGCAGTTGCCAGCACAGTTGACGTTGCAGAGCCACCAAGGGACGCTCTGCCTGCACCCGGGGTAGCACTGCCGGTAACAGTCGCAGAAGGACATGGCGGCCACCCGCTGCTGGGATGGCACTGACATGATGAGGAGCATGCAAAGGGCGGTAATGGTGGCCGCCCTCTTCTTCGCCTCCATCTCCTCTCCTTCGTCGGACGAGAAGAGTAGACAAAGGGAACTGATGTGGAAGGTTTTCAGGTGACTGGTGGAGTGGTGGTTCTCTTAGCCTGTTAAGAGTGTCAAGTCTCTTATATATTGGAGTTCCGAGGGCAATATCGACATTTGACCTGGATAGATTGTAGTGTAACGCAACAAAGTACTTTAGTAGTTTCCAGCAAATCAAATGACACACAATTTCAGGTCTGGTTGTTTTGTAGCCAGTTTTGCCATGGCATTAATTTCCTCATCATAGATGGTGCCTACTGCCAATTACTAGCCCCTAGTGGAGCACCTGAAATAACCTTGGATCTTAAGCAGATTAGACAAGCTCATGCTGCCCATCTTTCTATTTTCCCTGTGAAGAGACCTGTGCTGATGTAGACAGAAAACCGAATGCAGTGAGTAGCAGTTTTCATACAATTGCCGACTCAATTAGTAGTAGTGATGTAGTGAGGGAGAGATTGCTATTTTAAGTGCCTGGAAATGTGAACTCTCTGTCAGGTGGAGATTTTTTGATGTAGACAGAAAACCGAATTCAGCCTCTAGATTAATTGTGCTGATGTAGACCTACTCCCTCCGTCCCATAATATAAGAGTGTTTTCATACAATGCTCTTTAGTAGTAGTGAGGGAGAGATTTGCTATTTTAACTGCCTGGAAATGTGGACTGTGTGCCTGGAAAGACATCCCCTATGAACTGAATTTGCACAATTCTCTTTTTCTTCAACAAAATTTGCACACGTTCAGTAGCAAGGCCACTGTGATAGTTTATTTCCTTTTTGAGATATGGTGAAGGCTTTGGTGAGTTGGCTAATGTTTGAATTTGAATTCTTTGATGAGTTAAACATACAGACAATGTATACACGCTACACGGGCGTGTGTGCTTCAGTGTGTTGGGTGTGTGATTATTGTCGTCGTTAAGAAACTATGTATGCTACAGGACATGTTGTGTTGCTCCTCTCGACATGCTCGGGAATGGGGTGGATGAATCTTGCACAGTGGAATATTCTCTTTTGATTGGTCTGGTAGATACGAGAAATTGCTTGTAAGTTCTATTTTTTTCTACTGAAATGTGACTACAAATTAATGTATCTAGTGTTAGGCAGTTTGCTTACATATTTTCTTAGCTTATCTCTCATTTATAGCATATGGCATTGGTTATTTTTTAATCCAAACTGTATGTAGATTTCTTTGTGACAATCTAATTCTCAAATTTTGTATGTACTCCCTTCGTCCCATAATATAAGTATAAGAGTGTTTTTTACACTACACCAGTGTCAAAAACGCTCTTATATCATGGGACAGAGGGAGTAGATGTTTAGCACTATAAATATTTAACACATGATCAAATTGGACTTCGATTCACCGTTATATTGATTTCATCACGAACTGCACTTTTTACGGAAATAGTATTACATATCATTAGAAGTAGTGGTCAAAGTATTGTTTTTGATACTGTGTAGGGCAAAACTGACATCTATTTTGGACCGAAGGAAGTAGTGGTCAAAGTATTGTTTTTGATCATGTAGTTGATACTTCTACTTGTATGAATTGTATTAAATTCGATTTGGTAGCAACTTGCTATCATGTGTATTTCTAAAAGGTATTTCCGGTGAGCTAGAAACCAGATTTTTCTGCTTTCCTACTCCATAAACGCATTATATGCCTATTGATCGTTTACTCTCTATTGGCACCAGATGTTGCCAAAAACTTCCAAGTTAAAGGTGTGCCTCAAATTACCTATTACCTATAATTCTGTGGTGATTTCACGTTGGAGCTTTTGGCTCAATTTTCAAGATTGTTTAGCTAATGTTTACTGTTTGAGCGATACAAATCTACAGATATGACTTTAACAGCTTTCCATGAATGTCTTGTACAGATTGGTTTGACTGATGCCATGATCTCTCTGCAGGTATCTAGAGTTACCTTCCGGTGTTCAAGATGCAGAAGTCGCTTGTTCACTTGCTTCTGTTAATTAGTTAGTACTCCGTGCCTTTCAATTGATCTTGCTTGCCTTCATTAGGTATGAGTTCATCATTTCACTGTTTTCTTTGATTCTGCTTCAGGTTTCTATTTAGGCCCTGGTTTCTGCGTTTGTTCTTGGTGATTGTTTATCTGGTTCTCACTGATGAATTTTGAATCATTTTTCTTTCGTTATTTAGGCAGGCTGGAATGAGTGTTAATGTTTGTATTTTTTAACAGTTTGCTCTTCCCATCTGGACAGAGGAAAGTAATATTGTAGATGAATCAAAATAAGCAGGGTTTGCACATGCATCGATAATCTTAAGATTGGCAAATTTTCACACAAGTGATGCACCAAAGCGAAGCACATTTTATTGACTGATGCAGCAACCACAGCTGTTCGACATCATATGTTTATGATCCCATGACCGACCTGCTCGCAGCCCTTCAAGGTTAGTTGGCGCCACCCGCCACCCACATATCGTGGCAGACATTCCTGCAAACCTCAACATCTGCAAAATAGTCCAAGATCATCAGAACAGGCGGTTCCTTTTCCATTAGTGAAAAGAACACATTCTATCAATATATCCCCCACAAAAGAAAATATTCTACAACTGTACATGATAATTCATACATAAACAGTGCAAATGCATCCATACAGTTTGTGTGTAAAAACACATATTCTATCGATGCAAGACAGGTGGTTAGTGTCTTACCGACTGACGGCCCTGGCTGGTCACAGATGGAGTCCATGTCGCAGGCGATCAAGCAGGAGGCAAGGCGATCAATGGCGTCGGGGCAGCGACCAGCACACTTGACCTTGCAGGGCAACGGCTGGATCCTTTCCTTGCAAGCAGGGTAGCACCGCCGGTAGCACTTGCAGTTGACTCCAGAGGGCTGCTGACAGGATGGCTTTGGCAGCGTGAGGAGAAGGAGCATGCACAGGGCGGCAATGGCGGCCGCTCTATTCTTCCCCTCCATCTCCTTGGCCTCACACTCACTGTCGTACTGTAGAAGAGAAGAGAAGAGAAGAGAACTCCTGTGGTGAGTGGTGGCTCTGTCATTCAGCCAGAGTGTGGGCTCTTGTATATTGGAGTTCCCAGGGCAATATCGACATTTCACCCAGATAATTCGTAATGGAGCCGAGATTAGTATTTCACTATTTTCCAGCAAATCAAATAACCATAATTTCAAGTTGGAGCGTCCTGTAGCCAATTTTGCCGTAGTATTCATTTCTCTGAACGAGATGGGACTTTGCGTACTGTCACTTAATTACTAGCCCCTAGTGATAGTGGTGCACCTGATAATAACCATGGATCTTAAACGGGTTAGACAAGCACATGGTGCTCACCTTATGAGCTGTGAAGCTGCCTGTGTTGATACAGAAAGAAAACTGAATGCAATTCTATACAATGCTGTTTATATAAGGGATGGCGTACCGTACCGGTGCATAGTTTCTGTTTATATGATTCTATACAGCTGCATGCAGGGAGATCAATCAGAGTTCATTGGCAGCTTACAAGCTTCTGAATGTAATTGCAATGGAAGAGTCCATGCGAGAAAAAAAACCCAGAGATACCCTTTTGAAGCTGCCTGTGCTGTTGTAGAAAGAAAACCGAATGCGGTTTTCACAAAATGATGTTTATATGGGAAATGGGATGACACGTACCACTGGAAATTGTTGTACATATGTTTAATCACTTGCTGCTTAGTAGTAGTAGTATAAGGGACAGATTGCTATTTTAAGTGTCTGGAGATGTGAAATATCTCCTATAAACTGAATTTGCATAATTCTCTTTTCCTTTAACAAAATTTGCATCTATTCAGCAGCCTGCTATGATACAGCACTGGGACAGTTGGCAATCTTCTTCGTTGAGATATCATACAGACGGTTAGTTAACCATACAGAAGATGTATACGCGGGCGTGTGTGCTTCAGTGTGGGGTGTGTAGGGCAAAACTGACATCTGCTTTGGACAGATGGAAGTAGTGGTCAAAGTATTGTTTTTTACCCTGTACTTGATTCTTCTACTTGTATGAATTGATTAAATTCGATTTGGTAGCAACATGCTATCTTGTGTATTTCTAAAAGGTATTGCCGGTGAGCTAGAAACCAGATTTTTCTGCTTTCCTACTCCATGAACGCATTATATACCTATTGATCGTTTAGCGTCTATTGGCACCAGATGTTGCAAAAGACTGCGTAATGATAGAAGTTGAAGGTGTGCCTCAAATTACCTGTTGTTATTTGTTTCTAATGTTGGTTTTCTCTAATAATTCCAAGGTGATTTCACCTTGGAGTTTTTTCTTCTTTGAGAATTTCTTGTCAGAGTTCCTTTTTTGTTTGGAGAAATCACGTCGGAGCTTGTCGCACAATTTCCAAGATGGTTAAGCTAGTGTTTACTGATTGAGCCATAAAAAATATTCAGATTTAAATTCAACAATGTTCCATGGATGCCTTGTACAAATGGGTTTGACTGACGCTATGATTACTTACTGTGCAGGTATCTAGAGTTACGTCTGGTGGCGAGATGCAAAAGTGGCTTGTTCGCTTGCTTCTGTTACTCATTATCTTTCAGTTGATCTTGCTTGCTTGCATTATGTGTATGTCATGTTTTCACCGTTTTCTTTGATTGTGTTCCATGCTGTTTCAGGCGTGGGGAATATTCCCATTTTGTGTGTTTGTTCCTGGTGAATGTTTATCTGGTTCTCACTGATGAATTTTGAATTATTTTACTTCCGTTTATATTCAGTCAAGGCTTGGGTGAGTTTGTTAATGTTTGTATCTTTTACGTGTTAACCTCTCGCAAAAGGAAGATAAAATAGTGTGCTCTTGCCATCTGGACAGAGGAAGGAAAAATCATAGCCGAGTCAAACAAACAGGGATTTGTCACACTTTATTTTAAGATTAACAAATTTTCTCACAAGTGATGCACCAAAGCGAAACACATTTTATTGACTGGTGCAGAAATCAGAGCCATTTTATTGACTGATTGTGATCCCATGACCGACCGTCTCTTGGCTCTTCAAGCTTAGTTGGCGCCCAAGCACCAATGCTTACAAGCCCCAGCATCTGCAAAAAGGGCCAAGATCATCAGAACAGACGATTCCTTTTCCCTTTGTGAAAAGAACACATATTCTATCAAAAATGTAAGACAGACAAGGTGGTTCGTGTCTTACTGGCCAACGGTGCCGGCAGGTCACAGATGGAGTCCGAGTCGCAGGCGTCGAAGCAGACGAGTATCCGGTCAAAGGTGTGGCCTGGGCCGCTCAAGGGGCAGCCGGTGGCGCACTTGGCCTTGCAGAACCACGACGGGGTGATGTCCTTGCACCCAGGGTAGCACTGGCGATAGCACTCGCAGTCGACGTCGGACAGCGGCCCCTGCTTGGATGGCTTCTGGTGGGATGGCTTTGGCAGCGTAAGGAGGAGGAGCATGCACAGGGCGGCAACGGCGGTTGCTCCCTTCTTCGCCTCCATCTCCTTGGCCTCACAATCGTACTGGAGAAGAGATGGCTCTGCCATTCAGCTAGAGTGAGGGTTCTTATACATTGGAGTTCCAAGGGCAATATCGACATTTGACCCAGATAATTTGTAAAGGAGCCAATAGTATTTCACTATTTTCCAGCAAATCAAATGACCATGATTTCAAGTTGGAGTGTCTTGTAGCCAATTTTGCCATGGTACTCCTTTTCTGAAAGAAATGGGACTTTGCATATATACAGTCACTTATTAGAGCATCTCCACTAGCCTCCCCAGGACGCCCCTCAGGACACCTTTTTAGGCTTGGTTTTAGGCTCGGACGGCACTTTTTGCCGAAAAACGGCCCAACCACGCCCCCAACGCCCCCCAGGACGTCAAAAAAGCGCCCGCAAACCTAGGCGAAACCCGGCGCGCTGGGGGTCTCTTGGGGACGCGAGCACAAGTTTCGACGAATCGTGTCTCGCCACATGTCCTTTTTCTTGGCCCACTTAATCATTCTCCTCAAAAACTTTTGCTTGGGGTGGGGTGTGACTGGGAAGATGCCCTCTTTATTTCGCCGGATTTCGCCGGATGACCCCCAAGACACCAACTCTTTTGGTTCGGGTGATGTTCCTGGGGTGCCAACGGCTGGAGATGCTCTTAGTCCCCGGCCTAGTGGTAGTGCTGCACCTGAAAATAAGCATGGATCTTAAACTGGTTAGACAAGGCACATTCTGCTCACCTTAAAACCGCGCGTGTTGATATGGAAAGAAAACAGAATGCAGTTCTGAACTTCTAATACAACGTTGTTTATATATGGGATGGCATACCAGCGTGCAAGCTGTTTAATCACCTCTGTTTAACTATACAGCTGCATGCAGCGAGGTCAATCAAAGTTCTTTAGCATGGCAAGTTACAAGCTTCCCAATGTAATTCCAATGGAATATATAGTTCGTGCCAGGAACTATAATTTTTTTTATAGTTCCAACGGAATATATGATGCTGCTCATCCTTTTTCCCCCACACAAGCCTTTGTGAAGCTACCTGTGCTGATGTCAACAGAACACAGAATCAGTTTCCATATAACTCCGTTTATACGGGTTGACACACACCAGTAAAAAATACTGTATACATGGATTTATGCTTTCTAAGGTATCTGATGAGCTAGAAACCAAAAATGTTTATTCTTTCCTACTCCATGAATCATATGCCCGTTGATCTTTTAGCCTGTATTGGAACCAGATATTACCAAAAACTGTGAAATGATAGAAGTTGAAAGTGTGCCTCAAATTACATGTTGTTCTCTATTTCTAATGTTGGTTTTCTCTAATAATTCTGAGGTGATTTCACATAGGAGTTTTTTCTATTGAAACCATGTTGGAGTTTTTTTAATTTATAATTCACGTTGGAGCTTTTGGCATGAATTTCAAGATGTTTTAGCTAATATTTATTGTTTGAGCCATACAAAATCTCCAGATATAATTTTTGACAGCTTTTCATGAATGTCTTGAACAAATTGCTTTGGCTGATTCCGTAACTGCCCTGTAGGTAGAGTTACCTTCCGGTGGCTGAGGTGCAGAAGTGGCCTGTGCACTTGCTTCGGTTATGATCTTGCTTGCTTGCATTATGTATATGTTTATATATTCACTGTTTTGATTGTGTTCACTGTTTGATGTTGTATGAGGTTGGGAGTATTCTGTGGCAGATTTCTACATACTACCTCTATACCTAAATATAAGACCTTTTTGAAGGCTAGACTAGCCTACAAAAACGTCTTATATTTTGATACGGAGGGAGTATGTCCCATTTTGTTTGTTTGTTCTTGGTGAATGTTTATCTGGTTCCCACTGAAAATTTTCTATTAGTTTGCTTTTTTTTTTTTGAGATTTACGCTAGGCTTTTGAGCCTTTGATTAGTTTGCTAATGTTCGATTTAAGCCTTTATGTCACTTATTCCTCGCAAAAAGAAGATAAACAATATAGCTCTTTCTATCTGGACAGAGGAAGGTAAAATCAAAGCCAAATCAAACTGAGCTGGGATATGCGACATTCATCGATAACCATCTTTATTACAAGCGGTGCACCGAAGAGAAACACATTTTATTGAGTAGTGTAGCAATCACAGCCGCTTGATATCATATGATTATGATGCCATGATCGACCCGCTCTTAGCTCTAAGGTTACTTGGCATCACCATGGGCGCTCCACATCAAGATGCAAATCCAAATGACCAGAATTTCAGGTTGACTTCTGTAACAAAATTTCCCATGGTACTCTTTTCCTGAAAGAAATGGGACTTTGCCTGCTGTCACTTACTAGCCCCCAGTGGTGCTCCTGAAAATAACCTTGGATCTTAAACTGGTAAGACAAGGCACATGCTGCTGAAATTCTGAGTTATGGAGCTGCCTGTGTTGATATAGAAAGAAAACTGGTTGCAGTTCTGGTACACTAGCTGTAGTTTATGTATGGGATGACATACCAGAGCAAGTGGCAGCTGCATGCATAAAAATGGAATAGTTCATGCCATAAAAATTATTCTATTCACTGTTCAGATGTTACACAAAGAAACGACGTCTGAAATCCCGGCATATGTTACACAAACCCTTGTGACAAATCATCTAAATTGTGTGCTGTTATGACTGGTTTAGCTTACGGCCGTAGAAGGCCCACCGGGCAATCTAAGCCCACAAGTTATCTTAGGTTAATTCATATGCAAGTTATCTAGGTTATAAATATATGCCGTAAGACTCTTTTTTAGATTAAGCAATAAGAATATTATTATCCCTATTGCCCGGCTCCCAGAGAAGCCGGAAACCCTAGCCACCGCTGCCATCTTCCTCCTACGCGCCGGCGCCCAGCCGCCGGCGCGCCCGCTCATCGCCTCGCCCCGCTCCATCCTTCCCCTACAACCTACGGAGCAGGTCTGGTAGGATCCCTGGTTCTATCACATGCTCTCTGAAAAAATGAGCCTCCTGCCGGCACAACTGAACTGAAGTATATTTAATCCTAGCAAAAAAAGGAAACCTGCAGCACTTAAATTTGTTTCAGACGAAATGGAAATTTGCCTAGAAAAGGAGAGAATCTGCTTCCACACGTGCACACTTGAAAAATTAGCCTCCTTGTGGCACAAGATTGCTCGACCTCTTGTGATGGTAAACGGTGAAAGCACTACTACCACTGCTAGGAATGACCCGGTGTTCCAATCAAATCGAATACTAGCTTCCATGACAACTGGAAATTGGTTTGATTATTTGATCATTTCCATCTGGTGGGGAGAACTCTGCGTCTAATTTCTGCTTATGTCACATTTTCTATGTTTGTTCTTGATGAAATTCTGTGGGGAGAATTCTACTAATGAATGAATGTTGATTTGTTTTGTGTTCATTGAGATTAACATAAAGCATGGACGAGTTTGCTGATTAACGTTTGAATTCCTCTTAAGAAATGAAATGTGTCACTTATTCCGCGGAAAAGAAAGCTGCTAGTTTTGTTCTTGCGATCCAGTAGGGGAAGGTAAAATCAATGCCAAATCAAAACTAGCAGGGATTTCCATATGCATCAATACCCTAATTTACTTTGACTTTTAGATACACAAACATTCTTACAAGTGGTGCACCGAAGTGAAACACATTTTATTGATTGGTGCAGCAATCCCAACTGCTTGACATCATACCATCCCATGACCGACCGGCTCTTCAAATCTTCATTACTTATTTAAAGATGAACAAGCTCTTCAAATCTTTGTTAGTTGGCTTGACCATGGCCACCCCACCTCTTTTTGCACTCATTGTTACAAGCCAGAACTTCAGCTGGATCTACAAAACAACAACGCAAGCACAAGTCTCATCAGAACAAGAGAAGAGATGATCCTTCTTTCCTTTGCATCAACAGAACAATGTTCCATCAGTGTCCATGCATGAGAACTCATCCACAAAAGGAGCAAACGCAGTGTCGTCTTACCGAGGGGGGCCGTTGACAGGCCGCAGACGGGGTCCATGCTGCAGGCGATCCTGCAGGAGCCAACCTTGTCGTAGCCGTAAGCACCGCCACAGCCGCCGGCGCACTCGACCTTGCAGACCCGCGGCCAGGTGATGTCCTTGCACCCGGAGTAGCACTGCCGGTAGCACTCGCAGACGGCGTCGGAGAGCTGCTGATGGGATGGCTTTGCCAGCGTGAGGAGGATGAGCATGCACAGGGCGGCAACGACGGCCGCTCTTTTGGCCCCCTCCATCGCTCTCCTTCTTCCTCGTACAAGCTATGACAAGAGAAGTGTTGTGGTGGTGACTGGTGTCTGGTTGGCTCCTCTTATATACCAATATTTCAGTATTTTATCTAGCAAATCAAATGGCCATACTTTTAAGTTGGAGTGTCCTGTGTGGTATTCATTTTCTCAGCCAAGTGGGGAAATAACATTGGATCATAAACGGGTTAGACAAGTGCACGCCGCTCATCTTTATTTTCCCCAGACAAAACCTTTTTGAAGCTGCCTGTGCTGATGTAGAAACAAAACCGAATGCAGCTTCCATACAATGTTGTTTATACTAGTGGTTGGGGCCCGCCAATGGCGGGCCTCCTGAGGCGTTCCTATGCGGCCCTATCTTGACTCAGCACATTTTTCTGTATTGTTTGATCCCTAATCTCAACTCATGTAACCTTTCTTTACATGTCTAAGAGAAACACCGATCCTGCTAATCGATGGGACAAAGCTTATCAGGTTGCTACAAGTTTACAACCAATTGGTCATTATTGTACGATTGGGTGCACACAACATTTGGTTGGAACACTTCCTCAAGAAAATTCAAGAGTAAGGTTACACCTTATCTAGTCAAGACTAAAATGACATCAATATCAACATATTCACTTTGCACCCCAAGGCAATGGGAGAGGTTAACGCTGATCATAATGAAAAGATGTATGAGCAGGACGAAGACACTTGTTTATAGTCTTGACATATATGAGGATATACCATAAGTTACATGTAAAAATTAGCAATGGACTTATAATATAGTTTCTAGAATAATCGTCAAAGAGAAATAAACTTGGTAGGGTAAACAATGAATTTATGATCTTTAATCTTTAGCCGACACATCAGTCTTTACAACCTTAAAATATACTGATCTAAAATATTCATAGCTTGAAAGAGCAAGTAGATTTCCTACAAAAAAATAAATAGAAAATAGTTAGGCGTGGTGACTGGTGAGTGGACAGACACATTAGTGTGGTCAAAAGGAACAACAACATTTTAACATGCCTACAAAAAACAGAAAATACGGGAAGACACTGTAATATCATGCAAAGAAGAAATCACCTCAGACACTTCTACCTTTTAGGAGAACTGTATCAAACACCTAAGTTGTACAAACCAAAAATACAAAATTAGCAACTATCGGTACTTCATTCACATTCAGTTATATGATTTCCATCATTTACAACCTGCAATATTTAACTCTTGCTAGTCCTTAGAGCTAGAAGTACACATATTAGATTGGGAAGATCACATTCAGTTAGTCCAAATTAATCAATGAAGTACTCAACTAAGTTTGCTTGTGTGCACAATAATATGCACCCATCAATGATCTGGCTATGCAAACATCTATAATTTATAATTTTCTAGGATCCTCGGGTCTGAGTATACCTTCACTAAACTGCTGTTCAGGTTGGTCACCTCGGATCACATCAGTGCCTACAACACTTTCAGTAACAGACTTGTTAAAACTTCTTACTACTGGCACGCTTTCCTGCAAAGTAGGTTCGATCAAAGAGCATCAAGGGAGAGTGAGTACCTAAAAATTCTGAAGATCTAGAACGTAATCTCCTGCAGGCGGCACACCGGACGAAAGGGGGCAAGGCTGCTGGATCAAAATCTCGACGCCCTCTGTCATCCTCTAGTCAAACTACTCAACTTATTTTCATAGACCTGAATTAAATTTTAGAAAAATGAAATTTCATGACTACATAGATGAGATGGTCTAGAAGTAGGGCACTGGAAGAAAGGGGAAGGAAAATATCAGGAAGAAGAGAGGAGGGTGTGTACCTGCATCAACAACACAATCAAGTATACGTAGAAAAGGTCCGCCGTGCACTTGCCTCAACACGACGATTAATCGGAAGAACTATCCTCCGCACCTGTAGCGCTCAGTCCTGTAGGTAGTCTAGTATTTAAAACAACTCCATTCTAACTGCAAGAATACACATTGTCGCTAGTGAGAGAACCATGGCTCCACATCCATACTGATCTTATTGACATTTAAATATAAACATGGATAGTTAGAACCACACAAAGTACCTGCAATAGTTTGGGCTGCATATCGAGCACTTAAGTATCAATCTGGTCAGCGATTACAGTGGCACACATTGATGATGCTCAGTGTTGGTGGTTCAGTTCTAGCATATGCACAGAGAAATGAAATCACCTTATAGCATCTAACATGTATTTGTTGTGGTACGGTATCCTCTTATCATCTTGAAGACATATTTCAACCTATCATGCCTGCCATATATAAGTAGTTAATTATCACTGACAATTTATTTAAGGGCAAAAAATCTTATCGGCAGGAAACTATACAATCTTCAGCGACTTACCATTCTTAGTAATGAACACAGGCAGATTTCCATACTTCTTCTTAACATGTTTCACCAGACTGAACATTCCCTAGGGAACTAACTATGTGCAGCAAACTCAATGCTGCCTAAAAGTAGATAAATATTTGTGTATTATCAATTGAACATGTGATTAAATAAGATGGCAAACAAAAGTTTAGAGAAAACCTGAAGTTGCAAGTATATCGTTTTTCCTATTCTCTTTCCATGCCTGTAAGCTGCATAGCACATGGAGAAATCAGTAATATTGACACTAGATTATGGGGATTATCATATGTTTTTTCATCATGATTGACCAGTTGAGATGACTGCAGCATCCGTTGAAGCATCATTCATGACAAGTTTCCTGACGTGCATCCCGTCGTTCCTAGCATATAATGTTGTGTAGTGGTTTATGTCTATCAACAAAAGTTAGATCAAATTGAGTGTGTTTGCATACAGATTCTGAATATGCAGAAAGGGTGTTACATACTATCCAAGATTTCACTGTCCAGCTTAATCTTATACTGGTGGCAATAAAAATAAATGTTGGGGAACGTAGCAGAAATTCAAAATTTTCCTACGTGTCACCAAGATCTATCTATGGAGAAACCAGCAACGAGGGGAAGGAGAGTGCATCTACATACCCTTGTAGATCGCTAAGCGGAAGCGTTCAAGAGAACGAGGTTGAAGGAGTCGTACTCGTCGTGATCCAAATCACCGGAGATCTTAGTGCCGAACGGACGGCACCTCCGCGTTCAACACACGTACAACCCGGTGACGTCTCCCACGCCTTGATCCAGCAAGGAGAGAGGGAGAGGTTGAGGAAGACTCCATCCAGCAGCAGCACAACGGCGTGGTGGTGATGGAGGAGCGTGGCAATCCAGCAGGGCTTCGCCAAGCACCGCAAGAGAGGAGAAGGGAGAGAGGTAGGGCTGCGCCAAGAGGGAGAAGTTCTCCTGTATTGGGCAGCCCCAAAACCCCCACTATTTATAGGAGGAGGGGAGGTGGCTGCGCCCCCATCTAGGGTTCCCACCCAAGGGGTGCGGCAGCCCTAGATGGGACTTGGGGGGCGGCCAAGAGGGGGGAGGAGTGCCTCCCAAGTCAAGTGGAGGCCCTCCCCCTTAGGGTTTTCCCCTTCCCATGCGCATGGGCCTTGGGGGCTGGTGCCCTGGCCCATTAAGGGTAGGGCGCCCCCTACAGCCCATGCTACTGTATTGGACGTGGTGGAACAATTTCGGACCTCCGGACCCCTCCGAATCCTCCGAACCTTCTGAAGCTTCCGGTACAATCTGAAAAACCCGAACTTTTCCGGAACCCGAACAACAACTTTCCATATATAAATCTCTACCTCCGGACCATTCCGAACTCCTCGTGACGTCCGGGATCTCATCCGGACTCAACAACTTTCGGTAACCACATACAAACTTCCTTTATAACCCTAGCGCCATCGAACCTTAAGTGTAGACCCTACGGGTTCGGGAACCATGCGACATGACCGAGACGTTCTCCGGTCAATAACCAACAGCGGATCTGGATACCCATGTTGGCTCCCACATGTTCCACGATGATCTCATCGGATGAACCACGATGTCAAGGACTCAATCAATCCCGTATTCAATTCCCTTTGTCTAGCGGTATTGTACTTGCCCGAGATTCGATCGTCGGTATCCCGATACCTTGTTCAATCTCGCTTCCGACAAGTCTCTTTACTCGCTTCTGTAACACATCATCCCGTGATCAACCCCTTGGTCACATTGTGCACATTATGATGATGTCCTACCGAGTGGGCCCAGAGATACCTCTCCGCTTTACGGAGTGACAAATCCAGTCTCGATTCGTGCCAACCCAACAGACACTTTCGGAGATACCTGTAGTGCACCTTTATAGTCACCCAGTTACGTTGTGACGTTTGGTACACCCAAAGCATTCCTACGGTATCCGAGAGTTGCACAATCTCATGGTCTAAGGAAATGATACTTGACATTAGAAAGCTTTAGCATACGAACTACGATCTTTGTGCTAGGCTTAGGATTGGGTCTTGTCCATCACATCATTCTCCTAATGATGTGATCCCGTTATCAATGACATCCAATGTCCATGGTCAGGAAACCGTAACCATCTATTGATCAACGAGCTAGTCAACTAGAGGCTTACTAGGGACATGGTGTTGTCTATGTATCCACACATGTATCTGAGTTTCCTATCAGTACAATTATAGCATGGATAATAAATGATTATCACGAACAAGGAAATATAATAATAACTAATTTATTATTGCCTCTAGGGCATATTTCCAACAATAAAAGCATCAAAGGATTAGTACCAGAAGTAAGTTCCTATGTTTATCATATCTAACTTTTACAAAGTTAGGATGCCTATTCCTTATATGAACTGATACTTGAACTTTGTATCTGACACTGAGTACATAAGAGCTCAATTTCAGCGATGTACATTCAGTAATGTGTATAAATGTCATGCAAATACAATTGTATTCAGTAATGCTATGAAAATGTCAAAAAAAATTGCATGGAAAATGTAAGAAGAACACCTTCTACTTCTAATCTTTGTATGGAAGTGCATGATAAAATCAACAACACCTACAAGTCAAACTGGGCGTGCCTTATCCATATGCTGCACCAAGCTCTGCATCTCCAACCTCAACTACAAGACAATGTCTCCAAGGTAAAAAGGACCATCCTACTTCTATAAGTTTGCCCATGAAAATAATATATTTTTTACAGTTTAGCGCAAGGAGAGAGGAGCAGGGAAATACCAGTGGCGGCAGCGGTGGTGGCGCGATCTTGGCGGAGTATACCCCGGCGGCGGCGGGAGTCGACGCAACTGGAGTCGATCTGCGGCGGAGGAGGGAATCTAAGGGACGACGACGGTGTCCGCTTCAAACTGGAACCTATAGGCGCATGGCACAATGAAAAGCAACCAATCAATATCACTGGATGGCTGGATGCAACACAGGACGAAGGGTGGATTCTGGGTCTAGTCATACATTTATTTGGTAATTCTGGGTCTAGTTATACGTCTTAAATTAAATCAACAATGCCGCCATCTACTCAGTTTGCCTAGTTCACAAATTCTATTTCGGTGAATGGCCCCCCCGCGTGAAGCTTGAGGGCAACATCACCAACAACCTGCACACAAAGGCAGAGCAAAATTTAGTACGAGAGGAAATGGTAAATGGTCACACAAGTCAGCCAGCTTTAATTCTTTTACGCCGAAGATTTCAATGATAATACACACAGTTAATGATGATGGTGGTGACTTCCTTTATTAAGAATGAAATGATAATGCACATGACACGCCTATCTAAGCAGGGGTTGAATGAGGTGTCCTTCAGTTCAAAGTAATTCTAGGATATCGAAAAAGGAAGCAACAATCCACAAGGAAAATCATGAGTTTATGCGCAAAGAGAAAGAGGAGGTTGCTAAGTGGCTAATATCAATAAACCATTTTGTTTAAGCATATATGTTCTTGTTTACTGATGCTTTTAGTCATGAGAAAAAAAGTTCTTCCAACAGAATACTGCCTTTTCATACCAGGCCTGTGGCCAGGAAAGTTGATCATCCAAATTGGCACTGATATTTAAACAGTGTGCTCATGAAGCCAATGAGGTAGCTCATAAATCATATGATTCTAGTGCTAGTTTTGTTTGGAAAGATGATCCACCAGACGTATTATAGAGGCTAATGTAATTGATGCTACCTAATGATATTAAAACGTCATAGTTGGCTCAAAAATAAATAAATAAATGTGGCGCTTCTGAATCTAGAAGTTCTTTTAACACAAATAGTATAATGTCACTATAGGAGTTGTCAAGATATAACTACTAGCGGCAACTACATGATTGGTAAATGAGAACCAACTCTGTGCATTGCAAAGAAACAAGCGCAAACCTTTGCCATCGTTCTGTAAGAGTATTCCGTGATTCCTGCAACATGTGGTGTTATAATAACATTTGGGAATTTCAGAATTGGATCCTCTGGATCGAATGGCTCCGTCCAAGCAACATCAATGCCTAAACCACCTTAATGACCTGACTCAAGGTGATTAAACACAACCGTATAGTCCAGTAGGCGCCCTCTGGCAATATTGATGAGATATGATCCCTACAAGAACATGGCAGCTATTGAGAATGGGAGTCCTGCTGTCAGGTGCATATTTCACAGTTTTCCAAAAATCAAAAACAGATCCTATATGTAGATTGCAAAATAATATATGCACTCTGTAAGTTTTTGTCATGAAATATGTCCATTTATGTGTGTGCAAGGAGAGAAATACTAAAATATCAACTCTATGCCACGAACCTTAGTTCATGATGGATAATACCGCCAGCCCGGTACGGCTAGGTTGATAGTGGAGGACAGGTTCGAAGATAAGGCTGATTATTTCTTGTTTCATTAATACTCCCTCCGTCCGGAAATACTTGTCATCAAAATGGTTAAAAGGAGATGTATCTAGACATATTTTAGACATATTCTAAGAGGGTCTTCTTTACATAGAGCCAAACAATAAAAAACAGGATATCTTATTTCTGCTGGCCTAAGGGCCAGGTTACAAAATATCTTTCTAATTTAAATAGTTAAAACATCCCATAATTTGTGCCGATTGGGGTCGGTTATGCCTGTCACATGTGTTTCTGCAGCAAGTTTTTTTTCCGTTACCAGTTTTCTTTTTTGGAATGGGCCGGAAGAACCGAATTCCGATAAATCTCGGAAATCTCAGAAATATTCCGTCTGAACACATTCAAACAAATTCTGAGTTTAAATTTTTTGCGTCACAATATGTAATTTTAACCTGGCACACACACATACTCTCACGTATTCCACTGGTCACCTCACACATGCCTTTCTCCGTGTGGGGTGTGGGTTCTAACCCTCGCTGCTGCACTATTTTGCTATGCACCATTTACAGCTGAAGAAGCTGCAAACATTGATGGGACAATAGGGGAATCCCCAAGACCTCCAAGGGTGTAAGTTATGGACCTCACCACCACATGAGGCAGCGAGTTGTGATAACATATGCATACAGAGCCTATTTGACAGTCTTAGCATTTGAATTCATTTTTTTTCTTCAAAAAAGTCGAACAGTTGCACTGTTTCTTGGGGGTCAGCGAAAGTTCTGGTCGGTTACCACTCGGAAAAAACCTTGATCTGCAGTGGTGCACACACACGGTACCCATTTTGCGGGGAACATACGACGCTTTTCTTTTGCGGGGAACACACGAGGCTATATGTATGCATTTCTTTATAGACACTTTACCAAAAGAGCTGTACACACAGTATCATTCCACGAACGTCTATGAATATTCTTGATATCTTTTCCTTTTGAAAACTTGGAGCAGCACGCTTGTTCTTTGAAACAAGAACATATGCTCCTGGGATCATTTTGGCATTTTCTGATGGTTATTCCAATGAATACACCAGCACAATCTGATCCTCCAACACTATTCTAAGATTATTGTTTCCTCGTATACAAATTTTCTTCTTACAAGATGAACCAAGAATGATGGCTTATTTATTCCGTAAAATAAATAAATCTCATAAGAAGATTTAAGAAATAAGATGTAAATCTCCTACGATGCAGACAAGTATATTGGAGAAAAATACATGTACCTTTTTCAAAGCTGACAGGAACTTGTGATCCACAATCCCAACCTATAAATATTTATAGCTTAGTAACCGCATAACTGAAGTCAAATAGAGATATTACTGGCAGAATTTTTATTAAATAAATGAACATAGAGAAGAATTAACTGATTCATTGTTTAACGTCATGCAAGTTATAACTATGTCAGCTTCTCGAGCGAGTTCGTACATATCTTCTGGACCACCTTTCTTGTCAACCAGCCCATCAAGATCTGCAATAGCAATATTTTGAGAGAGGAAGATAACACAACATCTAATAAGGGAATGATACTGCAACTACTGCAGCTTACCACAAGACACTGTATTTGATGACCAGTTTCTTTTTGTAGCAAGAATTTTCACTCCAAATGGTCTTAGTCTCTTGGCAATTTCCATGCCAATGGCTCCGAACCCCAGGGTAAGTATCTAGCACAGTAAATACAATTTTATACTCAAATGGGATTTTTCTTGTGGAAAGTAGATAAAAGTAACAGTATCTAGCACAGTAAATACAAGTTTCTACTCAAATGTGATTTTTCTTGTGGAAAGTAGACAAAAGTAACTTATACACGAAAAGCATACTGTTTTCCCGAATATTGTTCCTCCAACTGGAAGGCCGAAGTCCTTCTGAATGACAGCAGTATCCATTTCCTTCTGCAAATTATGGCCAAAGTCCAAAACATGAATATTCCATTACAACTGACAGAAGTAACATATATTTGTTAAACTAAAAAAACTTATCTTCCAAATGATGGAAGCTACAAAGGTAGCTTATTTAACAAAAAACTGAGTGAATATTCTGTACAAATATATGCAACATGATGAAATATGGCTTGAAATCAGTGTCCGTTTGCCTAAATTGTTGGATGTTGTACTAAGTAGGATCCACGTGAAACAGAAATCATGTTTAATAGGCTCATCATGTATTTTTTCCCAAATTTCTGTAGCTTGCATGCCCTTTTATCAAATCCAGCGGCTGCCGCATCAGCAGCTCAAACTGGAACCTACAGGCGCATGGCACAATGAAAAGCAACCAATCAATATCACTGGATGGCTCGATGCAACACACAGGACAAAGGGTGGATGGCAGGGAGGGAGGGAGCAAGGCGATACCTCGAGCAGGAAGAGGTTGGGGCCGGGGATGGGGGGAGGAGGGAGGTCGAGGGAGCGCGCGGAGCTGAGCAGCCTCTCGCCGTAGCAGGAGAGGTCCATGCTGCCGCCCTGGATGATGAGCAGGAAGACGAGCAGTGAGGGCCCCGACTCGAAGAGCTCGCCGCCGCACTCCTCTTCCTCACCTTGGACAGCGACCACGATGTCGAGCTGAGTCTGGCAAACCGACAGATCCGACGAAAGTGGTCCCACCGTGCTCGGCGGTGGCGTCGCGGCCCTCGTTCCGCTGCCGTACTCGGGGAAGAAAGGGAGGGGTGGGGGAGCTGGTGTTCGGGCCGGTGCTGGCACTACAGTGAGGAGCCGGGGGTAGAGGCGGCGGAGCTCGGGGCGGGGATAGAGGCGGCGGAGCTCGGGGCGGGGATAGAGGCGGCGGACTGTGGTGCCGGGCGCCGGAGGAGCTGGGGCAGTGGCGGCGGCAACCTAGGGAAGGGAGGAAAGGGGAGGTTGCGTGATACGAAGAGAGAAAGAAAAGAAGGCACCGACGCCCTGCGTTTTTTTCTTTTTTTTCCTTGCTAGCACAGTAAAATTGACGAGGTGGAAGGCGCGAGGAGGTGCCCTTGATGCACACCTTATTGTTTTGGATGGGTGACACATACCAGTGAGTTTTTGTGTATATATGCTTTTTTCTAGAAAACTTCCGATCTAGTCATTGTCAAGGTAGTACGAAGAACACCAAAAGTAAAACCGTAGACCACCTAGGGACGACTACAAACACTGGAGCGATCCAAAGGCGTGCCGCTGCCATCGTCCCTCCCTTATCGGAACCGGGCAAACATTGTTATAGTAGACAGTCAATAAGTTATCCTGCTAAGACCCCATATGACCAGCGCACAAGAACAACAACCGCTGCAGATGAAGAGAAGCGTAGATCGGAATAATCCCACCTGCAGACACACAAGCGTAATGAACGAAGACCGGATTCACCGAAGACAAACACTGACCGGATCCGACGAGATCCAACAGAGATGAACCTCCACATACCCTCCGATGACACTAGAAGAACCATGGGGGGCAGGGGCTAGACGGGAAGAACGTTATTCCATCTTCAAGAAGCCGCTGCCGCCTCGTCTTCCTGAGCATGGCACAAACTCGAACAAAACTAAAATACACTTTAAAAGGGGCCCTCCTGCCGGCAAGGACTGGGATCCACCGTGCCACTATGATCCTTGACCATAGGAGACGAGACGGACCGGCGACTGCTCTGGCGAGGGGCAGGAAAACCGCTTTGGTCGGAGGAGGCAGGTATTCAATTTCTCTTGTTGCCCTTTAGCGTCGACAACGACGGTAGTTGAATCACCAATCAAATGAACAAGGAAAAGGCTCGCTCAAAAAATAACAGAAAATAAAGAGCATTGTGTATATATGCTTAATCATTTGTTGTCCAGTAGTAGTAAGGGCAAAGGGAGGGGATTTGGAGCACTTAGGTGCTCCACCCCCGATATGGGTATTAACTGAAAAACAAACCAAAAAAACTAAAATTTTGAGATATCAAACCCAGGTGCCCAATCTGCTCCCGTGTGAAGTTCGTGAAAAAAGATTAGGAAATATATTCTCAGTAAAAACACAAAAAAAATTCTTGTGTATAGATAAAAACTGTTTGGATGGATCGTATGTTAGACTGTATTTCTTCGCGACGGGTACGTTTCCTGGTATTTTTTCACGATAAACATCACACGTGAGTAGATTGGGCACCCAACATTGATATCCCCCAAACCTACTTTTTTCTTAAAATTTTCCTGGTATTTTTATTTTAATATTCATACAGGGGGGTAGGGGTGGGAGGGGTTGGAGCACCCAGGAGCTCCCGTGTATTTTTCTAAGGGCAAATTTCTACTTTAAGTGCCTGCATATGTGAAGTATCTGCTTGGAAAGACATCTACAAATAGAATTTGCATCTATACTTTTTTATTTAAAACAAAGTTTGCATATACTCAGTTGAAATGCTACTTTTCTTCTTCGTTTTTCAGATATGCTTAATGCTTTGGCGAGTTAGCTAATGTTTGAATTTGAATTCTTTGATGACTCAGTTTTTTTTAAAAAAAAATCTTCGATGAGGTGGACGTATAGATGATGATATATGGGTATGTGTCCTTCACATCGAGTGTTTCATTATCGCGGTCCCTAAAAATTTACATACAGTGTGGCGACATGATGTGTTGCTCCTCTCAACATGCTCATGGATGGGGTGAATGAATGTCACACGGTAGAATTTTCACCTTTAATTGGCTATTAGGTACATATGTGAAACTGTTTGTAGGTTGTAAATGTATTTTTCTTATTGAAATGTATCTGCACCTATGAATCTATTATTTAGGAAAAATAAAGTTTTTCTATTCCCTGCTTATTGCGAGGAATATGGAGTTGCCACGTACACATTTCCTATGATGGGCCCAACTCAACAGGTTGAGTGCATTTTATCTCCACCCTTTTTGTTATTATGCTTTAAGTTTTTTTTTCTATGTTTTCATTATTATTTTATATTTCAATATCCTTTTCACACTTTTATGTTATTTTAAACTTATATTTATATTTATTTTGTATTTTATTTTCCTTAAGCTTTCTCCCTTTCACCTCTTAAATTTGTTCTTTGATTTTAAATTACTTACTTATCTTTAAATACTCTATTTTCATTTCTACTCTTCCCTTTCTTTATGGTAAATACAGGAATATATTTTTACAGTCAACACTTCTTTTCAAATATGTGAACTTTTATTTTGTGAGAACATTTATTTGGTAGTCATGGATATTTTTGTAAAATGTATGAAAATGTCACTAAGTATTAATGTAAAAGGTATGTTTATCTATGGCATGGGATAGTTCATGACTCTATAGGAACATTTGCATGTGTAGGGTCAACATTTTAGTAAATGTGCATGGACATTTCTTATTTGTGGTAGATACATGAACATTTTTTCTATGATACGTAAATTTTTTAAGTCATGAATATTTTCATTTTCATTTTTATTTGCTCACTTGTATTGACATTTATGTTTCTGTTGTTTATATATATGCTTAGATTTGAGTAAAGCGCATTAGAGGTCATAATCATATTTCAGAGGTGCTATTTTAGTCCTAATTCTTTGAAAATGCACATCTAAATTCCAATTTTCATCGGAGGTCCTATAGTGTCTAGAAGTATCAGTGATTATGAATACAAAATCTGAGGGCTATACCAGGCTGAGTCGACTTGCTTAGATTTATGGATACAACGTCTATGGACCTTCAGGCCCACACCACGAAGCATCAAAGAAGACACTTGGAGGAGATGAACATAGACACACTATATACTGATAGGCTATTACGAGAGATATGTGTGCTGTAACTGCACGAGACCGGTCGGCGGGGAGCACTTGGAGGGTAGATTTCCTTATTTGCCGATCTAATCTGCCTATATAAAGCCAGAGAACACTTGCGGGGGAGGGGCGGATTCAGCTGACAATTGTAACTTGTAATCTCGCATTGTTATGTTCATAGCAGGAAGTAGGGCTTTTACCCATCTGAGGGTCTAAAGCTGGGTGAAAAACCACAGTGTATTTATTGTGTTCTCGTCACAGGTGTCTAAGACGGGATCACCGTGTTGTTGGACTCATTATTTATGTTGTATGCATACTTGAGTTTATAAGATCGATTGTTTAATCCTCATCCGTGGAGAATTAGTCTTCCACAAGAACTACTATCGCAGGCATACCCGACACTTCTCAGTCAAAAAAAAAATGGTTCCTTTTTACTACCATTTCTCGGTTACTAAATTTCAAGTGAGAACTCCAAGATTCTCTGTATGACAGTTTACTTAGCTATTCCTCACCATGCTTTCATGGCAGGGTGTGTGTTGCATCTTTCCTCTAGGCCATCCTTCCTTATCCCTTCCTTATAAGATTTTTCATTCACTTCATGCTTTCACCTAACTTAAAATAAAAGTTTACAGAGCGAGTATTTACTATGTTCTCCCGCCTCTCTTACCAAAAAAGGCTTTCACCCCGCTTTATGAATAAAGCAAACCACCAAGGGCCACCAAGTACCACATACAAAACCACAAACACACAAACAGGTCTCACAACAAATAGTACCTGGGGGTTCTGCTGAGGACACAGCTCAACAAGCCCAAAGAAACAAAAAAGCCGGTGATACCAGAGTGCCAAAAGGCACTACAGGCTCAGGAGGCGGCGGTGGAAGCGGCGGCGCCAATCGGAGAGCCATCGCACGGAGCTCTAAGATGATGATGTTGATGGCGTCCCAGTCCTGGAGACGGCTAAGAGGCCGCCAAAGCTGCAAGAAACCACAAAGTTTGAACACCCCGTCAGTGGCCCGTCGAAGGGGAATATGCTAGATGACTAGCTTATTCTGAACCGTCCAGAGCGTCCAGCAAAGAACACCTATGGTCAGCCACCTAATGTGGCGACACGCAGGGGCGAGGCCTGATTTTCGACGAAGAGGTCCGGGAAGTTGGTGTGGCACCAACTGCCACCGAACATCTCGCGCACGCAACTCTAAAGAAACTTAGCCGAGACACATGACAAGAAGATGTGGTTCGAATCCTCTGGAGTCCCACATAGAGGGCAAAGCCCGTCCCCAGGGCCATTACGTTTTAACACCTCGACGCCAGACGGGATACGTCCATGGATCCATTGCCACAAGAAGATTCAGATCTTCAGATGCAGACGGATCGCCTAGATCACCTCGAAGGGGGTTGGGGCGGGGGTGGCTTCGATGGCGCGGTAGAGGAACTTCGTGGAGAATCGGCCCAGGGCTCTAAGCGCCAGGACACGCGGTCGCGCGTCGACTCAAGGTCCGGCTCGTGGAGCACAATGATGTCTAGGAGGTCATCCCAAGAGGCTATTTCCGCGGGCCCAAAAGGGCGACAGAACGCGAGACACCCTAAGTCAATAAGGGCCGTCTCGACAGAGACCCGAGGGTCAATCACAATGGAGAATAGGTCTGGGAAGCGGACCGCGAATGGCGAATCGCTAGCTCACCTATCGAACCAGAATAGGGTGTTAGTCCTTGATCCCACCGAGATGGAGGTCCCAATGCGTAGGACAGGCAACAACTGAATGACGGATTTCCATAACTGGGAGCCACCGGACCGCTGACAAAACGCAAGGGGTCCGCCTCTCTTGTGCATCGTGGATCTTTATTTTGTCTACTTCTACCAGTTGCATCATTGCCTTTGATTGATATCTTTTGGTTATGATCTACCAGTCCCTCTACATAATAGTAATTGACAAAAATACCTGAGCAGGTTTCAAATACCTATTTGTATGAGCTTAGAGCATCTACAACCGGAAGTAGCTAATCCGAGTCCCTATACGTTCGCGAACACGCCCGGACGCGCCCACGGACAATGACCGGACAGGCATCAAAACTTGGCATTTGCAACCACGGTCCCTATTTTCAAAACACCAAATCCATGCAAACACATGCACGTCGATCATTTTGACAAACATAGCTTTGTTGCACACAAATATAAATAGTTTATACTTAGTAGTACATGATCCGAAGTTCCAAACATAGTTCAAACATAAATATTGTTCATAGTGCATAATTAATAAATTAGAGGCAAAGTTTACTGATTTCTAGTGTGGATCCACATGTGCTCCACAAGATCATCCAGAAGCTGCATATGAACCTGTTGATCTGGCAGTTGCCGATGCATCTCCAAAAAGTTGGCAATGTTGTCTGCCTCTTGTTCCAGAAGGCGGACCTGAACACCGGGCTTCTCGAAATCATGTGTGCGAGCTGTCCCTTCACCGGTGAATCGTTTTCATAGCTATTATTTCACGACGAATCCATTGGTGACCTAGACGTAATGGTCGAAAGAGTCAAAAACTGTTTTGGGCATTTCATCAAAGACGTAGAGCGTGGGGTGAAATTATGGGGGTGTTTGACGTACCAGGGCGGCATCCCGACTAGTCGCTTCCCGAATGCCTCTTTTTTGTACTAATTAATGTGTATGGTCTAGTCTTTCCAATGCCCCCTTCCTTGCCGCCAACGCACGCTAGATGGAGAGTAAGCAAGCTACCTTGCTTGCATCGCCTCCACCGGGCGTGGTCAAAGTTCATGTTGATGGTGCTGTTGCTCGGGATGCACTACTAGGGAAAACCTTATACACAGAATCTTAGCAGTAGCGCGGCCCAAAAAGGAGCGCTGCTGCTAATTAGTAGTAGTGCGAGTGTGGAAAACTCGCTACTGATAAGTTTTTAGCAGTAGCGCGCTCGGTGTAACCCGCGCTGCTACAAATATCGACCGACAGTTCCCACCAAACTCCATTTAGCAGCAACGCGGTGCCGCAAGCCGCGCTACTGCTATAGCTGTAGTAGTAGCGCGCTTTTTCTGAGGTCGCTGCTGCTAAATTTCGAATTGGGCACACTTTTGGTACCGGTTAGTAGTAGCGCCCTTGCCAAAAGCGCGCTGCTGCTACTCTCTTAGCAGCAGCGCGTTTTACGTCCCGCGCTACTGCTAATCCGCACCAACCCACCACCTTTTCCCCACCCGTCCCTCCCCCTCCCTCTCCTCTCTTCCCTTTCCCCTACCTCCTGTTGGGGAACGTAGTAATTTCAAAATTTCCTACGCACACACAAGGATCATGGTGATGCATAGCAATGAGAGGGGAGCGTGTTGTCCACGTACCTTCGTAGACCGAAAGCGGAAGCGTTAGAACAACGCGGTTGATGTAGTCGTACGTCTTCACGATCCGACCGATCCAAGTACCGAACGTACGGCACCTCCGAGTACAGCACACGTTCAGCTCGATGACGATCCCCGGACTCCGATCCAGCAGGGTGTCGGGGATGAGTTCCGTTAGCACGACGGCGTGGTGAAGATGATGATGTTCTACCGACGCAGGGCTTCGCCTAAGCACCGCAACGATATGACCGAGGTGGAATATGGTGGAGGGGGGCACCGCACACGGCTAAGGAACGATCATGAAGATCAACTGGTGTGTCTATGGGGTGCCCCCCTGCCCCCGCATATAAAGGAGTGGAGGAGGGGAAGGGCCGGCCCTCTCTATGGTGCGCCCTAGAGGAGTCCTACTCCCACCGGGAGTAGGATTCCCCCTTTCCTAGTAGAACTAGGAGCCCTTCCAAGTTGAAGGAGTAGGAGGGAAGGAAAGGGAAGGGAGAAGGAGAAGGAAGGAAGGGGGCGCCCCCCCTCCCTAGTCCAATTCGGACTAGTCAATGGGGAGGGGTGCGGCCACCCTTTGGGGCCTTTCTCCCCTTTCCCGTATGGCCCATTAAGGCCCAATACGAATTCCCGTAACTCTCCGGTACTCCGAAAAATACCCGAATCACTCGGAACCTTTCCGATGTCCGAATATAGTCGTCCAATATATCGATCTTTACGTCTCGACCATTTCGAGACTCGTCGTCATGTCCCCAATCTCATCCGGGACTCCGAACTCCTTCGATACATCAAAACTCATAATCTCACACTACTAGGGAAAAGCCTATACACAGAATCTTACCAGCAGCGCACCACAAAATACCACGCTGCTGCTACTTAGCAGCAGCGCGTGTTAGAGAAGCGCGCTGCTGACAGGAAAATAGCAGTAGCGCGTCCACCACAAACAGCGCTACTGCTATAATTGCCATGACCTCCCCGCTAGTTATAGCAGTAGCGCCTATACTATACCGCTACTACTATAGAGAAGTTAGCAGCAGCGCTTATAGAAAAACCGCTACTGCTAAGATCAGCCCACAAGTTTAGTCCCACCTCGCTCCGTGAACAGGGTGTTTACCACCTTAAATATGTTATTTCTGAAACTACCACAACCAGTTGGTCTTCACTGAACTCTATGTGTAAAATTTGTGGCCGCAATATGAGTCCTATCCGGTAGGAACTGGAGATCATTGATGGCCAATGTATTTTTTGCATTGACGTATTTTTTGTATAGTTACACTTAGCAGTAGCGGTTTATGTGCAAGGCGCTACTGCTATTCAGATTAGCTGTAGCGCTTTTTGGCAAACACGCTGCAACTATCCCTACCTTATCCCCACGCGCACGACCGCCCTCACTCACACTCTCACTCTCGCTCCCGTGCCGATAACTGTCAAGCGCATGCGTCACGCCGCCGCCTTCGTCCGTCCGCCGAGGTACTCCTCCTTCCGTCCCTCCTCCTCCTCCTCGCACATCCTCCCTCCGCCTCATGCCGCCTCCTCCTCCGCCGCCTCCTCCCTCCGCCTGGCCGCCTCCTCCTCCTCCGCAGCAGCCTCCTCCCACTGCCTCGACCTCGCTGCCCCTAGCTACCTCTCCGCCGCCCCCCACCCCCTGCCACTAGTTAGTACTAGATTTAGTAGTTGGAGATGTTAATTTAGGGTTCATAGCTAGTACTAGATGTTGCTTAGTTAGTACTAGATTTTTAGTAGTAGTAGATGTTAATTACTAGTAGTGATGGTACTACTTAACTAGATGTTGCTTAGTTAGTACTAGATTTTTAGTTGTAGTTGAACTAGTTTACTAAGTAAATTAATATAACTAGTTGAACTACTTTATTTTTAGAAAGAACTAGTTTTTTTCTATTTATAGTAAGTTTATATTTAGTAAGAACTAATTGAATTAATAAAACTAGTTGAAAATGTCATATTTGTTGTTATTTTTTAGTTTAAGCAATTATTCGGGATGTATTAGTGATAACTTATATGGTTTCCCAAGTGGCCGTTTATGTTCAGTTTACATCTCCCAGTGGCCTATGTTTTGCCGGAGTGTTGATTAATTTCCGTTCCGGCAAATTTCAGGCGCTCGATATGTCCTTTCTTAGTAAAGGTCATGCCGGATTTTTTCGTGAATTCTGGCATGACTTGTGCTAGAATATGTACAAGTTTAATCTTTGAATTATGAATGTAGGAAATGTCGTACTCGGACGACGACAGTCTCCCGGGGGAGTGTAGCTGGTGCCACGACGATCGAGGTATGTGCGACAGGTTCGTTCAGCTGGACGAAGATCGGCGCTTCAACATTAAGCTCGAGGAGACCTTCGATTGTGAAACGGTACGCAACAACGACAGGTGTTTTTTTCGTAATTAAGCATGACTTCAACTATTTCAACGTCTAATTTTCATCTTTTACAATTCAACTAGCTTATCCCATGCCATGCAAGGCGCTATGTCTTGGAGAGGATGGGTTTTGAAGACCATGAAAATTTTGAAACAAAGAAAATGGTAGACAAAACCCAATACACCGATGGCTCCGAATTAACGTATAAGGAGAAAAATCATCTGATTGCTTATTGTACTTTCTTTGAGAATTACAATACCTATTATCGAACTCCTCCAAATTATGGTGAATACGTGCCACTAGTGCACGTGTTGAACCACGATAACTTCTATGGAGATACCCTGGTAAGATTTTTTACTATTACGACATCCGTGCATCTTTTGCATACTTCCAAAACTAGTACATCATTGCTAACTACGAAGTTATTACTATGTTTTTCAACAGAAAATCCCGATGGATTGTTTGCCTCATCTGATGTATTACAATGGTCGCCTTGAAGTTCTGAACATACAGCCAAGTCATCCTATGGATCTTACCTGTGCATATCGGATTTCTAAAACCGGTGAACACATGCTAATCAAAGAATGGAAAAATTTTTTGGACATTCGCAAGGAGGTTCTTGGAAGTAACATCAAGTGAAAGGCAAGAATTGGAGACAGGATAATCTCCATTCTCCATAATGGAGAGTCAGGGGCTATCTTGTTTTTTGCTATTTTACCTTAGAGAATATAGTAGCTCCTAAGAGAATGTAGTAGGTCCTATGAGGTACAATATGTTTATTATGTGATACAATGTGTTAGAGTTGATGATGAGGAGTACTTGTGATTACGACTAGTGACCAATTTGTTATGTGATGTCTCATTGATGAAAACGATGATCTCGAGGTGTTATATGAAAATGATGTATTATGATGATAAGTTGTTGATGATATGATATGATATTTATTATATCATTGGTGAAAGAATCATGATTAGTTTCAAGTGGATGTCCATCCACTTGAAACTAGTCCACGGTTGTTTCACCTACTCATTATGATGTAAAAACAGTCTCTAAATTCCTGTTGTATGAAAAATTGTGTAAAGGTATATGAAATACAACATGAAATAAAAATAGAAATAAAATACTAAATAATAGTAGTAGTGCGGGCAAGGAGGAGCGCTACTACTAATTACCAGCAGCGCTGCTCAGGAGAAGCGCTACTCCTAGATCATTTTAGCAGTAGCGCGGGTCCAGGCGCGCTACTGCTAAGCTTTAGCTGTAGCGCCTTATCAGTAGCGCTCCTGCCCGCGCTACTAATAGGCCTAAAACCTGCGCTGCTGCTAGGCTTTTCCCTAGTAGTGTCATAATATAACTGTCATCGAAAGCTTAAGCGTGCGGACCCTACGGGTTCGATAACTATGTAGACATGACCGAGACACGTTTCCGGTCAATAACCAATAGCGGAACCTGGATGCTCATATTGGCTCCTACATATTCTACGAAGATCTTTATCGGTCAAACCGCATAACAACATATGTTGTTCCCTTTGTCATCGGTATGTTACTTGCCCGAGATTCGATCGTCGGTATCTCAATACCTAGTTCAATGTCGTTACCGGCAAGTCTCTTTACTCGTTATGTAATGCATCATCCCGCAACTAACTCATTAGTCACATTGCTTGCAAGGCTTATAGTGATGTGCATTACCGAGAGGGCCCAGAGATACCTCTCCGACAATCGGAGTGACAAATCCTAATCTCGAAATACGCCAACCCAACATGTACCTTCGGAGACACCTGTAGAGCACCTTTATAATCACCCAGCTACGCCAGACGCTTGGTAGCACACAAAGTGTTCCTCCAGTAACGGAGTTGCATAATCTCATAGTCATAGGAACATGTATAAGTCATGAAGAAAGCAATAGCAACATACTAAACGATCGTGTGCTAAGCTAACGGAATGGGTCATGTCAATCATATCATTCTCCTAATGATGTGACCCCGTTAATCAAATGACAACCCATGTCTATGGCTAGGAAACATAACCATCTTTGATCAACGAGCTAGTCTAGTAGAGGCATACTAGTGACACTCTGTTTGTCTATATATTCACACATGTATTATGTTTCCGGTTAATACAATTCTAGCATGAATAATAAACATTTATCATGAAATAAGGAAATAAATAATAACTTTATTATTGCCTCTAGGGCATATTTCCTTCACCTCCCACATGCTCCCACTCTCACTCTTCTTCTTCCTCAATACTTCTCCCCCATTACTCTCCCTCTTCTACCTACCTTTCTCTCTCTTCATTACTCCTACCTAACTACACCACCTCCATTAATGCATCTCCTTTCTCTTTTTCCTTCCCCCTCCACTAGTTGAAGTTGTCTCCTCCCAAATTAGGTAGCTAGGTAGATGTAGCATTTAGTTAAGTGACCTATTTGCCCTCTAACTAGATCTATCTTTGTCAAGAAGAGCTTTGTGCACTTTTGATCTCCCTACAACATCATCTCCACCGTGTGCTCGATCTCGAGATAGAGGTGATTAAAATTTCATGCTTTTGCAAAATGGAAATATGTTTATGCGTGTGTGATATGTTTATGGAAATTGTGTGTGTGGCATGAGTTGACGCCAAATTGTGCTTTTGAGTTGCCTATGTTTTGCCGAAATGTCGATTTATTTCCGTTTCGGCGAATTTCGGGCAAACTCTAGATCTATATATGTCCTATTTTTAAGGAAGGTCATGCCGAATTTTTGTATGACTTTGATGCATGCACATATTTTTACAATCAATTTGTTTATTATTACCATGCAGAGTTGACGATGGTCAGTGGAACAATGGTGGACAGGTGGTTGCGGTCGGCGGGACATGAAGGAAAATAACCGGACAGAGGTTTTATGTTCGTGTCGAAAATGCAAAGGAATAGTTTGGCTCGACCCCCATGACGATGGTCGTGTCGAAGCGCACCTGCTCATGACTGGTTTCATGGATGGCTATACTCGGTGGATAATTGAAGATGAGGATGCCGATGTTGAGGATGCCGACGGGGCAGGCAATGATGACACGGGGCAAGACAAAGAGATGATCGAAAATGGCGGCGGGGAAGAGGCCGGACATGGCGACGGAGAAGGGGCCGGACATGGCGGAGGAGAAGGGGCCGGACATGGCGGCGGAGAGAACGACATGGACTCCACGCAGCAGAGTTCGTCGGTACTAAGTTCAATCATGCGGGACCCTCATGTTCAAGCATTGCTTCGCAAGGAAACGAGTACTGAGAGAGCTGCTTCTAGAGAGGAGGCTAAGCTAGAGTAACTGGTGGTAGACTCGAACACTCCATTGTATGATGGTTGCAATCCTGAGGTGACCCGCTTGAGTTTCACGCTCCAACTCCTGAAGACGAAGGCTAAAAACAAATGGACCGACACTAGCCTCGATGAGCATCTCAAGTACCTAAAGGATGTTCTTCCCGCGGGTAATCTATGTCCTACTAGTGTTGATGAGGCCAAGAAGATCGTGTGCACTCTTGATCTGCCACACATTAGATACCATTCATGCATCAACGATTGCATAATTTATCGGAAGGAGCACGCGGAAAAAACAAGCTGTCCGGAGTGCAATGCTTCTCGATACAAGAAGGCCGGGAAGAAATGTCCCCAGAAAGTTGTATGGTACTTACCGATCATGTTGGGGATCGTTGCAGAAAATAAATTTTTCTACGCATCACCAAGATCAATCTATGGAGTCATCTAGCAACGAGAGAGAGGAGTGCATCTACATACCCTTGTAGATCGCGAGCGAAAGCGTTCAAGATAACGGGGTTGATGGAGTTGTACTTGTCGTGATCCAAATCACTGATGATCCTAGCGCCGAACGGACGGCACCTTCGCGTTCAACACACGTACGGAGCGGTGACGTCTCCTCCTTCTTGATCCAGCAAGGGGAAGGAGAGGTTGAGGAAGAGGGCTCCAACAGCAGCACGACGGCGTGGTGGTGATGGAGTGGCCGTACTCCGACAGTGCTTCACCACGCACTTAATCGGAGGAGGAGAGGTGTTGGGGAGGGGAGGGGCTGCGCCTTGGATGTGGTGTGCAACCCTCCCCTCGCCCCTCTATTTGTAGGGAAGGGGAAGGGGCCGCCCCTCTAGATGAGATCTAGAGGAGGCGGCCAAGGGAGGGGCTTGCACCCACAAGGGGCGCCCCTTTAGGGTCCCCCCCTACCCTAGGCGCATGGACCCAAGGGGGGTGCGCCCAGCCCACCTAGGGGCTGGTTCCCTTTCCCACATGGCCCATGAGGTCCTCCGAGAGAGGTGGCCCCTCCCGGTGGACCCCCGGAACCCCTCCGATGGCCCCGGTACAATACCGATATGCCCCAGAACTTTTCCGGTGAACCTATGATAACTTCCCATATATAAATCTTCACCCCGGACCATTCCGAACTCCTCGTGACGTCCGGGATCTCATCCGGACTCAACAACATTCGTAATCACATACATAACTTCCTTATAACCCTAGCGCCATCGAACCTTATGTGTAGACCCTACGGGTTCGGGAATCACGCAGACATGACCGAGACAGCTCTCCGGCCAATAACCAACAGCGGGATCTGGATACCCATGTTGGCTCACACATGTTCCACGATGATCTCATCGGATGAACCACGATGTCGAGGATTCAAGTAATCCCGTATACAATTCCCTTTGTCAATCGGTACGTTACTTGCACGAGATTCGATCGTCGGTATCCCAATACCTCGTTCAATCTCGTTACCGGCAAGTCACTTTACTCGTTCCATAATGCATGATTCCGTGACCAACCACTTGGTTACATTGAGCTCATTATGATGATGCATTACCGAGTGGGCCTAGAGATACCTCTCCGTCATACGGAGTACAAATCCCAGTCTCGATCCGTGCTAACCCAACAAACACTTTCGGAGATACCTGTAGTGTACCTTTATAGCCACCCAGTTACGTTGTGACGTTTGGTACACCCAAAGCACTCCTACGGTATCCGGGAGTTGCACGATCTCATGGTCTAAGGAAATGATACTTGACATTAGAAAAGATCTAGCAGACGAACTACAAGATCTTGTGCTATGCTTAGGATTGGATCTTGTCAATCACATCATTCTCCCAATGATGTGATCCCGTTATCAATGACATCCAATGTCCATGGTCAGGAAACCGTAACCATCCATTGATCAACGAGCTAGTCAACTAGAGGCTCACTAGGGACATGTTGTGGTCTATGTATTCACACATGTATTACGATTTCCGGATAACACAATTATAACATGAACAATAGACAATTATCATGAACAAGTAAATATAATAATCATTTTATTATTGCCTATAGGGAATATTTCCAACAGATCACTCCCCGTCTCCAGAGGTATTTTGTAGATCCCAAGGAAGCAAAGCTAATGCGCTGGCACGCGGAGAGGAAGAAGCCCGATGATGGAGATGATCCGAAGCTGAGACACGTCAAGGATGGAAGCCAGTGGAGAGCGTTGAACACCTTCTATCGGTATTTTGAATGTGATGCAAGGAACATCGTGTCGGGCGCGTGTACCGATGGCATGAATCCGCTTGGCAACCGTAACACCAACCATAGCACATGGCCCGTGTTTGTATGGATGTACAACCTCCCCTGGTTGTGCATGAAATCAAGTACATTCACATGAGCATGCTTATTCAAGGGCGAAACAACCAGGAAATAATATTAATTTGTATCTGGGCTACTTCAAGAGGAGTTAGACACGTTATGGAAAACACCGCCAAGACATGGGACGCCAAAGAAGGCGTAGTATTTCAACATGAGAGCAGCTGATCACGACGAAGGCACGACTATCTCGGTTACAGATATGTGGCAGGCCAGGTGTGCCATGGATATTGCGGATGCACGTGGTGCATGGATGATACGACGTCTCATCAGCTAACGTCAAGGAAAGATGGCGGGTCTAGGAAAATCGTGTACATGGGGCATCGAAGATGGCTCGAACAGGACGACCCGTGGTGAAACCGTGGAGATCTATTCAATGGTCACGCTGAGCATCAAGGACCTCCACGTAAGCGTAGCGGTGCCGAAATCGATGAGCTGTTGAAAAACTGGAAGGAGTGTCCCGCGCCGGGAAAGACGACGAGAAAGGCGCCAGAGCTGCTGCTGAAGGTATGGAAGACGAGGTCTGTGTTCTGGGACTTGGAGTACTGGCACAAACTCGATACACCTCATTGCCTTGATCAAATGCATATCTGTAAGAATGTCCTTGAGAGCTGCTCGCAACACTGATGAACATACCGGATAAGACCAAGGATGGGCCGAAGGCAAGAAAAGACTTGCAAGATTTGAAAATCAGGGAAGATCTGCACATGCCGCCCCGTAAAATGTCAGACGAGACAAAGACGGAGACAGAGGCACGGGAGAAGAAGGGCAAGAAAATAAAGAAAGAGGATTATTGCCCCCCTTCTTGCTTCACCTTAAGTCAGGCTGAGATCGATCAATTCTTTAAGTGCCTTACCGGAGTCAAAGTTAGTTCCGGTTACTGTGGCAAGATAAGCAGATATCTAGACATGGACAAGAAAATGTTCAGCGGGATGAAGTCCCATGACTGTCATGTGATGATGACGCAAATACTACCTGTTTCCCTTAGAGGGATAATGGACAAGCACGTCCGTGACACGCTTATTGGTCTCTGCAACTTTTTCGACGTCATCTCTTGAAAGTTGATCAGTGTGAAGCAGCTCCGAAAGCTACAGGAAGAGATTGTTGTGATACTGAATGAGCTTGAGATGTACTTCCCGCCCGCATTCTTTGACGTGATGGTGCATCTGTGTGTCCATATTGTGGATGACATAATAGACCTGGGGCCGTCATTCCTGCACAACATGATGCCGTTTGAGTGGATGAATGGTATCATCAAAGGATTCATTCGTAACATGTCCCGTCCGGATGGAAGCATCGTCCAGGGCTATTTGACACAAGAGTGCATCTCTTTCTGTGAGAATTTTCTATATGGCGCAGACCAACCGCCTGGTGTTAGTGTTGGTTTGCCCGTTAACAAGCATGATGGGAGGCTCGAAGGAGAAGTTCACTGCAACGGTCGCAGGGAACTGCACGTGGCATACTCAGATCGACGCAACGACTTTGACAGAGCAAACTTGGTAGTGCTACAACACCTAGACGAGGTAGATCCTTTCGTGGCACTGCACAAAGAAATTATCGCAAAGAAGTATCGTGACCGGGGGGTATGCAGGACGGACGCCGAAGTTACTAGAGAGCACAACTCCACTTTCCTGCATTGGTTCAAAGAGCATATTATTGCTAATCCCCCGGAGGAGGGCTCTAAGGACGGATTGCTCATATACGCCTTAGCACATGGCCCCTCACCCAACCTCGTAACCTATCAGGCATATGATATCAACGGATACACGTTCTACACGGAGGCCAAAGATATGGACAGTGATGATCAGAATTCAAGGGTGACGATGGAATGCATGACCGGCAGCGACAACGGCGCAACTGAACGAGTTTATGGAAGGGTCAAGGAGATCTGGGAGCTTGACTACTCTGGACTGCACAACACGACGATGTTCCGTGTCAGATGGGCTAAGAATGTCGAAAGAGAAAACTGGATTTTCACTACCATGACTATACCCGACGCCAAGAGCGCTACCGTGAACGCTATCGCAAAAAACAAGCCATGGGTACATGCTAAGCATGTGACACAATGCTTCTTCATAACCGACCCATGCAATCCCAGTGGTTTTGTCGTGAGGAGAGACAAAAGGAACATCATTGTAATGGATGGAGTCGCCAACGAGGAAGACTATGATCAGTACGACAACCCAATGAGGGAAGATGATGATGATGGTGAAGTATACGTCAAAAGAATAATCAATACTACAATACGTCTAAACGCGCTACTGCTACGTCCACTTAACCCAAAATTCTCACTCTCACTGCTTCATCCCGCCTCTTTTCCCCAAATCCCGACCCGGGCTGCCTCGACCTGCCCCGCTTCGCCTCGACCCGCGCGCCCTGACCCGACCTCGCCCCAACCCCGGCGCCTCCCGACCTGCCCTTGCCCCGACCTCAAGGCTCTCGCCCCGACCCGTCGGCCTCGCCTCCTCCTCTGCTTCCTCCTCCCTACCTCGGCCATCGCTGGCCTGCCTCCATGCCCTCTGCACCCTCAGAAACCCCGCCCCCCTCTCTGCTAGCTAGGGTTCTTCGGTTAATTTACTTAGGTTTTAGTTAGGGCAGTATGTTTAGGTACGCTGAATTTAGCTAGGTTTTAAAATAGGACATAAATTTATGGTTAAGCAATTGTAGTTAAAAGAAAAGGAAGCAGTTAAGCAATTGTCCAAATTAACATCCCTTGTTAAAGCAAATTTAGGTAGGCTGAATTTATATGCAAATTTGAACTGGACATATGATATGTGGATATGTCATGTTTTGGACATGTCATGTTTGGAATTTGAACATGTCATTTGGACATGTGATGTTTTGGTTCAATTTTGGTAAATGATCCGAGTGGCCTATGTTACGCCGGACTTAAGGGACTCCCTTTGGGCCAGCGGCCGCAATATGGTCGTGTGCACGACGCTGGAGACGGCGCCATGTGGAAGGTGTTTTACAACGAGGGCCCAGAGGCCAAGAAGCAGAAAAAGAAATTTAGTCAGGCGGACATCGTCGCGAAGGTGAAGCTTGCGGTCGAGAAAAAAGCAGTCGAGGACGCGAAAAAAGCAGCCGAGGAAAAATATGAGTTGCTACAGCAGGCAGTCAATGCAGCTGTAACTACCTGCAGAAATGATTTCGCTACTAACTTGGTTCCAGTTATCATCAACTGGAGGAAGGAAAATACAGACAAGACGGTACATGATTTCCCGTTGCCCAGTTTCGCCGGGAGCAACTCCATGAACAACAACACCATCGCACCATCACTTGCTCACGCAACCGGCCTCCTCTCACAGCCGCTCCCGCCATAGCAGCCGTCCCTCGGTCTCAAGCGCTAGGTGGGCCTTCGCCTTTAGCAGAGCTCGACGCCACCACGTAATTACATGTCGCACCAACATATATATATATATATATATATATATATATATATATATATATATATATATATATATATATATATATATATATATATATATATAAAATATTCCATTTTGTTGCCTTTCGGATGTTTTACGCCACGACATATGTGTTTGCAGTGAAAAGAAACCCGTGCACCATACTCTACTTGATCAAAGGCCGAAGGTGGACGTGGGAAAGGGATGATAATGGACCCTTGCAACCCACATTCCACAACCAGCCGATCCCCGCTGGGCACTTCAGGGTTAGCTTGTCCAGCGTGAAATCGGGGCATGAGGATTTGCCTCCTCCAGTACAGCATGTGGGAGCGGACGACGAGACCCCGCCGCGGATTGGAAGCTGCAAGGGTTGGGTGCTCCTATGGCCGAAGAATCTTATTCGTCTGGAGCCGGATGAGAGCACACCAATAACCACACATCAACAAGCATGTGCGGAGACCACCACCCCGCCTATACAATTACCAGCTCCTGTAGTGCCGAGTGAGAGCGGCGGACGACATGATGAAGGGGGTGCAATAGTACTGGCTGATGTAATTTGTCCTGTAGAACAGAGAATGGATGATGAGACGGAGGTCGACCCTATGGGTTTCCTCAATACAAACGCGTATGACTGTGACATAGATATGATGAGTCAACCATATGAAAAATCAGGCTATCAGCTTGCTAATGAGGATATGGATGATATGCCCGGGCAGGAAGGTCGTAGCAGGGATTGCAAAAGTCTCTCTTCATGAAATCCTCACAGGACACGCCTGAGGATGCCGCCTCAACACAGGCTCAACTAGCCGGGCGCGAGGGTCGTACAGTACTTAGCCCGGGAATACTGGGCAGGGGTTAAGGAAGGGTCTGGAAGGTTTGCCCAAGAAAAAGGAGAGGAAGAGATCAGGGAAGATAGCTGCCTCCAAACAAGCCAGAGCACATAGCAGCCAGACGATGCATTCTGAAGAGCGTGTATCCGTGAAAGGTGCGGCCATGTTCCATCTCACGGGCAAGCCGATGCTACCGCCGAAACCGCTGGAGGCACTATCAGGGGATCTCAGGAGACTGCACGACCATGTGCTGTCGACTGAGAAAAGCCTACTAGCCTCAAAGGATCCAGGATATCCGACATACGCGACTCGTGTGCCTGAGGGGAAGTGCTACGTCGAGACACGGCCCGCGGAGGTGTTCTTCCTGCGGTTTGACCATATCTTTGAGATGTTTCTGAGAAGGCGGCTCGATTTTACAATCGTCCGCCTTTTTGCGCTACATATGAGCTCCGTCATGAAGAGTGAAGAAGTCTCGCAAATCTATGTGGCGGATCCGTACTACATGCACGAGTCTTTCTTGAGTCTCGACGACTTTGAGCGTGAAACTGCTAGGGAGTACCTCCAAAACTTCATGGTACATAATAAGGACCGGGAAATTGTCCTCGTGCCTTATCATCCAAAGTAAGTCAGTTCCGGACAACCCTTTCGTACATTTCAATCATTCCTTCTCTCTCTATGGGGAATAATTTGAGGTGTCTTTTCCCCGCAGCAACGGGCGCGCCGTCCTTATCGTTCTTTACCCGCAAGTCTCCCACGCCGTGTATTTTGACCCTTCCAGAGACTACAAGAAAAAAGACTACACCCACATAATGAATATTCTAGATGATGCTCTCCAAGGCTTCAGCATTAGAGGTGGCCACATGCAGATCAGGAAACAAAGGAACAAGAAGATGGGTTTCGCGCATAAAACTAACTTCTCCTGCATCTATGTCCCAAAACCAAGCAAGAAGGATGGATTCTACATCGTCCATCTCATGATTCAGTTTAACACGGATCACCAAAAGCTTCGCATGAGAAGCAGAAATGATGATCATATCCAAAGGGACATTGCGACGATCATCATGAAAGAAGTCTTCGATGAGAAGGGGATGTTCCACCACGGCCCTATATCACGAGCTGACGTCCGAACTCGCATTGGCATGCAACGTCTAGACCTCACGCCGTTCAAGAAGCTAGGGTCCATCCTTGATGATATGGAAGGATGGAACTTCTAGATATTTATGATGCCGATGATGATGATATGTGTCGGTTGAACTTGTATACTTTTTGTAGCGATGAAACTTTGTGATGTCCACGGTTCCTGCCGAACTTGCATAACGCTACTTTGTTAGTTTGCGTACAATGACCTGCATACCTCTAGTTAATTAGTTTGCATACTGTATGTTGCATCTAGTTGCTAATCTTTTCTTTTTCGGTGTTGCTCTAGTATTTTTTTTGCATATATATATGATTGTACATCCTCTTCATGAACATGCATCTCTAACAGGTACCTAGTTTCTTGATGGCGAGATGGAAGTGCTATGTTGTGTACAAAGGGAAGGTTCCGGGGGTGTACAACGAGTGGCATGAGTGTCAGGTGCAAGTGAATGGGTTCCCGGGCACCAGCCATAAAGGCTTCAAAAGCAGACAAGAAGGAGAAGCTAGTTACTTGAGTTTCACGCTAGCACGAGAGAGGACTCGTAACTGCCACCTCATGTACTGCATAGTTCCGCTCTCACTCATAGTGATAGCTCTTCTCGCGTATACCTTTGTTTAGATGGATGGCGTTGTAGTTGCAAGTATTCGAGACTTGCATGTATCGCTATTTTCGAGATGATGACAAGATACCATTTTGTGTTGGATGATGATTATGATGAGACTATTTGTATGTATATGCTATGATTACATTTATGGTCTCGCATGCATTTGTATGTGTATCATGATGATATTTGTATGTGCTAAAGATTCTTCTATAAAGCCTGTTCAAATACAAAACAAATATGCCAAAAATAACAAAAACTACTAAAATTAGCAGTAGCGAGTGGAGAAAAGTTAGTAGCAGCGCCACGATAGCAGTAGCGCGTCCAGGCAAAGCGCGCTAGAGCTACTAGCAGTAGCGAGCTTCCATTAAGCGCGCTGCTGCTACACTTGTGTAGCAGTAGCGCTGGTGAGCACGCGCTACTGCTACGTGTTAGCTGTAGCGCCTTATTAGTAGCGCCGGTCCCCACGCTACTGATACACCTAAAACTCGCGCTGCTGCTAGCCTTTTCTCTAGTAGTGATGGGTTGGGCGCAGTGAGCGCGTTCTATTTCATTATGGTTCACATACTTGGCTGCTACCGGGATGGCGGCAACCTGGTCTGGTGGCGACCTACTCGGCGGCGGTGTGCGTTCGGGTATCCGGTGGCGAAGCGCTGAGTTGGAGATGATGGCGGAGCACCGATACCAGCGGAAGTCTGGTCACGGCAGTGCGGAGGAGGGCAAACAGAGAAGAGGAGAGTGCTGCTTAGGCAAGGAGAGGGGAGGCGTATATGACCGAATTGGCACGGACTCCAGTGGCCCGCTATATGGAAACGGATGTCTTGGTTTGGAAGCGGATATTTCGGATACGAATAGGCATTTTCTCGAATATGGATATCGGATATTTCGGATTATCCACTACCACTTTCCACCCCTAGGATGAGTATACTTGAGCCTATGTGATTGTGCTGTATATTCAAAAAATACTAAATAGAATTTCTTTTGTTTTTCTAAAAAAGTAGTTTTTTTCTGAAAAAGGCACTGCAGACTCATTTTGCTGTTTTTTCAAATAAAAGAAAAACATATTGGTTTTGGGCTTCAATCGTCAATTGTCACTCGCAGCGTCATTTTCCGGCGCAGTCGACGTTGCAAAGCCACCAAGGGACGCTGTGCCTGCACCCGTCGTGGCACTGCTGGTAACAGTTGCAGAAGGACATGGCGTCCACCTGTTGTTTGGATGGCACAGCGTGACAATGGCGGCGGCCCTCTTCTGCACCGCCATCCACTCTCCTTATTTGCACGAGCTATGACAAGAGAGTAGGAAGGGAACTGATGTGGGAGTTTTCAGGTGACTGGTGGCTCTCTTAGACAAGTCAGATATGTGGTCTTTATGTACTGGAGTTTTGAGGGCAATATCGGTATTTGACCCGGAAAATTTGTAGTGTAACACGACAAAGTATTGCAGTATTTGCTAGCACATCAGATTACCCACAATTTCAGGCTTGGCTATTTTGTTGCCATTTTTGCCATGGCATTGATTTCCTAAACAAGATGGTGCCTACTGCCACTTACTAGCCCCTAGTGGCCTAGTGCGCACCTGAAAATAACCTTGGATCATAAACCGATTAGACAAGCGCATGGTGAAGAGACCTGTGCTGATGTAGAAAGAAAACCGAATGCAGTTTTCAAACAATGCTGTTTGGTAGTAGTGACGGACAGATTGCTATTTCAAGTTCCTGGGGATGTGAAGTAGTCCCTTCGTTCTAAAATAGATAACTCAACTTTATACTAACTTTATGACTAAAGTTAGTACAAAGTTGAGTTAGTATAAAGTTGAGTTATCTATTTTGGAATGGAGGGAATAGCTGCCTCGAAAGACACCTTCTGTGAATTGAATTTGCACAATTCTCTCTTTCTTTAACCAAATTTGCATCTATTCAGTAGCAAGTCCCGTGTAGGCTTCGGTGAGTTTGCTAATGTTTGAATTTGAATTCTTTGTTGAGTTGAATATACATATGATGTATACACGCGAGTGTGTGCTTCAGTGTGTTGGGTGTGTGATTGTCGTTCTTGTTAGAAAACTATGTATGATACAGGGAAATGTTGGGTTGCTCCTCTTGACATTCTCGGGGATGGGGTGAACGAATCTCGCACAGTAAAATCTTCTCTTTTGGTTAGACTGGTAGATATGTGCCTGTAAGTTGTAATTTTTTTTACTGAAATGTAACTATACATATGAATATATCTAGTGTTAGGCAGTTTTGCTTACATATTTTCCCCCCGCGCACCATATCTAGCGCGCCTGTTGGAGATGCTCTAACTACAGTCGAAACGAAGCCAGGCATGTCAACTCGTCCCCATTACGTCCTCGATCATATTTGCACGCGGCCCAACAACGAATTCAAACGCAGGCACCGAGCCTCCCCGATCGCCCCGATCTGGTCGGCCGTCGGCGCCGGCACCAGCGTTGCCATTGGCCGTTTTTTCTTCCGTCGTGATAATACAGTCCAAGAATGGGGATCAATGAAATACTGCAAAGTAAGCGCTGGCAAACATACCGCGGGGATTGGTCCCTTCGATGGCCGAATGATCGTCGGAGCCGTTCGCCGGAGAACCTCGACCTTATCTTCCCCCTTCTATCCATCCCAAGGCTGATCGCTTGACAGAACAATCACGTTGATGTTCCGGCGACTTCTTCTTCCGAATAGCCCACCCGAAGAGACTCGCAAATGATATCCGACGGCATCGGCGATGGGACCTCCGACATCCAGGGCGGCCCCGGGTGCCCTCGCGGTCGCCAGTGTAGTCGCCTCCCTGTCTCTCGTGAGGTAGCTTGTGCTTCTTTAAAATGGAAGAGATTGTCACTTCCCAGCCTCTGCACCAACTAGGGATATATACGGCCATTTTAGTATGAGTATGAAGATAAGCAAGGTCCTCAGAATTTTCTAAATCAGTATCAAGATATTTCTTCATGAGTGTTTCTCCCTGTGCATTATCAATTCTAGAAACTAAACTCGGGTCGTTAGGATGAACAACCGCAAGGCTGGTATAATTAATTAGTTGTTCCTTTTGTTTAGAAATATAAGAGCGTCTTTTAGATCACTAAAGTAGTGATCTAAACGCTCTTGTTTCTTTAGTGATATAAACGCTCTTATATTTCTTTATGGAAGGAGTACCTTTTAGTTGGTATTGCATGTGTTCATGTTCACTGTTTTCTTTTGATTGTATAAGGATGGGCCAATCGTACGTCAAATTGCGGCTTATATATGTCCCATTTTGTGTGTGACCGACAAACTTGTTTCAAATTATTTTGCTTTTGTTCAGACTCACGCAAGGCTTCGGTTAGTTTGCTGATGTTTGAATTCTTTTACATGTTATATTAATCCTCTCCTACGTTACTTATTCCTCGCAGAAAGAAGATAAGACAATTGTGATCTTGCAATCTGGTCAGAGTATGGTATCAAAGACACATCAAATTAGCAGGGATTTACCAAATGCATCGATAACTAGCTTTATTATAAGATTCACAAACTTCCTCACAATCACAAGTAGTGCACCGAAGCCAAATACATTTTATTGCATTGGTGCAGCAGTTCGACATCATATGATCCCATGATCGGCCGGATCTTCAATCTTCAAGGAACCTTGGCCCGCCCATGGCGACCCCACGTATCGTTGCACGCATGGCTACAATATGCGGCGCCTGCATATGCAAAAATGGCAGTGCAAGCACAAGATCATCAGAACAAAATAACAGCATAAAGAGCACACATATTCCATGAGTGTGCCTCTACGAACGCACCCATAAAGCAAGGTGGTAGGAGGTCCTCTTACCGGATGGCGCCGCCGGCACGCCGCATAGGGAGTCCTTGGTGCAGGCGACCATGCAGGCGGCTACGGGGTCATTCTTGTCATCACAGCTGCCGCCACACACGACCTTGCAGAGCATCGGGAAGGCGTGCTTGCACTCTAAGTAGCACTCTCGGTAGCAGTTGCAGGAGTAATTGGAGAACTGTTGATGGGATGGCCTGGACAGCATGAGAAGTAGGAGCATGGACAGGGCCCCGCAATCACTGCCGCTCTCTTCTTCACCACCATGTCCTTCCTCGTACTGTAACAAGAGAAGTGGGGAACTACGTTTCAGGCTCTTGTATGGAGGGCTCTGTACATGTTTCAGTCTGGAAGTGGATCTCCTGCGAAGGAAATCATTAACCCTGAGATCAAGAAGATCCGAGGAGCTACCGAGCTAGGAATCATTTGCGTGGAAATCTGAGAGAGAGGTAAATCATGGTCGTACTTCCAAAACTGTAGATCCGCCCGATGGAAAGTTGAGCAACCTTTTCTGAAGAAAAATCAGCACCAAATCGGCAGAGTATCAATGGTGGCAAATTCAATCACCAGGTGATTTGATGCTAAAAGAAAATGCAGAGCAATCTCTGTCTCTATCTCTAGTCTTTATCTTTATCTCTATATCTATATCTCTATCTCTATCTTCTCTTCTCTTCTCTATATTATATCTCTTCTCTATCTCTACTATACTTAAAAAGAACATAAGGTTCCCATTTCACTTTTTTTCCACTTCCCCTTCGTTCAACTTTCCATGTATATGATAATCAATCACCTTAATATACTTACCTTCTGAATCAATTCTACTTTAGTTTACTTACCAAATTTCTAATCAGCATATAAGGTAACTCACAGTTAGAATTTGATGAACATTTATTTACACAGTCGCATTATAATTGACAGGTAAATCACGAACTAGCGTAATAGAATATTTATATCCTTTGCAACGCACAGGCATTATTTCTAGTACTACCTAAAAGAACCCTAAGGTTCCATTTCCCCTCTTAGGTCGTCCCACCTTTTGTCACGCCTCTCCTCGTACGACTCCCCACCCCTCGACTGATTTTCCTCCCTCCCTCCCTCCACCGGTTTTCACTGGTTTTCTCATTTGGCCAAACAAACCCAACCTTTATTGGGTAACGATATGGCCGGACAAACCCAACTTTTATGGGAAATGTTTACGCGCGGTGAGCCGGATGAACGCTCGGGCCGGTAACTTCGCCATGCTGGCGCTAGCCATCAGGAAGGGAACACGTGTACCTTATCCTCTCCCCAACGCCTGCATCCACTCCTTTCCTCGCGGCGTTGACCTTGCTTTCCCCTTCGTTTTCTGCCTCACCTCCTCCGACATAGCACCAGGCAGCTCCGAGCACTCCTCCCTTCGCACCTCACGCTGCACCTCCTCCATGGGGGGTGCTGCTCCCATGCGCCATGGCCTGCGAGCTCAAGGTCAGGGCAGCCATGGCTTACGAGCTCGGGGCGGACTGCGACTGGGGCTCCTACGAGCTGCTATGAGCGCCACCGTTGAGCATTTGCTATTGGGAGAATCTCACCGGAGCTGCAAGCATTAAGTGACACCTCCCATGTTACAACTGGTGTTCAAGGAAGCTACCACAAGTGCCGCAAAAAGCTTCAACCCGTGACGCCAAATGTTGGGACAGCTCAGTGCCATCGCAAAAAGCTACAACCGGCGTCGCAAAAAGCTTCGACCGGCATCGCAAAAAGCTTCAATCACGATGACATGTTAGGGCTGGCTACTGTCAATACCAAAAAAGCTGCACCCGTTGTCGCTTTGCTACTATCCGCATCGTTGTTTGCTACATACTTCACGGCTTAGCTGCGACGTGCGACGACGGCGGCGATCAACAAGTTGTATGCTTTTGCTGGAACGAAGACTATGTGTGCTACAACCGGTTATGGCAGAGCTACCACCGGTGATTTTTTTTGCTACAACCATGTACGGATTAGTTGTGACCTCGGTCGGGAGTTGCAACAGTTGATGTTTTTGCTAGTACCGGCATTGTTGTTTGCTACATGCTTCACGACTTAGCTGTGACGTTCGACGATGGCGGCGACGTTTCTGCTACAGCCGCCGCTGGATTTTGCTTCATCCGTTCGTGGATTAGCTGCAACCCGCGATGGCCGTGACGGCGTTTTGCTGCAACTGTTCTTTGGTTTTGCTACCACCGGCGAAGATTTTTGCTACATCCATGCATATTTGCTACAACGGTACTTCAAACACGGTGATGATCAGCGCGAGATGCCGGTGGGGGTTGTCACGAGGGGCGAGGCGGCCGGAGGCAGGACGAGATGTGTGCGGGGGAGACGGGTGCAGAGCTTGGGGGAAGAATGTGCAGGTGACCCACAGGAGTCGGACACACGAGGGGAAGAGACGGCGTCATGCCACAAACCACATTAACTTTGGTGATCCCTCTGAAGATCGGTGTGAGTTTAAGTATGTCACGCCACCAGAATGATCCTTCGGAGTTGGAAGCATGTGGTAGTTTTTGATCATAGAGCGTGTCCCAGGTCAGTTGAACCCAAGGGATATCCTTCTTATTATAGAATTTGTGGAGGAATTTGAGTAGGAGGGCTTCATTTTGTGTCTTGAGGTCCAAAACACCTAGACCGCCACTTTGCTTTGGCATGCAAACCATGCTCCATGCGGCAAGTGAGTTTGATCGTTCCCTCTCATCAGTTTGTTTCCTCCACAGACATCTTCTTCAGATTCGATCCAGCATCTCTATAAGTTTGGATGTAAACTTGAGAGTGCACATTGCATAGATAAGCAGAGACGTGACCGCAGAGTTGAGCAAAGATAACTTCCCACCATATGACATCATGGACATTGTGGAGGTGAGACTTCGTTCAACACGATAGACAAATGGCATGAGATCCTGGATGGTGGGTTTAGTGGTACCAACCGGCAATCCCAAGTAAGTGAACGGCATTGTCCCAATTGAGCAACAAAAATTATCAGCGATGGCTTTACTATGCTCCATACTCATGTTGATGGGGATCAATGTAGATTTGTGAAAGTTGATTGTGAGTCCAATGGAGCTTTCATAATCGTTTAGGATGGACTTGAGTGCGTGTGCTTGCGTGACACATGCAGGGAGGAGAAGAATCGTGTCGTCGGCGTATTGAATCACTGGATATTCCGTCTGTCCGGGGCACGGGAAAGGTAAACGAAGAAGGCCTTGCCTAAAAGCTTTGTTGATTGCCGCCTGAAGGAGATCCGCAGCCAAGACGAAAATGAGTGGTGAAAGTGGGTCGCCCTGGCGCACCCCCTTTTTACAGTGAAATGTACGTCCTGGTATCCCATTAAGTAAGATGGAAGATTTTCCTGAGGAGAACAGACACCTAATCCAAGAAATCCAACGGTTGTTGAATCCCATGTGCTTCATAATCTCTAGCATGGCCGTGTGCTCAATGGTGTCGAAGGCCTTAGCAAAGTCGAGCTTTAGCAACATGATCTCACGCTTCGATTTTTGACAAAGATGTATATATTGAAATGCCCAAGCGAGACAGTCTTGTATAGAGCAACCCTTCAGGAAGCCATATTGGTTGCGGTGAACCACTTGTAACACAATTTTCTGCAAACGGCTTGCGAGAAGCTTGGTGATCATTTTAAGACAGCAGTTGAGTAATGTGATCGGTCGGTAATCATTCACTATTGAAGGTGAACTGATTTTTGTTATTAGGGTGATGAGGCCTTCATTGATACTTTCCAGGTTTAGGGTGCCTTCATAAAATTGGTTGCATAGCTCATACATATCATGTTTGATTATATGCCAGCAAGTCTTGAGGAAAATACCACTAAAACCATCTGGGCCGGGTGCACGGTCACTAGGCATGTCTTTGATCACTGCATCTATTTCTTCAGTGGTAAATGGCACAGTAGGTGAGTCAAGGCCAGAGGTGGGTTCTATGAGAGAAGGAAGATCAAACCTCATCTGTGGGGGTGCAGCAGTTCCAATTCTCTCTTTATAAGCGTGGAAAAGTAGTGATTCTTTGCCATTGTGATCTTCAACACATGTACCATCAGGTGCCATCAGTGATGAAACATTGTTCTTTCTGAATCTTTCTGTGCCAAGAGCTTGGAAAAACGTCGAGTTTTCGTCACGGAATTTGACCCATCTAATGGTGCAACGTTTTTTCCAGTACTGTCATTGATAATCAAGAAGTCTAAGAAGATGCTTCTTAATTATATTCCTGAAGTTTGTCTCCGGCAAGGTGAGGTTCCTTTTGAAGGAAATATGCCCTAGAGGCAATAATAAAGTTATTATTTATTTCCTTATATCATGATAAATGTTTATTATTCATGCTAGAATTGTATTAACCGGAAACATAATACATGTGTGAATACATAGACGAACAGATAGTCACTAGTATGCCTCTACTAGACTAGCTCATTGATCAAAGATGGTTATGTTTCCTAACCATAGACATGTGTTGTCATTTGATTAATGAGATCACATCATTAGGAGAATGATGTGATTGACATGACCCATTCCGTTAGCTTAGCACTTGATCGTTTAGTATATTGCTATTGCTTTCTTGATGACCTATACATGTTCCTGTAACTATGAGATTATGCAACTCCTGCTACGGAGGAACACTTTGGTACTACCAAACGTCACAACGTAATCGGGTGATTATAAAGGAGTACTACAGGTGTCTCCAAAGGTACTTGTTGGGTTGGCGATTTGAGATTAGGTTTTGTCACTCCGATTGTCGGAGAGGTATCTCTGGGCCTTCTCGGTAATACACATCACATAAGCCTTGCAAGCATTGCAACTAATGAGTTAGTTGCGAGATGATGTATTACGGAATGAGTAAAGAGACTTACCGGTAACAAGATTGAACTAGGTATTGGATACCGACGATCGAATCTCGGGTAAGTAACATACCGATGACAAAGGGAACAACATATGTCGTTATGCGGTTTGACCGATAAAGATCTTCGTAGAATATGTAGGAACCAATATGGGCATCCAGGTTCCGCTATTGGTTATTGACCGAGAATGGTTCTAGGTCATGTCTACATAGTTCTCGAACCCGTAGGGTCCGCACGCTTAACGTTTCGATGACAGTTCATTATGAGTTTATAAGTATTGATGTACCGAAGGTTGTTCGGAGTCCCGGATGTGATCACGAACATGACGAGGAGTCTCGAAATGGTCGAGACATAAAGATTGATATATTGGAAGCCTATGTTTGGACTTCGGAAAGGTTCCGGATGAAAACTTGAAGTTACCGGAACACCGGGGGGTTACCGGAACCCCCCGGGGGGTCAATGGGCCTTGATGGGCCATAGGGAGAAGAGGAAAGGGCCGGCCAGGGCAGGCGCGCCCCTCCCTCTAGTCCGAATAGGACAAGGAGAGGGGGGCGCCTCTTCCCTCTTCCCTCCCCAATCCTATTCCAACTAGGAAGGGGGAGTCCTACTCCCGTGGGAGTAGGACTCCTCCAGCGCCGCCTCTTGGGCTGGCCGCACCCCTCTTGCTCCTTTATATACGGGGCAGGGGGCACCCCATGACACACAAGTTGATCTACGGATCGTTCCTTAGCTGCAGTCGGTGCCCCCTCCACCATATTCCACTTCGGTCATATCGTCGCGAGCTTAGGCGAAGCCCTCGCGCCGGTGAAGTCATATCGTCGCGGAGCTTAGGCGAAGCCCTCGCCGGTGGAGCATCATCATCGCCACCACGCCGTCGTCTTGACGGAACTCATCCCCGACGCTTTGCTGGATCGGAGCCCGGGATCGCCATCGAGCTGAACGTGTGCTGAACACGGAGGTGCCGTACGTTCGGTACTTGGATCGGTCGGATCGTGAAGACGTACGACTACATAAACCGCGTTGTTATAACGCTTCCGCTTACGGTCTACGAGGGTACGTGGACAAACACTCTCCCCTCTCGTTGCTATGCCATCACCATAGTCTTGCGTGTACGTAGGAAATTTTTTGAAATTACTACGTTCCCCAACAATGGCATCCGAGCCTGGTTTTATGCGTTGATGTCATATGCACGAGTAGAACACAAGTGAGTTGTGGGCGATATAAGTCATACTGCTTACCAGCATGTCATACTTTGGTTCAGCGGTATTGTGAGATGAAGCGCCCGGACCGACATTACGCCAGACGCTTACGCGAGACTGGTTTCACCGCTTGAGCACTAGTTGCTTAAAGGTGACCGCGGTGTCTGTCTCTCTCACTTTAGTTGAACCGAGTGTGGCTACGCCCGGTCCTTGCGAAGGTTAAAACAGCACCAACTTGACAAACTATCGCTGTGGTTTTGATGCGAGGTAAGAACGGTTCTTGCTCAGCCCGTAGCAGCCACGTAAAACTTGCAACAACAAAGTAGAGGACGCCTAACTTGTTTTTGCAGGGCATGTTGTGATGTGATGTGGTCAAGACATGATGCTATATTTTATTGTATGAGATGATCATGTTTTGTAACCGAGTTATCGGCAATCGCAGGAGCCATATGGTTGTCGCTTATTGTATGAAATGCAAACGCCATGTAATTGCTTTACTTTATCACTAAGCAGTAGCGATAGTCGTAGAAGAAATAGTTGGCGAGACGACAACGATGCTACGATGGAGATCAAGGTGTCGCGCCGGTGACGATGGTGATCATGACGGTGCTTCGGCGATGGAGATCACAAGCACAAGATGATGATGACCATATCATATCACTTATATTGATTGCATGTGATGTTTATCCTTTATGCATCTTATCTTGCTTTGATTGACGGTAGCATTATAAGATGATCTCTCACTAAAATTATCAAGAAGTGTTCTCCTGAGTATGCACCGCTGCTAAAAGTTCGAGTACCCGACACCACGTGATGATCGGGTGTGATAAGTTCTACGTCCATCTACAACGGGTGCAAGCCAGTTTTGCACACGCAGAATACTCAGGTTAAACTTGACGAGCCTAGCATATGCAGATATGGCCTCGGAACACGGAGACCGAAAGGTCGAGCGTGAATCATATAGTAGATATGATCAACATAGTGATGTTCACCATTGAAAACTACTCCATCTCACGTGATGATCGGTTATGGTTTAGTTGATTTGGATCACGTAATCACTTAGATGACTAGAGAGATATCTGTCTAAGTGGGAGTTTTTTAATATGATTAATTGAACTTAAATTTATCATGAACTTAGTACCTGATAGTATTTTGCTTGTCTATGTTTACTGCAGATAGATGGCTCGTGCTGTTGTTCCGTTGAATTTTAATGCGTTCCTTGAGAAAGCAAAGTTGAAAGATGATGGTAGCAATTACACGGACTGGGTCCGTAACTTGAGGATTATCCTCATTGCTGCACATAAGAATTACGCCCCGAAGCACCGCTGGGTGCCGTGCATGCTGCAGAGCAACGCCAAAAGTTGTGAACGTCTGGCAGAGCAAAGCTGATACTACTCTATAGTTCAAGTGTGCCATGCTTTACGGCTTAGAACCGGGTCTTCAACGACGTTTTGAACGTCATGGAGCATATGAGATGTTCCAAGAGTTGAAGTTAATATTTCAAGCAAATGCCCGGATTGAGAGATATGAAGTCTCCAATAAGTTCTATAGCTGCAAGATGGAGGAGAATAGTTCTGTCAGTGAGCACATACTCAAAATGTCTGGGTATAATAATCACTTAATTCAGCTAGGAGTTAATCTTCCGGATGATAGTGTCATTGACAGAATTCTCCAATCACTGCCACCAAGCTACAAGAGCTTCGTGATGAACTATAATATGCAAGGGATGACTAAGACAATTCCTAAGCTCTTCGCAATGCTAAAAGCATGGAGGTAGAAATCAAGAAAGAGCATCAAGTGTTGATGGTCAACAAGACCACTAGTTTCAAGAAAAAGGGCAAAGGAAAGAAGAAGGGAAACTTCAAAAAGAACAGCAAGAAAGTTGCTGCTCAAGAGAAGAAACCCAAGTCTGGACCTAAGCCTGAAACTGAGTGTTTTACTGCAAGCGATCGACATTTGAAGCGGAACTGCCCCAAGTATTTGGCGGATAAGAAGGATGGCAAGGTGAACAAAGGTATATGTGATATACATGTTATTGATGTGTACCTTACTAGAGCTCGTAGTAGCACTGGTATTTGATACTGGTTCATTGCTAATATTTGCAACTCAAAGCAGGACTACGGAATAAGCGAGCACGGCAAAGGACGAGGTGACGATGCGCGTGGGAAACGGTTCCAAAGTCAATGTGATCGCGGTCGGCACGCTACCTCTACATCTACCTTCGGGATTAGTTTTAGACCTAAATAATTGTTATTTGGTGCCAGCGTTGAGCATGAACATTATATCTGGATCTTGTTTGATGCGAGACAGTTATTCATTTAAATCGAGAATAATGGTTGTTCTATTTATATGAGTAATATCTTTTATGGTCATGCACCCTTGAAGAATGGTCTATTCTTGTTGAATCTCGACGTAGTGATACACATATTCATAATGTCGAAGCCAAAAGATGCAGAGTTGATAATGATAGTGCAACTTATTTGTGGCACTGCCGCTTAGGTCATATCGGTGTAAACGCATGAAGAAACTCCATACAGATGGACTTTTGGAATCACTTGATTATGAATCACTTGGTACTTGCGAACCGTGCCTCATGGGCAAGATGACTAAAACACCGTTCTCCGGTTGTATGGAGAGAGCAACAGACTTATTGGAAATCATACATACAGATGTATGTGGTCCGATGAATGTTGAAGCTCGTGGCGGATATCGTTATTTTCTCACCTTCACAGATGATTTAAGCAGATACGGGTATATCTACTTGATGAAGCATAAATCTGAAACATTTGAAAAGTTCAAAGAATTTCAGAGTGAAGTTGAAAATCATCGTAACAAGAAAATAAAGTTTCTACGATCTGATCATGGAGGAGAATATTTGAGTTACGAGTTTGGTCTACATTTGAAGCAATGCGGAATAGTTTCGCAACTCACGCCACCGGAACACCACAGCGTAATGGTGTGTCCGAACGTCGAATCGTACTTTTACTAGATATGGTGCGATCTATGATGTCTATTTCCGATTTACCGCTATCGTTTTGGGGTTATGCTTTAGAGACGGCCGCATTCACGTTAAATAGGACACCGTCAAAATCCGTTGAGACGACACCTTATGAACTATGGTTTAGCAAGAAACCAAAGTTGTCGTTTCTGAAAGTTTGGGGTTGCGATGCTTATGTGAAAAACTTCAACCTGATAAGCTTGAACCCAAATCGGAAAAATGTGTCTTCATAGGATACCCAAAGGAGACAATTGGGTATACCTTCTATCACAGATCCGAAGGCAAGACATTCGTTGCTAAGAATGGATCCTTTCTAGAGAAGGAGTTTCTCTCGAAAGAAGTGAGTGGGAGGAAAGTGGAACTTGATGAGGTAATAGTACCATCTCCCTTATTGGAAAGTAGTTCATCACAGAAATCAGTTTCTATAACACCTACACCAGTTAGCGAGGGAGATAATGATAATGATCATGAAACATCGATCAAGTTGTCACCGAATCAGAGATCAACCAGAATAAAATCCGCACTGAGTGGTACGGTAATCCTATTCTGGAAGTCATGCTACTAGATCATGGTGAACCTACGAACTATGAAGAAGCGATGGTGAGCCCAGATTCCACAAAATGGCTTGAAGCCATGAAATCTGAGATGGGATCCATGTATGAGAACAAAGTATGGACTTTGGTTGACTTGCCCGATGATCGGCAAGCCATTGAGAATAAATGGATCTTTAAGAAGAAGACTGACGCTGATGGTAATATAACTGTCTATAAAGCTCGACTTGTTGCGAAAGGTTTTCGACAAGTTCAAGGGGTTGACTACGATGAGACTTTCTCACCAGAAGCGATGCTTAAGTCTGTCCGAATCATGTTAGCAATTGCTGCATTTTATGATTATGAAATTTGGCAAATGGATGTAAAACTGCATTCTTGAATGGATTTCTAGAAGAAGAGTTGTATATGATGCAACCAGAAGGTTTTGTTGATCCAAAAGGTGCTAACAAAGTGTGCAAGCTCCAGCGATCAATTTATGGTCAGTGCAAGCCTCTCGAGTTGGAATAAACGCTTTGATAGTGTGATCAAAGCATATGGTTTTATATGACTTTTGGAGAAGCCTGTATTTACAAGAAAGTGAGTGGGAGCTCTGTAGCATTTCTAATATTATATGTGGATGACATATTGTTAATTGGAAATGATATAGAATTTCTGGATAGCATAAAAGGATACTTGATAAAATTTTTTCAATGAAAGACCTCGGTGAAGCTGCTTACATATTGGGCATCAAGATCTATAGAGATAGATCAAGACGCTTAATTGGACTTTCACAAAGCACATACCTTGATAAAGTTTTGAAGAAGTTCAAAATGGATCAGGCAAAGAAAGGTTTTTACCTGTATTACAAGGTGTAAGATTGAGTCGACTCAATGCCCGACCACAGCAGAAGATAGAGAGAAAATGAAAGATGTTCCTATGCTTCAGCCATAGGCTCTATCATGTATGCAATGCTGTGTACCGACACTGACGATTCTTAGCAAGAAGCTTGGCAGGAAGGTACCAAAGTAATCCAGAGTGGATCATCGACAGCGGTCAAGAACATCCTGAAATACCAAGAGGACTAAGGATATGTTTCTTGTATATGGAGGTGACAAAGAGCTAGTCGTAAATGGTTACGCCGATGTAAGCTTTGACACCGATCCGAAGATTCTAAATCGTAAACCGGATACGTGTTTTTATTAAACAGTGGAGCTGTCAGTTGGTGCAGTTCTAAACAAAGCGTCGTGGCGGGATCTACATGTGAAGCGGAGTACATAGCTGCTCCGGAAGCAGCAAATGAAGGAGTCTGGATGAAAGAGTTCATTTCCGATCTAGGTTTCATACCTAGTGCATCGGGACCAATGAAGATCTTCTGTGACAATACTGGTGCAATTGCCTTGGCAAAGGAATCCAGATTTCACAAGAGGACCAAGCATAACAAGAGATGCTTCAATTCCATACGGGACCAAGTCCAAGTGGGATACATAGAGATTTGCAAAATACATACGGATCTGAATGTTGCAGACCCGTTGACTAAGCCTCTTCCACGAGCAAAACATGATCAGCACCAAGACTCCATGGGTGTTAGAATCATCACTGTGTAATCTAGATTATTGACTCTAGTGCAAGTGGGAGACTGAAGGAAATATGCCCTAGAGGCAATAATAAAGTTATTATTTATTTCCTTATATCATGATAAATGTTTATTATTCATGCTAGAATTGTATTAACCCGAAACATAATACATGTGTGAATACATAGACGAACAGATAGTCACTAGTATGCCTCTACTAGACTAGCTCATTGATCAAAGATGGTTATGTTTCCTAACCATAGACATGTGTTGTCATTTGATTAATGAGATCACATCATTAGGAGAATGATGTGATTGACATGACCCATTCCGTTAGCTTAGCACTTGATCGTTTAGTATATTGCTATTGCTTTCTTCATGACCTATACATGTTCCTGTAACTATGAGATTATGCAACTCCGTTTACGGAGGAACACTTTGGTACTACCAAACGTCACAACGTAATCGGGTGATTATAAAGGAGTACTATAGGTGTCTCCAAAGGTACTTGTTGGGTTGGCGTATTTCGAGATTAGTTTTGTCACTCCGATTGTCGGAGAGGTATCTCTGGGCCTTCTCGGTAATACACATCACATAAGCCTTGCAAGCATTGCAACTAATGAGTTAGTTGTAGATGATGTATTATGGAACGAGTAAAGAGACTTACGGTAACAAGATTGAACTAGGTATTGGATACCGACGATCGAATCTCGGGTAAGTAACATACCGATGACAAAGGGAACAACATATGTCGTTATGCGGTTTGACCGATAAAGATCTTCGAGAATATGTAGGAACCAATATGGGCATCCAGGTTCCGCTATTGGTTATTGACCGAGAATGGTTCTAGGTCATGTCTACATAGTTCTCGAACCCGTAGGGTCCGCACGCTTAACGCTTCGATGACAGTTCATTATGAGTTTATAAGTATTGATGTATCAAGGTTGTTCGAGTCCCGGATGTGATCACGAACATGACGAGGAGTCTCAAATGGTCGAGACATAAAGATTGATATATTGGAAGCCTATGTTTGACTTGGAAGGTTCGGATGAAAACTTGAAGTTACCGGAACACCGGGGTTACGGAACCCCGGGGGTCAATGGGCCTTGATGGGCCATAGGGAGAAGAGGAAAGGGCCGCCAGGGCAGGTCAGGCCCCTCCCTCTAGTCCGAATAGGACAAGGAGAGGGGGCGCCTCTTCCCTCTTCCCCTCCCCAATCCTATTCCAACTAGGAAGGGGGAGTCCTACTCCCGGTGGGAGTAGGACTCCTCAGCGCCCCCTTGGGCTGGCCGCACCCCTCTTGCTCCTTTATATACGGGGCAGGGGGCACCCCATGACACACAAGTTGATCTACGGATCGTTCCTTAGCAGTGCGGTGCCCCTCCACCATATTCCACTTCGGTCATATCGTCATGAGCTTAGGCGAAGCCCTGCGCCGATGAAGTCATATCGTCGCGGAGCTTAGGCGAAGCCCTCGTCGGTGGAGCATCATCATCGTCCACCACGCCGTCGTCTTGACGGAACTCATCCCCGACGCTTTGCTGGATCGGAGCCCGGGATCGCCATCGAGCTGAACGTGTGCTGAACACGGAGGTGCCGTCACGTTCGGTACTTGGATCGGTCGGATCGTGAAGACGTACGACTACATAAACCGCGTTGTTATAACGCTTCCGCTTACGGTCTACGAGGGTACGTGGACAAACACTCTCCCCTCTCGTTGCTATGCCATCACCATAGTCTTGCGTGTACGTAGGAATTTTTTTGAAATTACTACGTTCCCCAACACCTTTTGTCTTCAATATCATCAAATTCCTTAAGTGTCTTGTTTGAGTTTGCAATGGCAATGGAAAGTTTAGAGATATTCTTACTCCAGATCTTGAGCTCATGCCGCAAGTGTTTAAATTTCCTACAAAGAGTTGCTGTTGCATTGGTTGACTTAACTGGTTTGGCCCAAGCCTTTTGAACGACTTCCATAAATCATGGATGTAAAACCCAATAAGCTTCAAAACGGAACACTATGGACCTGGGTATTTTGGTTTCAATGGTAACGACACAAGGTATATGGTCAGACGCGGGTTTACCTAGTGGTTTTACCAAGGTATTGGGGTAGGCAGATGTCCAATGGATGGAGGTAAGAAACCAATCAAGTTGTTCCAACAACGGTTCCTTCTGCATATTGCTCCAAGTGTAGGAGCGCCCTTTGATAGGAATTTCAATAAGATTTTGTTTATGAATGATGTCATTGAAAATTGCCATATCATTAATGTCACCCCCTGGTTTATTTATATTATCCGGAGCCCTGATGTAATTAAAGTCCCCAGGAAGTAACCAATCTTCATGAGTAGGAATAGCAACATTATAGAGCCAATCAGTGTAATTTTTTCGTTCGTCTCCAGAACAATGCCCATAAATATTGACTAGAGTCCAGGACTGTGCTGATTGGGTGGATCGAAAATTAATTGTGAGTGAAAATTCTTCGGTAGATACACCCGTGCCAGTAAATAATGCCGAATTCTAGATTGTGAGAATACCACCCGAGGCACCAGAAGGGGGGATGTAAGCAAATTTATCAAAGCGTCTTGGACAACATGACTTAATAAAAGAAAGATCAATGCTAGGAATTTTAGTTTCTTGCAAACAGACGTAGCACAACCAGTTGTAGCGATAGCGTTGGAGAGCGCTAATTGTTTTGCATCCGAATTTAAACCCCGAACGTTCCAGCAAAGGACATTCCAACTATGCAAAAGAGACATAAAGATAAAGCGGAGATTTAAGCACAGGAAGAGGCATCATCCATGCCCACTTCATCCTGACCAGCAGCAGTGTTGTTGGAGATGTTGTTGACGGAGGCCGCCAGAAGAGCTTCTTTAGTCAATTCTTCCGCCGGTACCGCACAGCGCTGGACTCCAATCGCCTGCATGACAACGAGTGGAGTAGGATGTGGAACATTGTCTGCAAGAGCTTGATCTGCAGAGGTGCGTATCTGTAAGGGAGCAACAGCAGGAGTCACTCGAGGGAGCACTTTGGAAGTAGTTGCCTTGGTGTCAGAGATCTGGGAGGCCTTAAACCCATTATATTTGTTGATTCGAGAGTTGCACCTGACTTCAGTCGTTGTGATGGGGACAAGTTGCCTATTTCGATGTCCACGAGTGAGCAGGAGGTTGGCTAGGTAGGGATGACTGACTAGGTGCAGCATCAACCAAGTTATGATCATCTTGCAGGGCCACTAAGATGCCGGCAGTAGCATGAGTGTCGGTCTTCAGGTTGACATTTGCAGTAAAGCTCGTTCTATCTTCGACGATCCCATCACTGAAGCTTTCATCTATAAAACTCCCAGTATCCACAGCAGCACCTGAAGGCAAGATACTTTTAGAGCCGGAGTCTGACTAATCTCAGTTATGACCACAGATGGTGGAGTTGCAGTGGTGGTGGTTGTTATCTGAATAATAAGAGTAGCATCATTCACTGACACAGCCTGAGGATCGTGATTGATGGTCATGGTAGCATCACTGTGAAAACCATAGGCATTCCTCCAAGGTCCATAACTAGTGGCAGCTTGCCTGATAGACTGAGAGATGCCTTGAAGAATAATGCTCCTGTATAATGGAGTGGCCAAATCAACAGTAGAGACCGCATTGCCATCATCGAGAGGGAAATCTGCAGGTTGTCATTGGTGATATCAACGAACACATGCAAGGTACTCGGGCTGGACGCAGACTCAACCTCACCAGGTGGAACAAGCTGCAAGGTACCAGGTTCAGACAAAGGAGCAGAGGACCCAAAGCTGTTATGTTCAGAGCCAGAATCAGCCCAGACTGTCGCCAATCTGTCAGACAAATTGTCATCAGGAGCCACACCAAACTGAACCTGAAGACCCTCATTGGCGAGCTAGGCTTGATAGTTAACCAGGTTAACTGACGGATGGTAATCAATATTCAAATACTAAAACCAATCGATACAAGGCAACAAAAATTAATTCACTTATCGCGATCAGATTCTTCTTTAGTAACCCAACTTAGCTCAAGGATAATTAATCTCTACATCACCGTTGTTTACCGCTCGCCAATGAAAAAATGCATACCAGACACATCACGTACGTGACCTGGGGTTGATCTAGATCCCTATGAAGTGGTGTTGGGATCATGTCAATCACCATGCCATCCTAAGTGTCGATTTTGCACGATCAACCGATTCAATTCCCGATCCACTCAATGCAATCAATTCGTCGAGCAAACCAGAGAAACCCTATTCCCTCCCTCATCTTGTGTATTCTCCTATGGTGGTCACAGGCCGAGAGGCGCTGATAAGTCTCCAACATATCTATTTTTCCAAACACTTTTGCCCTTATTCTGGACTCCAACTTGCATGATTTGAATGCAACTAACCCGGACTGACGCTGTTTGCAGCAGAATTGCCAGGGTATTATTTTTTGTAGAAATAAAAGTTCTCGGAATGACCTGAAAGTTCACGGAGAATATTTTTGGAATTAATAAAAAATACTGGTGAAATAATCAACACCAGGGGGCCCACACCCTGTCCACGAGGGTGGGGGGCGCGCCCCCCTACCCGGTGGGCCCCCTGAGGCTTCACCGACCTCAACTCCAACTCTATATATTCACGTTCCGGGAGAAAAAAATCAGAGAGAAGGATTCACCGCGTTTTACGATACGGAGCCGTTGCGAAGCCCTAATCTCTCTTGGGAGGGCTGGTCTGGAGTCCGTTCGGGGCTCCGGAGAGAGGAATCCATTGCCATCGTCATCATCAACCTTCCTCCATCACAAATTTCATGATGCTCACCGCCATGCGTGAGTAATTCCATTGTGGGCTTGCTGGACGGTGATGGGTTGGATGATATTTACCATGTAATCGAGTTAGTTTTGTTAGGGTTTGATCCCTAGTATCCATTATGTTCTGAAATTGATGTTGCTATGACTTTTCTATGCTTAATGCTTGTCACTAGGGCCCGAGTGCCATGATTTCAGATCTGAACCTATTATGTTTTCATGAATATATGTGAGTTCTTGCTCCTATCTTGCAAGTCAATAGTCACCTACTATGTGTTATGATCCGGCAACCCCGAAGTGACAACAATCGGGACCACTCCCGATGATGACCGTAGTTTGAGGAGTTCATGTATTCACTATGTGTTAATGCTTTGGTCCGTTACTCTATTAAAAGGAGGCCTTAATATCCTTAGTTTCCAATAGGACCCCGCTGCCACGGGAGGGTAGGACAAAAGATGTCATGCAAGTTCTTTTCCATAAGCATGTATGACTATATTCGTAATACATACCTACATTACATTGATGAACTAGAGCTAGTTCTGTGTCACCCTATGTTATAATGTTGCATGAGGAATCACGTCCGACATAATCATCCATCACTGATCCATTGCCTATGAGCTTTTCACATATTCATTTTTGCTTAGTTACTTTTCAGTTGCCACTGTTACGATTACTACAAAAACTACTATTGTTACTTTTACCACCGTTACCGTTACTTCCATACTAATTTGCTACTAAATATTTTGCTGCAGATATTAAGTCTTTCAGGTGTGGTTGAATTGAAAACTCAACTCCTAAAATTTGAGAATATTCTTTGGCTCCCCTTGTGTCGAATCAATAAATTTGGGTTGAATACTCTACCCTCGAAAACTGTTGCGATCCCCTATACTTGTGGGTTATCAAGACTATTTTCTGGCGCCGTTGCCGGGGAGCATAGCTCTATTCTTTTAGTCAATTGGGATTTATCTGTTGATCACTATGAGGAACTTGAAAGATGAAAAAACCAAGATTTATCCCTCAACTACGAGGGGAGGTAAGGAACTGCCATCTAGCTCCGCAGTTGATTCACCTTCTGTTATGACTAAATTTGCGACACCTACACCTGCTATTGATTCTGATATGTCACATGTTATGGATGATGCCACTTCTAGTATGCATGATGCTTATGATGAAACTACTTCTATGCTTGATAATACTGTGCCACTAGGTGAATTTCTTGATGAACAACTTGCTAGGGTTAGAGAGAATGAAATTATTGAAACTGATAATATTGATGAAAGTGATGATGAAGATTCTCCCCCTAGATATGAATTGCCTGATGTGCCTGAGGGTTATGTTATGGATGAAGAAACTGGTAGAGACTTCTTTGCTTGCAAAGATAGATATGATCTTAAGAAACTGTTAGTTAAGCTGAAAGAAAAGTCCTTGAATGCTAGAATGAAATATGACCCTGCTTTTGCTACTTCACCTATCTGTATTTCTGATAAGGATTATGATATCTCTGTCGATCCCGGGTTAATTACTTTGGTTGAATCTGATCCTTTTTATGGCTATGAATCAGAAACTGTTGTGGCACATCTTACTAAATTAAATGATATAGCCACCTTGTTCACTAATGAGGAAAAAATTCCTTACTACTATATCCTTAATTTATTTCCGTTCTCATTAAAGGGCGATGCTAAAACATGGTTTAATTCTCTTGCTCCTGGTTGTGTGCGTAGCCCCCAGGATATGATTTATTACTTCTCTGCTAAATATTTCCCTGCTCATAAGAAACAAGTTGCCTTAAGGGAAATATATAATTTTGTGCAAATTGAAGAAGAGAGTCTCCCACAAGCTTGGGGGAGGCTTCTCCGATTACTTAATGCTTTGCCTGACCATCCTCTCAAGAAAAATGAAATACTTGATATCTTTTATAGTGGACTAACCGATGCTTCCAGAGAACACCTGGATAGTTGTGCTGGTTGTGTTTTCAGGGAAAGAACTGTTGATCAAGCTGAATTTATTTTGAATAATATGTTGAGTAATGATAATAATTGGACACTCCCTGAACCAACTCCTAAGCCAACTCCAAAGAAAAAGGGTATTCTATTTCTCAGTCCTGAAGATACGCAAAAGGCATAGAAATCTATGAAAGAAAAGGGTATTAAAGCTGAAGATGTTAAGAATTTACCACCTATTGAAGAAATACATGGTCTTGATAACCCGACATAGGTAGTAAAGTTAAAATCTCTCTATAGATTTGATGAAGGTGATATTCCTCGTTATAAGTCTGCTAGCCAATGTTTAGATGAGTTTGATAATTTTATTGTTAAACAAGAAAACTTCAATGCTTATGTTGGTAGACAATTGAAACGAAATGCTTATATGATTGAACATTTGAGTGATTACATGTCTAGCGTTAAAGGTGAACTTAAACTCATTAGTAAACGGGCTTCTATGGTTACCACTCAAGTAGAACAAGTGCTTAAAGCACAAGATGATTTGCTCAATGAATTAAATAATAAGAAAAATGATAATTCGGTTAGAGTTGTGACTAGAGGGGCTAGAATGACTCAGGATCCTTTGTATCCTGAGGGCCACCCTAAGAGAATTGAGCAAGATTCTCAGAGAACTAATGTTGATGCACCTAGTCCTTCTAAGAAGAAGAAGAAGAAAAATGATAGGACTTTGCATGCTTCTAGTGAACCTGTTGTTGATACACCTGAGAATCCCAATGATATTTCTATTTCTGATGCTGAAACATAATCTGGTAATGAATATGAACCTAGTGATAATGTTAATGATGATGTTCATGTCGATGCTCAACCTAGCAATAACAATGATGTAGAGACTGAACCTGCTGTTGATCTTGATAACCCACAATCAAAGAATCAACATTATGATAAGAGAGAATTCGTTGCTAGGAAGCACGGTAAAGAAAGAGAACATGGGTTCAGAAACCCATGCGCTTTCCTCCTAAACCATCCAAGAAAAAGGATGACGAGGATTTTGAGCGCTTTGCTGAAATGATTAGACCTATCTTTTTGTGTATGCGTACTGATACCATAAAATGAATCCTTATGCTAAGTATATGAAAGATATAGTTACTAATAAAAGAAAGATACCCGAAGCTGAAGTTTCCACCATGCTTGCCAATTATACTTTTAAAGGTGGAATACCAAGCAGCTAGGAGATCCCGGAGTACCAACTATACCATGCTCCATTAAAAGAAACTATGTTAAAACTGCTTTATGTGATCTTGGAGCCGGTGTTAGTGTTATGCCTCTCTCTTTATATCGTAGACTTGATTTGAATAAGTTGATACCTACTGAAATATCTTTCCAAATGGCCGATTAATCAACAGCTATATCTATCGATATTTGCGAGGATGTGCCTGTTGTGGTTGCAAACGTTACTATTTTAACGGACTTTGTTATTCTTGATATCCCTGAGGACGATAGTATGTCGATTATCCTTGGTAGACCCTTTTTGAATACTGCAGGGGCTGTTATTGATTTCAACAAAGGCAATGTCACTTTTCATGTTAATGGTAATGAGCATACGGTACACTTTCCGAGGAAACAACCTCAAGTCCATAGTATCAATTCTATTGGAAAAAAATTCAACTATTACTATTGGACGTTTTGAATTTCCTCTTCCTACTGTCAAGAAGAAATATGATATTCTTATTGTTGGGGACGTGCATATCCCCGTTGAGGTAACCTAGTGTTATTCGAAATTTCTCCGGTTCCATGTTATTCAAAAAGAGTTTGTTAACAAGACTTGATCAACCTTGTTAATGGATTCATTTTGATGAGCATGAGATGGATGAAGTTAGAAAGCACAACTTTGTGTACCCTCGTTTCACTTTCTGTTATTTAGATTAAATAAAGCAAAATTAGTATTTTCTGTTTGTTTTCTGAATTATCCTTGCAATAAAAAATACCCCGAAAATAAAAGTTCTCCAAATGTCCTGAAATTTATATATGATTTTTTGTTGAATATTTAAGAATATCGGGCACTGAGAACACACCAGGGGGAGCCACCACCTGGCCACAAGGGTCCGGGGCGCACCCCCTGCCTCATGGACCCCACATGGCCCCCTCCACTTATTCCAGCACCCACTCACTTCTTCTTCCTCCAGAAAAAATCCTCCCGTAGCTCAAACCCGTGTTCTAGATCATCTTGCTGCTATTTTCGATCTCCTTGCTCAAAGCTCCATTCACAAAACTTGTTTGGGGGATTGTTCTTCGGTATGTGACTCCTCCAATGCTCCAATTAGTTTTTGTTCTAGTGCTTTATTTATTGCAAATGTTTGCTGCTTAGTTGACCGTTTTATTGAGCTTGCATGTCAAATTTATATGGTCAAAAGTAGTTTTAATGCATGATATAGCCTCTAGGCACTTGTGGCAGTAGTTGCTATCAATCTTGTTGAGTTTGGTTCACTTTTATTTCGAGTCACTAAAAATTTCAGAAATTTTTCAGAGGAAGAAATATGTTTAGGAAAATATACCAAGGTGGTTCCTCAAGGAAGCAAGGACCAATGCTCGCGATACGTGAGCCGGACGATAAACCACCGAGGGAAGCTCAAGTGCGGCCTTGCGAATGGCCATCAGAGGAGGTTATGGTCCGGGCAGGCATCAAGGAAGAGTTTGATGCGTATGTGCGTAATGCTGATCTTGAGGGCTTCGTGTCAGATAAGTGCCCTCAATACCACTACCTAACTAATTCCTTTGTGAGAAGGTTTAAATTTACATCCTCGCGAAATTCTCACACTATTTTATTTGATCTATATGATAAATGATATACCATGGACCTAGAAGATTTTAATATTGCTTGTAAACTCCCCGCAGTGGGGTAATGTTAGTGAACCTCGCAAATCTAAATATAAAGATTTTCTTGCTAGTATCACTATGGGGGAATCTAGAGAAATCACACAAGCTACCATAGGGAGCATTCATTTCCCTGCCATACACTACTTTGCTCTCTCATAGGTAGATGCATTAACGGTAAAGATGAGGCCTGTCACATGTGTGTTCCAGAGCTTTGTGTCCTCAAAAGTGCAGTATTAGGAGATAAACAATATAACTTGGGGGCTATTGTTTCATGAAGGTTGCATCTTAATGGTTTAAGTGGAGATTTGTTTGGTGGAGTTTATGCAACTCGTGTAGCTAATTATCTTGAGGTACCTATACATGGAAATGATATTAGGTTGCCTCCTACTTATCTAGATTATAATGCTATGGTTCGCCATCAGTTTGTTGAGAGGAGAACAGTTCCTCCAGTACCGACTAATCTTTGACACACGTCGCACTATCCATATTGCTCTCCCTGCCCCTACTTTCTTTGACTTTCAGGCAAAAAGGAGATATGTTATAACCAGGGAGGAGGCGAACGAGTACAAAACAAGGACGGAGGCAGCTCGCCTCCAAGCTGCATCTCTTGAGGCAGTAGCTGCTGCATCTCAGTACGACCCCAGCTACAACTTTGGATATCCGCCAGGCCAGCCGTGGCCATAGACCAACTTAGGCTAAAAGCCTAATCTTGGGGGAGTACGTATTTCTCATCGACATTACATTCATGTTCACATACTCATTCTAGTTGTCGGTGCTCATACTTTTTCATTGTACTATCCATGCTAGTTTATTTTATTTTCTAGTCTTTTTCTTGTGTGTTTGAAAAACCTTAAGAAAACCACAAAAAATTAGTTGTAGCTTTTAGCTAGTTTATTTTCCATGTCTGTATTAATAATTAAATAGAAAACCCAAAAAAATTTCTCGTTCTTCTTTTGTTTGTTGGGAGTTTTCCCGTGTAAATAGTTTCATTTAATTTCTTTTCTTTGGGGCTCAAGAGGGGAAGACCATGATGAAAATGTTGAAGTGGCTCTTATATGCATTATTGTTGATTTAACCAAGAGCCCATATTACCTTCTCTTCTCCCTTGTATTAAATGCTTGCAGATTCCAGCTTAGTCCAATGCAGGTGTACTATTATTATTGTCCACACCGTTCAGTCGTGCTAGTGAAAGGCAATAATGACGATATATGATGGAGTGATTAAGATGAGAGAAGCTGGTATGAACTCGACCTATCTTGTTTTTGTAAATATGATTAGTTCATCGTTCCTGATTCAACCTATTATGAATGAAACATGTTTGCAATGACAATTGGAGATTATAGTTGCTCATGCCATGCTTAATTAGCTAGGAGTTTATAATGGTTTACCTTGCGTGCCAACATGCTATTAAAATGGTTATGATGTGGTATGATAGGGTGGTATCCTCCTTTGAATGATTCGAGTGGCTTGACTTGGCACATGTTCACGCATGTAGTTGAAACAAAATCAACATAGCCTCCACGATATTTATGTTCATGGTGAATTATATCCTACCCATGCTTGCACTCAGTGTTGATTAATTTTAATGCATGTTCATGACTGTTGTCGCTCTCTAGTTGGTCGCTTCCCAGTCTCTTTCTAGCCTTCACTTGTACTAAGAGGGATTACTGCTTGTGCATCCACTTCCATAAACCCCAAAGTTATTCCATATGAGTCCACCATACCTTCCTATATATGCGGTAATTACCTGCCGTTCCAAGTAAATTTGTATGTGCAAACTCTAAACCTTCAAATGAAATTCTGTTTGGTATGCTCGAATAGCTCATGTGTCAACTAGGGTTGTCTATATCTTCCATGCTAGGTGGGTTATTCTCACGAGGAGTGGACTCCGCTCCTCATTCACGAGAAAATGGCTGGTACCGGGATGCCCAGTCCCATGCTTAAATCAAAATAATTGAAAATATAACTCCCCCAGGACTGTTGTTAGTTGGAGGTACCTATTGTTTCGGGCCAGCCATGGATGGATGCTTGTTGGTGGTGGGGGAGTATAAACTTTACCATTCTGTTTGGGAACCGTCTATAATGTGTGTAGCATGGAAGATATCGAGATCTCTTGGTTGTTATGTTGACAATGAAAGTATGCCACTCAAAATATTATTTATCTCCATTTCAAAACTTGAGCTCTGGCACCTCTACAAATCCCTGCTTCCCTCTGCGAAGGGCCTATCTATTTACTTTTATGTTGAATCATCACCCTCTTATTAAAAAGCACCAGCTGGAGAGCACCACTGTCATTTGCATGCATTACTATTAGTTTACATTGAGTATGACTCTGACTGGATCTCTTTTACCATGAATTACAATGTTTAGTCAGTCCTTGATCTGCAGGGGTGCTCTGCATTTATGTTTTGCGGTATCAGAAAGGGCTAGCGAGATACCATCTTGTTATATCATACTATGATTGTTATGAGAAAGTGTTGTCATTCGAGATTTATTATTATTGCTCGCTAGTTGATTATGCCATTGATATGAGTAAACATGAGACTTAAGTGTTATTGTGAATATGGTTGGTTCATAATCTTTGCTGAAAACTTGAATGCTGGCTTTACATATTTATAACAAAAAGAGCAAACAGAGTTTGTAAAAGTTTTTCTTTATCTCTTTCAGTTTGTCAACTGAATTGCTTGAGCACAAGCAAAGGTTTAAGCTTGGGGGAGTTGATACGCCTCCAACGTATCTACTTTTCCACACACTTTTGCCCTTGTTTTGGACTCTAACTTGCATGATTTGAAAGGAAGTAACCCGGACTGATGGTGTTTTCATCATAATTGCCATGGTGTTATTTTTGTGCAGAAATAAAAGTTCTTGAAAAGACCTGAAACTTCACGGAGAATATTTTTGGAATTAATAAAAAATACTGGCGAAAGAATCAACACCAGGGGGCCCACACCCTATCCATGAGGGTGGGGGGCGCCCCCTGCTTCGTGGGCCCCCCCCTGTGGCTCCACCGACCTCAACTCCAACTCTATATACTCACGTTCGGGGAGAAAAAATCAGAGAGAAGGATTCATCGCGTTTTATGATACGGAGCCACCGCCAAGTCCTAATCTCTCTTGGGGGGGGCTGATCTGGAGTCCGTTCGGGGCTCCGGAGAGAGGAATCCGTCACCATCGTCATCATCAACCTTCCTCCATCATCAATTTCATGATGCTCACCGTCGTGCGTGAGTAATTCCATCGTAGGCTTGCTGGACGGTTATGGGTTGGATGAGATTTACCATGTAATTGAGTTAGTTTTGTTAGGGTTTGATCCCTAGTATCCATTATGTTCTGAGATTGATGCTGCTATGACTTTGCTATGCTTAATGCTTGTCACTAGGGCCCGAGTGCCATGATTTCAGATCTGAACCTATTATGTTTTCATGAATATATGTGAGTTCTGGATCCTATCTTACAAGTCAATAGTCACCTACTATGTGTTATGATCCGGCAACCCCGAAGTGACAACAATCGGACCACTCCCAGTGATGACCGTAGTTTGAGGAGTTCATGTATTCACTATGTGTTAATGCTTTGGTCCGGTACTCTATTAAAAGGAGGTCTTAATATCCCTTAGTTTCCAATAGGACCCCGCTGCCACGGGAGGGTAGGACAAAAGATGTCATGCAAGTTCTTTTCCATAAGCACGTATGACTATATTCGGAATACATACCTACATACATTGCTGAACTGGAGCTAGTTCTGTGTCACCCTATGTTATAACTGTTGCATGAGGAATCACATCCGACATAATTTTCCATCACTGATCCATTGCCTACGAGCTTTTCACATATTGATGTTAGCTTAGTTACTTTTCTGTTGCCATTGTTACGATTACTACAAAAACTTCTATTGTTACTTTTACCACCGTTACCGTTACTTCCATACTACTTTGCTACTAAATATTTTGCTGCAGATATTAAGTCTTTCAGGTGTGGTTGAATTGACAACTCAACTGCTAATACTTGAGAATATTCTTTGGCTCCCCTTGTGTCGAATCAATAAATTTGGATTGAATACTCTACCCTCGAAAACTGTTGCGGCCCCCTATACTTGTGGGTTATCAGGCGCCGGGGCAACAACCGCGACGTGTTTATGGTGGATCAGAGGCCAGATGTGAGGTACCCATTCATCCTCTCTTCATAAGCTTATGTCATGTCTCTCCTCTCGGCCATCTCTCTTGGAACCAAAGTTTTAAATAGCGCAGTAAGCCTCTTAGCGGCGGACCTATTCTAAATGCTATACCGGTGCTATAGCGAGCTATTTAAAATGTTTGCTCATGTGTTTGGACAAAAGACCCTTCACGCGAGATCTTTTCTAAACGCTATATCGGGATATTTAAAACCATGCTTGGAATGTCGTGTGGCGGCTGTGACGCAAGAACGCAGAGTGGCTTGTCGAGGGAGCACGGCGCGTGTGCCGGTTTGCTGAGTTGGCACGGCGGCGGTGGTCAAAGATGCGCTTGCTTGAGGTCATGGGGCCTTTATATTGTAGGGGACGGTGCACACATCGGTGTGCCAAGTTGGTGGGGAGGCGGTCGCCAGATGACACATGTGTCTGAGCCCTAAGGCCATGAGGCTGCGATGCTGCCGGCGATGCGTTTGTTCGCTGGGATCTCACGCAACAATAGACTGGGGAGGTCATCCAGCTTCATCGTGCATCAGAAAACGGCTATTACTAACTTGTGTGGTTTGTATCAGTAGAGCTCAGAGCGAGGGAGAGGGACGCACATATGTCCACTCTCATGCGAAAGATGAGTGCAAAGAGGAGGCTCGGTCTATGGTTTTCTCCACTCTCAAAGTGGCTAGGCTGTCATATCGTCTACGGCTCCATCTCGCCTACACAGGCACCTCATTCTTATCGGTTGTTAAAGCCTCGAAGGTGATTGAACAATTGTTATGATACTCTTTGGTTTCTGCTATGAACTAATACTAAGAAATTTTGTCTATACATGTTGATGGTCCTTGCAAGTCACAGTAGCTCATGTTTATTTCTTTCTGGAACGGGGTGCAACACATGGGCAAGATGAAGATTAGAGAAGGAAATTAAGGCAAGAGAGGATACTACGAGGATTGAGAAGGCATGCAAGTGAAGGTCTGCAATCTACATTCAACATGTCATCATGCTGAAGCTGTGTTTCTATGGTTGTAGATTTTAATCCTTGTACGAGTGGTGTTCTTTAAGCTTCAATTGGCATTGCCGTCAGCATGCTTATACTTACATCATCTTCTACATCGAGTATAGTGGTTAGTTGTTTTGGTCAACCCTGCATTTTTATTTTCTCATAATTACTTCACTGCATTTTGTGGACATCAAAAGTAATAGTACGGTAACTGATAAAAGTTCGTCCTATAATATCTAGTCGCATGCTCGCGGTATTTGGTATGTCTTTGTATTTATATGAAAGTCCTTTTAAATATGAAACTTTTACTCCCTCTGTCCCAAAATAAGTGTCTTAACTTTGTACTAACTTTAGTACAAAGTTGTACTAAGATCAAGACACTTATTTTGGGACGGAGGGAGTGTATATCAAACAGTTCTTATCAATTTTGTTCATACACGCATGGTAGAATGGGTTGGATAGAACCGTGATCTCTTTTGATAGTTTGTTCATGTGAAGAATAAATATACTACTGTTTTGCGGGGTCAAGATTAAATATACTAATTGTAGCCTTCTGATTCTGCTAATTCATTTCTATACGACACACAAGGCCTTGTTCCATATGTTCATTCAGTATCTTCTTTTGTCACATGAGCAGTTTCTAAATTTTACAAAGGTGCACCAAAACATATAGGTCATTGGCTAATTGCTATCGTTTGATGATAGCAAGTTCAAGTAATAGTTTGAACACATTCAAGGAATAGAATAAATAATGCCTATTACAAAAAAAATAACGCTGAGAATTTAGATATATTGTTTGTCATAGAGTTGTTGCTGGCCAATTTACATGAAATTAATTCCCTCAGTTTTGGTGGAAACATAATACATATCATCCATATTGGTATTGCACTGGCGTGGATAAGGTGGATGTCAAATAAGGGACATTGTCAATCCACAAAATAGCAAATTCTGCATGGGCATGTATGTATATTTTTTCCTGAATACAATTGCGAATTAGTATTTGTATAATCGGGTATCATATTAATTGATGCAGGGAATTGAAGGGTCTTGGGAAATAGGTTTCACAAGGTAGGAAATAGCATAGATAGCTTATGGTCTAGTAGCTAATAAGATGGGAATATGTGTATGTGTGTTGGGGGGAGGCTGAGGAGGAGGTGGGGATTTCATGGTAATAAAGGTCGCCAGTAATACTAAATGTATTGTTGACATGATCAATATTGAACTCTTAAAATTTGTGTGACCCCGTTGCAACACACGGGCAATTAGCTAGTACTCCCTCCGTCCCAAAATAAGTGTCTCAAGGTTGAGACACTTATTTTGGGACGGAGGGAGTACTACTTAATAAGAATGTAAGATTGGATGTTTCACTTTTCTTCCCACCACCCTTTCGCCCAACCTTTACTGTATCATAATCAATCACCTTAATTTATCTACCTTCTAAGCCAATTCCACATTAATTTATGTACCAAATTTCTCATCAAAATATAAGGTAAATCATGAACAGGATTTGTGTAAATCACGAACAGGATTTGTGTAAATCACGAACAGGATTTGATAAACATTTATTTACACAATCACATTAATATGGGCAGGTAAATTATTAGCTAACACACTATAATATTTATACCCGGTTTCAATGCATGGTCATTGTCAGTGGACATAAAAGTTGGGGAGAGGACCTTGACACCCCACAAAATCGTCATCTAATTCCACAAGCCAACAACATTCACTACAGGAAAAACATTGTATGCCTAGTAGTATATCAATGTATGGTGAATGCAAAGAACCGGGGACTCGGCATACAACGATGATTAAATAGGCAGTTTTTTGTTTAAATTAATCCATGAATAAATCATGAGCATGACATGAACAACATTGATAACAGACTGATTACAATCTAACAGAGCATGTACTACGCACATAATAGAAACATCTACGCATATCGCTAGTACTGCTACAACAGAAATAAACAAGAGAGGGATCAGCGATGTATACCCTCCAATCGGCCACGCGGCGGCGGTAACGGTGGCAGCAGCCGCGGCATCCTCGGCGGCCTTCTTGTCGACCTCGGCCTTCTCAGCAGTGGCATCCTCGGCGGAGATGCGTTCTATTTTGTGGCGGCTAGGGTTGGCAGCGCCCGACATATATATGTGCCGCCGCACATGGAGAGACGTGGGCTGAACCCACGTCTAAGTCAGTAGCCCATGATCCGATATCTCAGATCGTGGCCCTACCTATCAAAGACTCTCCGTTCCTGACCGGCAAAAATAAGCGCATAGGAGTGAGCTCGGCTCGGCTCAATCCCGCAACCCGCGGCGCGGCGCGGCGCGTCGTGACGAGGCGTGGCGTGGCGAGGCGAGCGGAGGAGGAGGAGTGTGCGAGGGCTTCTTTTCTTCCCAAGCTCCAATAGCATGAGGGAGAGAATCCCTTATAAAGCACTCCAACTCTCCTTCCACTAGCATGGTGGGACTAAACTTACCACCACCTTGTCATGCCACCTACATGGGCCCTTAGAGATTAAATCTGAAATTTTCATATGGGCTCTAGGCCCATCTCATATTTCAACGATCCCCCACCAGATCTCAAGGGCCCACTTTGTCCTTTGTTCCAAACGCTGTTTTGATATACCGGCATCTCAGTGGAGACCGATTAAGGTTGAGCTCCACCTAGACCAAGTAGTTACACTCCTTCACAATTGAACAATGGACTATGCCTTGAATTGTCAGTTTGGCGTCAAGAAGTTTCACCTCAAGTCTCACTTATACGAGGCTGCCGAAGGCCGACCCCTCGGGTGGAGCATATTAGTCACACTCCTGGCCTGTTCATGAGCTTGCTAGAGATCACCCCAATCTCATAGACTGTGACCAGCAGTCGGGCTCATATAGGTGTGTTCCTCCAAAGATCGCTCTGTAGGATAGCATCTTGCTTACACATATAAGCCTTGGAACACATTAAGACAGTAGTCATCCTTCCATACAGTTTCCTAGAGTATTGCATCTCCTACGGAGTGGGTTAGTAAAGTTACTGTCCTCAGTTCACCACTGGCTTGTTTTCCCAGGTCCTACTTCACGGGATGTCCGATCACATAGGTTGCGTTACTACCACGGCAACTCATCTGGGTCTCATACCCATCTCCCCCGATGCACTATCTATCACAACACGTGATAGCCCTTTTGTAAAGGGATCTACCAGATTCTTAGCCGTATGGACATACTCCAACGCTATCACTCCGGATTTCTTAATTTTCTGACAACTTTTAATCTCATTCTTATGTGTTTGTTGGACTTCATGTTTTCCTTTGAGCTCTTCACCTTGGTGATGACAGTCTGATTGTCACAGTTCATAAGGATAGTCGGAACCAGTTTTTCAACCAATGGCTAGTCCATCAAAAGATCACGAAGACATCCTGCTTCGACATCAGATGTGTCTAATGCTGTTAATTCTTCTTCCATTGTCGATCTCGTTAAGATCGTTTGCTTGCAAGACTTCCAGGAAACAGCGCCACCTCCAAGAGTAAACATATTCCCAGTTGTGGCCTCCATCTCATCAGCATCAGAGATCCAATTCGCATCACTATACCCTTCAAGTACAGACGGGTATCCAGTATAGTAAAGTCCGTAGTTCATAGTACCTTTCAGATAGCGCATAACTCTCTCAATAGCATGCCAATGTACATCACCCGGATTGGAAACAAACTGGCTCAGTTTGCTCACAGCAAACGCGATGTCAGGCCTTGTTGCGCTTGCTAGGTACATGAGTGAACCAATGATTGATTTGAGAGTATCTCAGTTGATCCTTAGCTGTGCCTTCGAACTTTCGGACCAACACACTAGGATCATATGGTGTTTGAGATGGTTTGCAGTCCGAATATCCAACACTATTCATAGCGTAGCCCAAATTAACACAGTCCACATTCTTTGGTCCAAGCTTACGCTTTTTGGGGGTCGGCACATTAACTTCCGCAAAGCAGCCCCAAGTACGTAAGTACGAGAGTGTTGTCCTTCTCTTGGTCCACTTCTCATAAGGAGTGATCTCATTATCCTTTGTCGGAACTTTATTCAGGACATGACATGATCTCGTTAGGCTAGCCTTGTACTTTTCAATCGTACCATCGGGCCTAAGCTTCTTTTTGAACACCCACTTACATCCCAATGCTTTGCAACCATAGGGACACTCAGTGATCTCCCATGTCCCGTTAGGCATGATGGAATCCATCTCGCTACGGACAGCATCCTTCCAGTTGTCAGCTTCTGGAGTGTTCTCGTTAGCCTAGCCTTGTACTTTTCAATCGTACCATTGGGCCTAAGCTTCTTTTTGAACACCCACTTACATCCCAATGCTTTGCAACCATAGGGACGCTCAGTGATCTCCCATGTCCCATTAGCCATGATGGAATCCATCTCGCTACGGACAACATCCTTCCAGTAGTCAGCTTCTGGAGAGGCATACCCTTCTGAAATAGAAGTAGGAGTATCATCCACGAGATACACGAAGAAATCATCACCAAAGGTATTTGCAGTCCTTTGTCTCTTGCCCCTACCAAGGGTTTCCTCGTCATCCTCCTCAGGATTTTCATCATGTGTTCGTTCATAATATTCCATAGGAATGGCAAGCTCAGGAGTCTCCTCAAATTCCTGTCTAGAAGTGCTTTGTACATCTCTCATGGGGAAAATGTCCTCAAAGAATGTAGCATCCTTAGAATCCATAATTGTACCGACCTTCATGTATGGTACCTGTCGTGGAATTGTCACGGCAGATGTCCTTAGTGTCAGGACTTAGTCGCGAGGACAACGCATCTATGCAGTAGCTTGAGAGGAGTTGGGCGGAATCGAGAGATGCAACACAAGACAAGGATTTAGATAGCTTCGGGCCCCGGGAAACATCATCCGGTAATAACCCTACATGCTGTTTGTGGCTAGGTCTCATTATGATCATGAGGGAGTTGCCGGTAAGCCGGCTCTTTGTGTCTAGCCCTAGAGATTGTTGTTTGCTTCTCATCTTTTGGGGAGCCATGCCCCTCCTTATATGTGTTGAAGGGGCGGGTTACATGACTAGTCCTAGTAGGATTAGGATTACTCTATTACAAGTGGAGTCCTAGTCTTGCTTCCTTTGTAGAAAAATATTCCTTGTGCTTTCCTCATAAACTGGCCCACCATAGCATGATCCAGCCTTCCATAAACCGCCCGTTGGGCCACCGGGTCTTTTCACTCCTCTAACCCGCCTGCCGGATTACCAATGAATCTTAAACCGCCAGGTCCAAGTGGGTCGCCGGCGAATCGCCAAACTCTAGCCGGGTCATACATCCGGCGGTTTATACTGCGGGGTATATCCCCGACATTAGCCCCTAGTTTAATTTGGATTCACCCATGTTAAACTGATCTGCAACATAAACACAAGAACAAATTTGTCTGGTTGTGCTCCGGTTTAAATATTCTTGTAAACCGGCACTTTATCATCCTTAAATCCTTGTCATTTCTTCCTTCTAAAAAATCCGAGTCAATAGATCAGTTTCATAATCGATTTGCTTGAAAAAAATATTTTGTAAATAAAGAATCCATTTGAATTGGCCTTCAATGCTCTGACTTGACAAAAATATTAGTCTCTGAAATATTCAACTGATATCCAGCTGGCTTGAAGATGTAAAACTTGCCGGTTTATGATTACCACCATTGTCGGGTTATAAAAACTGATAATTCCTGGTCATGATTGTTTCCAACGTCGGTTCATGATTGTTGCCAACGCCGGTTCATGATTATTGATGACGTCGGGTTGCAGACACAGGGTCGTAATGATTGGTGACGCCGGGTCAATCTGGTTTTCTCAAAACAGAGAATTTGAAAATAGTTCTTCAATAATAATATAATACCTGTAGCCCCCAAGTCTTGAGCAGAACAAAGTGATGGCTTAATACTTGATTCAATATAAATACTGCCACTTAATAAGAAATCCATGTTGTTCATCCCAGTCACTTAGTAAAAACTGAATACTCCATATTATGTAGCCCCCAAGTGCCAAGTTGTCATGCTTGCAGCAACCTGGGACTTGTAATTGTCTTATACTCATAAAAACTTCAACCAGTGTAGCCCCCAAGGGCCGGGTCATTATGGAATAATGAGCAGGGACTTTGTAGGTACAATCATGTAGATTTGAGCAATGATGTGTAGCCCCCAATGGCCGGCTCAGTAAGATAATATTTAGCTGGGACTTGATATATACTTCAATGAAAATAAAATCATATGATGTAACCCTCATCATGGGACTTGAATCCACGTCCGCAAGGTTAAGAGCCTTGTGCTTTACCAACTGAGTAGTGGACCCTTCAATATAATGAATAAAAAGCTTTGTACCTTGAATTGTTGACAGGAGCAATTGGTAGCCCCCAAGGGCCGGCTCATTACGATGTGATGAGTCGGGTCTTCAATAAGGTGAGCAAACAATGACTTTGCATTAGTCCCCAAGTGTCATGGTGCATGCTTGCAGCGACATGAGACTTGTGTATTTGATGTAATCTCAACTTAAATAATGTAGCCCCCAAGTGCCGGGTCGTAATCCTGCAGCGACTCGGGACTATTCCCTACATTGTAGAATAAATCATATCCATTGATAAAATAATAGCCATTGCGCTGAAGTGACTTTGAAAACCTCAATCATAATATTGGTTATTGATAACCATAATAAAAACCCAGCCATGTTGGCTATTAATGATTTGAATAATATACCCAATGATTTATAAGCGCATGATTCCAATGGTGCAATCCAAATATATACTGGCGACTTATAGTCCAAAGCCAGGACGGGTTAATAAACACCGGTGATTTGTATTTATGCTTTATTCAACCTATTTCTGCATACAACAAGTTTAAAGTGTCCTGGCGGTTTACCGCCGGACGGGTCATAATGCTCAACATATAACCCGGGTTTATAACCAAGGCTGCACTTAAGAACAATCAAATATGAAATATATCATACCTGTGACATTGAATCACATCGTTGGTTTACCAACTTTTTGTAGTAAGGGTGATAACCCAAATCTTGAGTATGATAACTCCCCTCATATTTTTCCGATTTGTAATAAAACCGTGTCGGGTTGTAATAAACACCGGATGATCATCCTGGCGACTTATAGTCAATGCCAGACCGGATTAAGAGATGTCGGTTCATAATGGATTATGTGCTAACAGCTGATAACTGTAAGCCATGCCGGGTTAAGAAACACCGGGTTGATGTAATGACATATGGTCTGGCCGGGTCAGTAGACACCGGTTTAACTTAGAACGTTATCAAAGGGGAAAAACATCAAAAATCAAATAAAACTTGTAGTCGAGGCTTTTCAAGGGCTGCCAGGCCCAAATTCGAGGCTTCTCATGGGCTGCCAGGCCGCTGAGTTAAACCATTTGACAAAGCCTTTTAAGATGGGCCTCCAACTAACCAATCGTCGTTTTAACTTTGACAAGTTCAGGGTTTGTATAAGATTGACTTGTCAAATGTTCGGCGGGTCATGCCAGGATTACCTGGATAGGAGTGGCTTACTTGATGAAGGCAGGTTAACCCGGGGTTTTAGGTGAATACACCAGGCTTCCAAGCCGTGGGTCGATACCCAATTACAAGGGTACTTTCAAACTCTTTGTTGCGTTGCACAAAGAGCCCCCAAGTAACTTTGTGAGCAGTGCTCTATAGGTGTCTATGTTTGAGTTGGTGCTTTTTGCAACACTCTCTTTGACCCGTAATTGATTTCCCTGGTGGCCTTACGCCGATCAAGAGGTGTAGCTATGGTTCGAATATGATGAAACCCCCAAGTGATCAATAATATGATAAGCCAATAAGGCAGGATACTAATGTTTGAACCGCGCATCATGGCAACAGGACCTCTTTGGCAACCTTTAACTATTTGCAAGAGATAAATTCTTCTTGAACCGGGATTTTGAACCGGATATTAAGAGCTTCAAAGCTTTATGGGAGACATCTTTCCCTTGAACCGGATTGTAAACCGGAATCTTCATTTTCAGCAGGAAATTTTTTGACGGCCTTTAAACTCGAACTTGCGAGAAGTTAATTCCTTTTTGAACCAGAAATTCTTAAACCGGATTTGAGAGCTTCAGAGCTTTGCGGAAGATAGATTTCCCTTGAACCGGATTGTAAACCGAATATTGAGAGCTTCAGAGCTTTATGAAAAGAGAGATGTCTCTTGAACCGGATTTTGAACCGGAATCCTTTCTGATGACCCGGAACTTCTTCATTGAGCCGGGATTTAGTAAATGTCATATACTTTCTAAGCCGGAAATTTTCTGGCGGCCTTTAAATTTTCATGAATATAAGTAGCCTCCGGGACCGGGTTATCTTTCTCTCCATCGTCCTGGGGTTCTTTAATTTTGCTGAAACAGGCGAGATTTGCTGAGTCACGTCATCGTAGCCCCCGAGTCTCAAGGTGACTCGAGGAGTTGGCTTGAGATTCTCCATATTTGACCGCGATATAAACCGGCATAACTTGTATATCATTGGTGTTGATAGCACGATGTGAATCCACAGAAGGTTGAGGTGACTGCGGCGGGTCATAAATGGTCCCATATGAGCCGTGTCAGCAACTCGGCCAATGGTTCCTTCCAACTGGCGATTTGAAGTTAACCAAACTGTAGTGACGACGACTTGTGCATGACAGATGATCAGATAGATGGATATCACCTGATGTTTTGTGAACGACAGATGATCTGTACATGGACATTGATTAGCCTCTATCTGATCCGATGTGGCTTTTGCCTCACGTAGCCTTCTCTTAACTTTCTTTTCCCTTTTTCACGCTATTTGCCTCGGGACTTGATTTTACTTTCAACTAGTCATATGACCGACTACTAGTTGAAGTAGTAGGTAATGACTCCTTGGATCCGACTTGGGCCCATAAGTCACAGAATAAACATGAGCAGCTATTGTTGTCTACCTTGGGACTTGGAATCTTCTGAGTTGACACGGAGTAGCAGCAGTAATTTTGTTTAATAGATGATACCCCGCTGCTCGGAAGTGACAGCAGTAGCCATAAAACTTAAATAGCCTCGGCTCCTGTGTGTAAACCGATTCAGCCTTGAACCAGTATTGCTCGAAGGATAGGTCACACGGTGGCAGCCCGGCGGACCCATCTTGGCGGTTTGCTTGTGTACAAAAAAAACTATATGTCAGCAGCGCCACGGCCACGGGTGGTGGAAGTGACTTGGCCAGGCCCTCATGGCTGATTTGACTTATCCATGTCCGGGTCGTGGTTGGTTTCGATGAGATGTAGCTGCTGCAGCCCAATCTTTGATGTATTCTGTCCTTAGCTCGATTGGAAACAGGCAGAAGTGTGACGCCCGACGGAACGCTGCGGGGCTTGATCCGCTGTGAGCTGGTATATTAGATACTAGTAGCCATCAAATTTGATTGTTGAATCGGCTCATCCAGAGAGTTGCAGGCGGCCATCACGAGGTCGATCGAGTCCTCCGCTTGTCGGTTTACCCTACGTACGCCCACATCTCAAGTTGTTCCAAAAAAAGTCTGGATATCACGTGGAGTAGCAATCAATTCTTGTTCTCCGTGCAAATCATGTAGTGACGATTTAGCACTGGATTCTTCCCTTAAGTAATTCCTTGATCTCTGTTTGAATACTCCATGTGAAACAACTTGCGCGACGACTCCACATGTGATGTCTTCACCGAGGTCGTCCCGCGCCGGATTACCCTGTACGCTTCCCTGCTGGCGCTGTTTCATCTAACAAATCACGAGCTTCTCGAACCCTAAGAAGATCCCTCCAAGAACTCATCACCACCGTGCGCGAGCCCCAAGGTGGGCGCCAACTGTCGTGGAATTGTCACGGTAGATGTCCTTAGTGTCAAGACTTAGTCGTGAGGCCAACGCATCTATGCAGTAGCTTGAGAGGGGTTGGCTGGAATCGAGAGATGCAACACAAGACAAGGATTTAGACAGCTTCGAGCCCCGGGAAACATCATCCGGTAATAACCCTACATGTTGTTTGTGGCTAGGTCTCATTATGATCATGAGGGAGTTGCCGGTAAGCCGGCTCTTTGTGTCTAGCCATAGAGATTGTTGTTTGCTTCTCCTCTTTTGGGGAGCCCTGCCCCTCCTTATATATGTTGAAGGGGCGGGTTACATGACTAGTCCTAATAGGATTAGGATTACTCTATTACAAGTGGAGTCCTAGTCTTGCTTCCTTTGTAGAAAAATATTCCTTGTCTTTCCTCATAAACCGGTCCACCATAGCGTGATCCGGCCTTCCATAAACCAACCGTTGGGCCACCGGGTCTTGTCGCTCCTCTAACCTGCCTGCCGGATTACCAATGAATCTTAAACCGCCAGGTCCAAGTGGGTCGTCGGTGAATCGCCAAACTCTAGCCGGGTTATACATCCGGCGGTTTATACCGCGGGGTATATCCCCGACACTACCTCCGATTTCACTAATAGAAATCTATAGCCAACACTATTCATAGCGTAGCCCAAATTAACACAGTCCCAGTATTTGGTCCAAGCTTACGCTTTTTGGGGATCAGCACATTAACTTTCGCCAAGCAGCCCCAAGTACGTAAGTACGAGAGTGTTGTCCTTCTTTTGGTCCACTTCTCATAAGGAGTGATCTCGTTATCCTTTGTCAGAACTTTATTCAGGACATGACATGATGCCATTATAGCCTCCCCCCAGCATGCCTTGGATAAACCCGACGTATCTAACATGGCGTTAACCAAATCAGTTCGAGTACGGTTTTTCCGCTCGGCAACCCTGTTTGACTGGGGAGAGTAGGGAGGCGTCCTCTCGTGAATAATACCGTGTTCCGCACAGAAGGCATCAAACTCTTTCGAGAAGTACTCTCCACCACGATCTGACCAGACTCGTTTAATTTTCTTTTCGAGTTGATTCTCAACTTCTACCTTATAGATTTTAAAGTAGTGTAGAGCCTCATCTTTGGTATTTAACAGATACACATAGCAATATCTAGTGGAATCATCTATCAAAGTACTGAAATATTTCTTTCCACCTTCAGTCAATACACCATTCATCTCACAAAGATCAGAATGTATGAGTTCAAGTGGCGCCAAGTGTCTCTCCTCTGCTGCCTTGTGAGTCTTGCGAGGTTGCTTAGATTGCACACACAAATGGCACTTAGAACCTTTGGTTAAAGTGAAACTCGTGATTAAATTCGAGCTTTCTAACCGCGTCATAACACCGAAACTAATGTGACAAAGACGTGAATGCCAGACTTCAGATTCATTAACACTCAAATGAATATTGTTCATGACTTTATTACATAGATATGCAAGAGAAAGGCGGAACATGCCTCCGCATTCATAACCCTCTCCAACAAATAGTCCATATTTAGTAACAACTAATTTATTAGACTTGCTTACCAACTTAAACCCTTCTCTACATAGAAGGGAGCCACTAACGAGGTTCTTCTTGATGGCGGGGACATGCTGCACGTTCTTCAGCTGCACGTTCTCCAGCGCCTTGGAACACATTAAGACAGTAGTCATCCTTCCATACAGTTTCCGAGAGTATTGCATCTCCTACGGAGTGGGTTAGTAAAGTTACTGTCCTCAGTTCACCACTGGTTTGTTTTCCCATGTCCTACTTCACGGGATCTCCGATCACATAGGTTGGGTTAATACCATGGCAACTCATGTGGGTCTCATACCCATCTCCCTCGATGCACTATCTATCACAACACGTGATAGCCCTTTTGTAAAGGGATCTTCTAGATTCTTAGCCGTATGGACATACTCCAACGCTATCACTCCGGAGTTTCTTAATTTTCTGAGAGCTTTTAATCTCATTCTCATGTGTTTGTTGGATTTCACATTGTCCTTTGAACTCTCCACCTTGGTGATGACAATCTGATTGTCACAGTTCATAAGGATAGCCGGAACCGGTTTATCAACCAATGGCAAGTCCATCAAAAGATCACGGAGCCATCCTGCTTCGACTCCAGATGTGTCTAATGTTATTAATTCTGCTTCCATTGTCGATCTTGTTAAGATCGTTTGCTTGCAAGACTTCCAGGAAACAGCGCCACCTCCAAGAGTAAACATATACCCGCCAGGGCCTTCATCTCATCAGCATCGAGATCCAATTCGCATCACTATACCCTTCAAGTACCGACGGGTATCCGGTATAGTGAAGTCCGTAGTTCATAGTACCTTTCACATAGCGCATAACTCTCTCAATAGCTTGCCAATGTACATCACCTGGATTGGAAACAAACCGGCTCAATTTGCTCCCAGCAAACGCGATGTCAGGCCTCGTTGCGCTTGCTAGGTACATGAGTGAACCAATGATTTGAGAGTATCTCAGTTTATCCTTAGCTGTGCCTTCAAAATTTCGGACCAACACACTAGGATAATATTGAGTTTGAGATGGTTTGCAGTCCTAATATCCAAAACGGCTGAACACCTTCTCAACATAATGGGATTGCAGAAGTGTGATCCCACCCTCATTATCTCTCAGTAGCTTGATGTTCAAGATAACATCAGCCACACCAAGGTCCTTCATCTCAAAGTTCTGAGACAGAAACTACTTAACCTCCTCAATGACTTTGAGGTTGGTTCTGAGTATTAGTATGTCATCAACATACAAGCACAGTATGACTCCTTCGCCCCCACCATGGCGATAGTATACACATTTGTCAGCTTCATTAACAACGAAGCCAACTGATGTCAGAGTTGTATTAAACTTATCGTTCCATTGCTTAGGTGCTTGCTTCAGGCCATATAAAGAATTCAGCAACCTACACACCTTTCTTTCCTGACCATCTATCACAAAGCCATCTGGCTGTTGCATGTAGATTTCCTCGTTTAGCTCTCCATTTAGAAAAGCCGTCTTAACATCCATCTGGTGGACGAGAAGACCGTGCGAGGCCGCCAACGAGTGTAATACTCGAATGGTGGTCAGTCTAGCCACAGGTGAATAAGTATCAAAGAAATCTTCCTCTTCTTTTTGGTCATAGACCTTGGCCACAAGCCTAGCCTTGTACTTTCCAATCGTACCATCGGGCCTAAGCTTCTTTTTGAACACCCACTTACATCCCAATGCTTTGCAACCATAGGGACGCTTAGTGATCTCCCATGTCCCGTTAGCCATGATGGAATCCATCTCGCTACGGACCGCATCCTTCCAGTAGTCAGCTTCTGGAGAGGCATACGCTTCTAAAATAGAAGTAGGAGTATCATCCACGAGATACACGAAGAAATCATGACCAAAGGTCTTTGCAGTCCTTTCTCTCTTGCCCCTACCAAGGGTTTCCTCGTCATCCTCCTCAGGATTTTCATCATGTGTTCGTTCATAGTATTCCATAGGAATGGCAGGCTCAAGAGTCTCCTTAGATTCCTGTCTAGAAGTGCTTTGTACATCTCTCATGGGGAAAATGTCCTCAAAGAATATAGCATCCTTGGACTCCATAATTGTACCGAACTTCATGTCAAGTACCTCAGATTTCACTACTAGAAATATATAGCCAACACTATTCATAGCTTAGCCCAAATTAACACAGTCCACAGTCTTTGGTCCAAGCTTACGCTTTTTGGGGATCGGCACATTAACTTTCGCCAAGCAACCCCAAGTACGTAAGTACGAGAGTGTTGTCCTTCTCTTGGTCCACTTCTCATAAGGAGTGATCTCGTTATCCTTTGTCAGAACTTTATTCAGGACATGACATGATGTCATTATAGCCTCCCCCACCATGCCTTGGATAAACCTGACGTATCTAACATGGCGTTAACCAAATCAGTTAGAGTCCGGTTTTTCCGCTCGGCAACCCCGTTTGACTGGGTGAGTAGGGAGGCGTCCTCTCATGAATAATACCGTGTTCCGCACAGAAGGCATCAAACTCTTTCGAGAAGTACTCTCCACCACGGTCTGACCGGACTCGTTTAATTTTCTTTTCGAGCTAATTCTCAACTTCTGCCTTATAGATTTTAAAGTAGTGTAGAGCCTCATCTTTGGTATTTAACAGATACACATAGCAATATCTAGTGGAATCATCTATCAAAGTCATGAAATATTTCTTTACACCTTTAGTCAACACACCATTCATCTCACAAAGATCAGAATGTATGAGTTCAAGTGGCGCCAAGTGTCTCTCCTCTGCTGCCGTGTGAGGCTTGCGAGGTTGCTTAGATTGCATGCACGAATGCCACTTAGAACCTTTGGCTAAAGTGAAACTCGGGATTAAATTCGATTTTGCTAGCCGCGTCATAACACCGAAACTAATGTGACAAACACGTGAATGCCAGACTTCAGATTCATTAACACTCAAATGAATATTGTTCACGACTTTATTACATAGATCTGCAAGAGAAAGGCGGAACATGCCTCCGCATTCATAACCCTTTCCAACAAATAGTCCATTTTTCGTAACAACTAATTTATTAGACTCGAATACCAACTTAAACCCTTCTCTACATAGAAGGGAGCCACTAACGAGGTTCTTCTTGATGGCGGGGACATGCTGCACGTTCTCCAGCTACACGATCCTAACTGAAGTAAACTTCAGATCGACCGTGCCAACACCAAGAACAGAAGCACTCGCGTCATTCCCCATCAGTACGGACCCGTGAGCTGTGGCCTGGTAAGAAGAAAACAATGAAATGTTAGCACACACATGAACACCTGCACCTGTGTCGACCCACCAATCGGTGGACGGCCAAACTACAAATACAGCAAATAAATTACCGTACCCAGATGCACTACTCTCATTGTTGGTCACAATCATATTGACAGACTTGGAGTCCTGTCCTGACTTCTTAAACTTGTTTGGGCACTTATTGGCCCAATGTTCAGCCGAACCACAAGTAAAGCAGCCCTCATCCTTCTTGTTCTTCTTGAAAGTCTTCTTACCCTTCTTCTTGAAGTCGATATTCTGTTGGACACCGTTCTTTCCCTTGAGCTTGTGGGAATTGGAGTTCTTCTGATGTACCATATTGGCCACAGAAGTTCCTTCGACCCCTTTTCCATGCGAGTCCTCGGCCCTTGATTTCTGCTCAACACTCAGATGGCCAATGACATCCTCCACAACAAATTCACGCCTCTGATGTTTCAGAGTGGTGTCAAAGTTCCTCCAGGAATTGGGGAGCTTAGTGATTATGCAGCCCGCGACAAACTTGCCCGGTAACTCGCACTTAAGAAGCTCAAGATTCTTAACAATGCATATTATCTCATGAGCCTGCTCCAATACAGGACGGTTTTCAACCATCTTGTAATCATGGAACTGCTCTATAATATACATCTCGCTCCCTGCATCGGCAGCCCCGAACTTAGATTCGAGCGCCTCCCACAAGTCCTTGGCAGACCGCATATGAAAATATGCGTCAACAAGCTTATGTCCAATCACGCTCAGAACTGCCCCGAGGAACACGACAGTGGCCTCCTTGACCGCCTTCTCCAGTTCAGGAGCGATCGTTCCTGTGGGAGTCACACCGACGACCCAGAACACATTCATGGCCGTGAGCCATAAGGTGGTTTTAGTCTGCCAACGCTTAAAGTACGTCCCCGTAAACGGGGACAGTTTCAGTGCAGCAGCAAAACCAGAATTCAAAAAACTCCTACACACATTAGGTTTTTGGATTGATGAATAAATAGGCAGTTTTTCGATTAAATTAATCCATGAATAAATCATGAGCATGCCATGAATAGCATTGATAACACACTGACTACGATCTAACAGAGCATGTACTACGCACATAGTAGAAACATCTACGCATATCGCTAGTACTGCTACAACAGAAAGAAACACGAGAGGGATCAGCGATGTATACCCTCCAATCGGCCACGCGGCGGCGGTAACGGTGGCAGCAGCCGCGGCATCCTCAGCGGCCTTCTTGTCGGCCTCGGCCTTCTCAGCAGCGGCACGGTCGGCGTCGGTCGACATGGTGATGACGAAGGTGATGCAGACGTAGATGAACAGAAGCAAGCAGGATCTAATGGCTACCCAAAAACCTAATGGCCCCTCTCCCGTACAGGATCCGGAGAGGCGGGGCTTCGGAGGCTTGCTCTCCCATCAACCGTGTACGCGGTGAACGGGGTGGAGTCGCCGGCGGCAGCAGCAGCAAAGGAACGACGTGGGCATGGAGGCGGAGATGTGTTCTATTTTGCGGCGTCTAGGGTTGGCAGCGCCCCACATGTATATGTGCGGCCGCACATGGAGAGACGTGGGCTAAACCTACGTCCAAGTCGGTAGCCCATGATCCGACATCTCAGATCATGGCCCTACCTGTCAAAGAATCTTCGTTCCTGACCGGCAAAAATAAGCGCATAGGAGTGAGCTCGGCTCGGCTCAATCCCGCAACCTGCAGCGCGTCGTGAAGAGGCGTGGTGTGGCGTGGCGAGGCGAGCAGAGGAGGAGTCCGCGAGGGCTTCTTTTCTTCTCAAGCTCCAATAGCATGAGGGAGAGAATACCTTATAAACCACTCCAACTCTCCTTCCACTAGCATAGTGGGACTAAACTTCCCACCACCTTGTCATGCCACCTACATGGGCCCTTAGAGATTAAATCTGAAATTGTCATATGGGCTCTAGGCCCATCTCATATTTCAACAATCCCCCACCAGATCTCAGGGGCCCACTTTGTCCTTTGTTCCAAACGCTGTTTTGATATACCAGCATCTCAGTGGAGACCGATTAAGGTTGAGCTCCACCTAGACCAAGTAGTTACACTCCTTCACAACTGAACAATGGACCATGCCTTGAATTGTCAGTTTGGCATCAAGAAGTTTTACCACAAGTCTCACTGATACGAGGCTGCCGAAGGCCAACCCCTCGGGTGGAGCATATTAGTCACACTCCTGGCCTGTTCATGAGCTTGCTAGAGATCACCCCAATCTCATAGACTATGACCAGCAGTCGGGCTCATATAGGTGTGTTCCTCCAAAGATCGCCCTGTAGGATAGCATCTTGCTTATACATATAAGCCTTGGAACACATTAAGACAGTAGTCATCCTTCCATACAGTTTCTGAGAGTATTGCATCTCCTACGGAGTGGGTTAGTAAAGTTACTGTCCTCAGTTCAACACTGGCTTGTTTTCCCAGGTCCTACTTCACGGGATCTCCGATCACATAGGTTGGGTTACTACCATGGCAACTCATGTGGGTCTCATACCCATCTCCCTCAATGCACTATCTATCACAACACGTGATAGCCCTTTTGTAAAGGGACCTGCTAGATTCTTAGCCGTATGGACATACTCCAACGCTATCACTCTAGAGTTTCTTCATTTTCTGACAGCTTTTAATCTCACTCTTATGTGTTTGTTGGACTTCATGTTATCCTTTAAACTCTTCACCTTGGTGATGACAGTCTGATTGTCATAGTTCATAAGGATAGCCAGAACTAGTTTATCAACCAATGGCAATCAGATGTGTCTAATGCTGTTAATTCTGCTTCCATTGTCGATCTCGTTAAGATCGTTTGCTTGCAAGACTTCCAGGAAACAGCGCCACCTCCAATAGTAAACATATACCCAGTTGTGGCCTTCATCTCATCAGCATCAGAGATCCAATTCGCATCACTATACCCTTCAAGTATCGACGAGTATCCGGTATAGTGAAGTCCGTAGTTCATAGTACCTTTCAGATAGCGCATAACTGTAACATCCCAAAATTCTAAATTTTGGAATGTTATATTAAATAAATAACTATGCTTGTTGTCTGATTGTTGGTTTGGTTGATTGGGTGAAACTGAGTGAAATTTGAAACTTTTGAAAGTTGAATGAGAGGAAATGAAATGACTTTCCCAAAACTTTCTCCTTTGCCTTTTGGATCTCATTGAATTCAAATTCATTCCAACACCAGAACCTAGAGTGAAGATGACATGACTTCTTCCATTTGGAATGAAAAGAGTTTTGAAAAGATTTGAATTTCATTTGGGAATACTTCAAATTCAAAGCTTTATGCAACTCAATGATTTTCATGAGGGAAGATAAAATGACTTCTTCAATTATATGAAATATGAGTTGCAAGTTAAAAAGTATCAAATTGAAAGTCATTTGAAAGTGCCATTTGGAGTTTCAGAGGATTTGGAGTTTTGAATTTGAATTCAAACTTTGGCAAGTGGGAAACATTTCAGAAACTATGCCTGATAAATACTTGATCAACAGTATGAGAGGAGTAAACATGACACTCCAAAAATATCAGAGGAAACAATGCCAAAAAAGTTTTGAATTCATATTTGGGTTTTATTTGAATATTGGAAAAATGGAATTTTATAAAGTTTGGATTTTGCCTTTGGAAAAATGTTCAAATGATAGGGAATATTCCCCTGATCATTTTGGTATATATATGTCCTATATAAAATACTTATAGATTTTGTTTTATTTCTGTTTTGTTTTATTAAAAAATAAATTCAAAAAAATAGAAACCCCCCTCAGCGCCACCAGCCCCCTCTGCCCAGCCAGTACCCAAGCCACCCAAGACCAGCGCGCAGCCCAGCCCACCCACTGCCAGCCGAGCCGGCCCAAGACCGGCCTCACCTCGCCCCTCGCCAAACCCTTTCGCCCCGGCCACCCGCTCGCTCACCCTCTCTCTCCTCACCGACGCCTGACCCCACCCTTCTTCCTCCTCCTCGCCCACGCCACCGAGCCGCGCCGCCGCTCGCCGGATCCCGTGGGATCCGGGATCCCGATCCCCTCCCCGATCGCCTCCCTTACCCCGACGAGGCCCCCGCCTATATAAACCGGACCCCCGCACCCCATTCCCCCCCTAGCCCCTCGCCGGACCTCCTCCCTCTCTCTCCCGAGCTCACCGGAGCCCGAACCCCCCGCCGACATTCTCGTCGCCGTCGCCGCCCTAGCCACCCCCGATCTCCACCGACTCCACCAGACCCCTCCCCGACCTCGTCCGCACCCGGCCGGCCACTCCCCTGACCTCCCCGACAACCGAAGCCCTCACCGCACTCGTCGTCGCCGCCGCCGCCGCCGAGCTCCGGTACGTCGCCGGAGATCTCCTCCCCCGTCCGATCACCAACCAACGGCTAAGATTAGACCCCCGAAGGGGTACGCGTTTTAAAATAAAACCGGCCCGGTTTGTCCGGTTTATTTTTAAGTTAGGTTTTTATTTTACGAGCCGGCCCGTTTAGTTATATTACGCACAGGGCGTAGTTTAGGCCCATTAGGCCCTTTTTCATTTATTTTTGTTTTCTGTTTTAACAGAATAGTTCCTGTTTTGAAAAATTCATATCTTTTATTCTGTTTAATATTTTGAGGTGATTCTTTTTTTGTTGGTTTGCAAATTTTCTATAGTTTCTGTAGAAAATATATTTAGCTATGTTAAAATTAATTAAAATTTCTTTATTTTAGTTTTAGCCAGAATAGTAAATCTGTTATAACATGAGCTAGGAAAATTATTTTTGGATGATTCTTTTTGTCCCAACTTTATTTTGACATTGCCAAACCATAGAAATTAATTTGGGTATTTTAGGATTAATAAATAAATAGTTTTAAGCAGAATCTTGTTAATCCTAATTAATTAACTAGCTACTATTTTCCTATTATTTTAATTAGTAAATAAATTTATTTTTAACATATGATTGATTATTCTAGGATAGCTTCTGTCACTTTAATGGATGAACTTTTATTTATAATAAATAAAAGTTTTATTTTATTTTCTTAATAGAAATTGAATTAGGCCTAATAGGAGTTTTATAATAGCTTTTAAATTAATTCTTTTTGCTCCTAGTTGCTTAATGAATTCTTTTCTGTTAAGTTAACATAAAACCATGAATAGGTTATGTTAGGGAAATTTTTGTTGTATAAAACTATTCTAGTTGTTGTTTGAAGTAGGAAACTTGAGTTGATTTTCTTTGAGTTTTCCATTGGGTTTTGATTTGGTTGTTTTGATGTGTTATATTCCTATTGCTATGCTATTGTGTTATGTGGTCCTATGCTATGTGCTTATTGTGATTAATTGTTTGTCTCGGTAGAATTTTCCGGAGTGCGAAGCTTGCTACTACGAATCCCTAGTTTTCGAAGATCGTCAACAAGGCAAGTTCACTTTGACCATGCTTTCATACCTATGATTTATTGCATTTAGTGACATCTTTGCAACCACCCCTCAGTAGTGTTATTGAATCCTTGTAGTTGAGTAGTATGCATGAGGTAGGAACCCATCACCCTGTTACCAAGCCCGGGACGATATTTTATTTTAATGCTACGCTATAGTAGACGGGGTTTGGTATGAGTGCTCGGGAGTGGTGTGAGAATGGAGGATCTACGTCAATGACGACAACTCCATGATGGAATCTGCAAGGACTGCATCTTCAAGGCCTCAAGACTTCAAGGCCTCAAGACTTCAAGACTCAAGACAAGAATTCAATACACGCTACTGGGTGAAGGATTTGTTGACGGGCACCTGGATAAACCAGTGGTTGGCGGGATGCATGGAGAAGCGCCATGACATCTTGCGGAAAGCTTCACCCAGACTCAAAGAGACGGAAGAATACTTCACGCCGAAGCTTACCTGTAACCGCTAGTCATTATGGGCTCGCTTGGTTGACCTTAGTTGTGACTCTGGCTGGGGCGGTACTAGAAGATGTAGAACTACGGTAGGATGGGTTGAGTACCGGACGGTGGTCGGGGAACTCTTCGAAGACCATGTTTGGTCATCTTGTTCTCAAACACCCTGAAGTGCGAGAACGTAAAAAGAGGGATCGAATCTTGTGGGTAAAGTGTACAAACCTCTGCAGAGGGTTATAACCTAATCGATTAGCCGTGTCCCCGGTTACGGACAATTTTGAGCATCCGGATTTGGATCTATCTCGGAACTCTCAACACCGGATTGATAACTTAATTGTGGGCAACTTATGATGATTTTGGGCTATGAGACATCGGTTGGCGGAACCATGTCATGATAGAAAACTCCATAGTACAGACTTCATTTATGCCTTTGATGTAGGGAAAATAAAACCAGCTTTTACGCAAACAAAACTCAGATACAGAGCCACAAAGCCATACTGCATATAGTATAGTTTATCATCTGTTGTCTCTTATTGTGATCTTGCCGGTACATTCAATGTACTGACCTACATGGCTGCAACGTATCATGTTGCAGATACTTTCCTCGACAGTAAGAGTTACGATCAGGGTTACGGTCTACACTCAACCTGCCGATGGCGTTGATGGGACTCCACACCCGTTTGATTGTTTCCGCTGAGTATTACGAGGTATATATCATTTTACGTTATTTATACATGTGATTGCACTTTGATATATACATTGATGTACTGTGTGTGCCAGCATACTGATCCAGGGATGGCACGGATACACAGAGGCTTGACCGTCTGAGGTCGGGTTGCTACAGATATGGTATCATAGCACATGTTGACTGTAGGACGTGACCCTAGAAATCGGAAAGCCCCTAGGACAAGATATCTCAAAAACTTTATTTATAAAAAGACTCTTACTTCTCATCTTTTCTGAATTTATCAAATAGACCCTCTCATCTCAAATAGTTAGAATATACCCCTTATCCTTTGATCACCCGGAGGATCGACTGAAGACGCTCCAAGAAGGATTTGATAATCGGAGAACTGATGACCCCCTTCAGAGTAAAGAGGATTTCACCATGTATTAGAGGCTACAATAGTTGAAGACTCTGAAGACTTGAAGAATTTGAATTTCCTGAAGAATTATTTGACCTTTAGAGACCAAACCCCTGTTATACACTTACGTTAGATGCGACGATTTGTGAGCTGTCATTTGTTTGATGTTTTTCGACAGCCACAAAATAAAACTTGTTTCTTCAAAAACTATTGTTTGTATTGTGTGTATATCCCTCCCCACCTCTCTCATATCTCATCCCAAAACCTTTGAACCCCATAGATGATAAATGAAGTTGGACTGATATTCTCTGGACCGAAGACTCAGCCGGAGGCAGAGCTATGGATGCAGAACATGGAAAATCACTTCGGGAGCAATTTGGTTTCAAGGAAGTATGAGGTTCAATATGCTCTTCAGTACTTTACAGAAAGTGCTGCAACCTGGTGGAACATGCATCAAGCCATACAGGGATTTAATGGAGCAAGAACTTGGGAGGAATTCAAGAAGACCCTGTTGAGATCACGTCTCATCCGGAAGCACTATGATAACCCGAGACCTTGTGCCTGCAAGATTTGCGGAGAAGAAGGACACACCCAGGAGGAACACAAGGATGGATGCCCTCATTGTGAGGAGAAACACCCAGCTGAGGAATGCCCAACTAGTCAGGTGACTTGTTTCTTGTGTGAAGGCACCACCCACTACCCGACTCAGTGTCACATTTACCCCATGGTGCAACAAACTATTCAGGAGCAGGAAGGAGGAATGAAAGAAGCTCTCCGAGAAGTTATGAAAGAACCAGTGATGAATGAAAGTGTTGAAGACCTGGATGGAGAAGGTCTCAACAGATTTTACTCCAATGCCTGCTATTCATGTGGAGAAGAAGGGCATTTTTCGCAATATTGCACCAAGGAAAGAAAAGAGTATCTGGGATATTTCCCGACAGCAAAAGTGAAGTTTGACCCTCGGGAAATAGAAGCTCTGATCATTACAGAGAAATCCGGGAAGAGAAAAAGAAGGCAACCCGAGAACAACGCAATTTTTGCAGAGAAGGACCTAAGTCATATCACTTGTTACAGGTGCAAGGATTTAGGTCATTACGCTAGTAAATGTCCAGAAAAGAAGCCAAGAATCCAAGGAGCCTACATAATCACAAAGAAGCCCCGAGACCTGTCGGAAGTCATTTGTTTCCGCTGCAAGGAAGCAGGACATTATGCTATTAAATGTCCCGATAAGATGAAAGCTGGAGTTGAGTAGTTGGAATTTTGATATGGATAATAAGAGTAGTAGAAAGCAATTTCATTTTCATGAGCTCGATGAGTTGAGTTATGTAATAGATTACTCTGAGATTGTAATAGTTCATGACTCAATAAAGTTGTAATGTCACATGCTGAAAAGCTTTAAAGAGTTGTCATATTTTATCTTGGAAATTAATATTCTTGATGAACATGGAAGAAGCAGTGATCAAATCAGCATACGTTCCGTAAGAGGTCACGCAAAAACCTGAGAGTGGTGAAGTAACGATAGATGTTTTGTTTGGCTTGCAGAAACCATGGAATTACTCGAACCCAGTTCGAGAACAAGAGAAATTTTGCAATGCTTGTGAGTATGCCCAAGTGTTAGAATACATGATTCGATATTTATGTATGTGGTAATTATTCAAGTACGGGATGGATTGGCCCCCATACCGAAGACTTCTATCATGAACTATCATATGTTGATGGAAAAATCAGAGAGCCTTGAAAACCTTTGAAGAGTGTCGACGCGATAAGCCATAAAACCATAGAATGGTAGGACGATGGAACCCCTTTACAGGCAACCGTTGCCAATCGTAGATTATACGGTGAGGTTCAACCTAGACCGTTTTCTGCAGGAGAAACCATAAATTGTAGACCACCATGAGTATTTCGATAGTTGTCTAGAATGGACACAGACCTATCAGCTAAGAAGACCCAGTCTCGGACAAAATTCAACTTTGACGAACCGACCCAAGATTCTGAGGAAAACTCTATGCTTCTGACAGAAGAGCTTTAATGAAGGAGCTATTGTAAGATATGTGAAGAGACAAACATTGTCAGCCCTCCAGAGGAAGTATCTGAGTTTATTGGAACTGTAACCTTGCTTTTAAGTGTGGTAGCACCCCTGACCTTTCTGAACAGAACTTTTGTTAGAAGACCCCAACCCCTAACCATTTCTTGCTAGCCTCTTCGAATCTCGAGGACGAGATTCATTTTAAGTGTGGTAGGTTTGTAACATCCCAAAATTCTAAATTTTGGAATGTTATATTAAATAAATAACTATGCTTGTTGTCTGATTGTTGGTTTGGTTGATTGAGTGAAACTGAGTGAAATTTGAAACTTTTGAAAGTTGAATGAGAGGGAATGAAATGACTTTCCCAAAACTTTCTCCTTTGCCTTTTGGATCTCAATGAATTCAAATTCATTCCAACACCAGAACCTAGAGTGAAGATGACATGACTTCTTCCATTTGGAATGAAAAGAGTTTTGAAAAGATTTGAATTTCATTTGGGAACACTTCAAATTCAAAGCTTTATGCAACTCAATGATTTTCATGAGGGAAGATAAAATGACTTCTTCAATTATAAGAAATATGAGTTGGAAGTTAAAAAGTATCAAATTGAAAGTCATTTGAAAGTGCCATTTGGAGTTTCAGAGGATTTGAGTTTTGAATTTGAATTCAAACTTTGGCAAGTGGGAAACATTTCAAAACTATGCCCGATAAATACTTGATCAAAAGTATGAGAGGAGTAAACATGGCACTCCAAAAATATCAGAGGAAACAATGCCAAAAAGTTTTGAATTCAAATTTGGGTTTTATTTGAATATTGGAAAAATGGAATTTTATAAAGTTTGGATTTTGCCTTCGAAAATGTTCAAATGATAGGAATATTCCCTGATCATTTTGGTATATATATGTCCTATATAAAATACTTATAGATTTTGTTTTATTTCTGTTTTGTTTTATTAAAAAATAAATTCAAAAAAATAGAAACCCCCTGTGCGCCAGCCAGCCCCCTGCCCAGCCAGCGGCCAAAGCACCAATGACAGTGAGCCCAGCCAGCCCACCAGGCCAGCCGAGCCGCCCAAAGACTGCCTCACCTCGCCCCTCGCCAAACCCTTTCGCCCGGCCACCCCCGCTCACCCCTCTCTCCTCACCGACGCCCGACCCCACCCCTTCTTCCTCCTCGCCCGCCACCGAGCAGCGCCGCCTCGCCGGATCCTGTGGGATCCGGATCCCGATCCTCCCGATCGCCTCCCTTACTCCGACGAGGCCCGCCTATATAAACTGGACCCCGCACCCCATTCCCCCCTAGCCCCTCGACGGACCTCCTCCTCTCTCTCCCGAGCTCACGGAGCGAACCCCCGCCGCCGCCATTCTCGCCGCCGCCGCCCTAGCCACCCCGATCTCCACCGACTCCACCAGACCCTCCCGACCTCGTCACACCCGGCCGCCACTCCCCGACCTCCCCGACGATCAAGCCCTCACTGCACCGCCCGCCCCGCCGCCGAGCTCGATGACGTCGCGGAGATCTCCTCCCCCGTCCGATCCCCAACCAACGGCTAAGATTAGACCCCCGAAGGGGTACGCGTTTTAAAATAAAACCGGCCCGGTTCGTCCGGTTTATTTTTAAGTTAGGTTTTTATTTTACGAGCCGGCCCGTTTTAGTTTAACCCTAGGCCCGTTTAGTTATATTACGCAGGCGTGAAGTTTAGCCCATTAGGCCCTTTTCATTTATTTTTGTTTTCTGTTTTAATGAATAGTTCCTGTTTTAAAAATTCATATCTTTTATTCTGTTTAATATTTTTAGGTGATTCTTTTTTTTGGTTTGCAAATTTTCTATAGTTTCTGTAGAAAATATATTTAGCTATGTTAAAATTAATTAAAATTGCTTTATTTTAGTTTTAGCCAGAATAGTAAATCTGTTATAACATGAGCTAGGAAAATTATTTTTGGATGATTCTTTTGTCCCAACTTTATTTTGACATTGCCAAACCATAGAAATTAATTTGGGTATTTTAGGATTAATAAATAAATAGTTTTAAGCAGAATCTTGTTAATCCTAATTAATTAACTAGCTACTATTTTCCTATTATTTTAATTAGTAAATAAATTTATTTTTAACATATGATTGATTATTCTAGGATAGCTTCTGTCACTTTAATGGATGAACTTTTATTTATAATAAATAAAAGTTTTATTTTATTTTTCTTAATAGAAATTGAATTAGGCCTAATAGGAGTTTTATAATAGCTTTTAAATTAATTCTTTTTGCTCCTAGTTGCTTAATGAATTCTTTTCTGTTAAGTTAACATAAAACCATGAATAGGTTATGTTAGGGAAATTTTTGTTGTATAAAACTATTCTAGTTGTTGTTTGAAGTAGGAAACTTGAGTTGATTTTCTTTGAGTTTTCCATTGGGTTTTGATTTGGTTGTTTTGATGTGTTATGTTGCTATTGCTATGCCATTGTGTTATGTGGTCCTATGCTATGTGCTTATTGTGATTAATTGTTTGTCTCGGTAGAATTTTTCGGAGTGCGAAGCTTGCTACTACGAATCCCTAGTTTTCGAAGATCGTCAACAAGGCAAGTTCACTTTGACCATGCTTTCATACCTATGATTTATTGCATTTAGTGACATCTTTGCAACCACCCCTCAGTAGTGTTATTGAATCCTTGTAGTTGAGTAGTATGCATGAGGTCGGAGCCCATCACCCTGTTACCAAGCCCGGGACGATATTTTATTTTAATGCTACGCTATAGTAGACGGGGTTTGGTATGAGTGCTCGGGAGTGGTGTGAGAATGGAGGATCTACGTCAATGACGACAACTCCATGATGGAATCTGCAAGGACTGCATCTTCAAGGCCTCAAGACTTCAAGGCCTCAAGACTTCAAGACTCAAGACAAGAATTCGATACACGCTACTAGGTGAAGGACGGTTGACAGGCACCCTGGAGAAACCAGTGGTTGGCCGGGATGCATGGAGAAGCGCCATGACATCTTGCGGAAAGCTTCACCCAGACTCAAAGAGACAGAAGAATACTTCACGCCGGAAGCTTACTGTGCAACCGCAAGTCATTATGGGCTCGGCTTGGTTGACCTTAGTTGTGACTCTGGCTGGGGCGGTACTAGCAGATGTAGAACTACGGTAGGATGGGTTGAGTACCGACGGTGGTCGGGGAACTCTTGAAGACCATGTTTGGTCATCTTGTTCTCAAACACCACAAGTGCGAGAACGTAAAAGAGGATCGAATCTTGTGGGTAAAGTGTACAAACCTCTGCAGAGGGTTATAACCTAATCGATTAGCCGTGTCCCGATTCACGGACAATTTGGAGCATCTGGATTTGGATCTATCTCGGAACTCTCAACACGGATTGATAACTTAATTGTGGGCAACTTATGATGATTTGGGCTATGAGACATCGGTTGGCGGAACCATGTCATGATAGAAAACTCCATAGTACAGACTTCATTTATGCCTTTGATGTAGGGAAAATAAAACCAGCTTTTACGCAAAACAAAACTCAGATCTGAGCCACAAAGCCATACCGCATATAGTATAGTTTATCATCTGTTGTCTCTTATTGTGATCTTGCGGTACATTCAATGTCTTGACCTACATGGCTGCAACGTATCATGTTGCGGATACTTTCCTCGACAGTAAGAGTTACGATACAGAGGTTACGGTCTACACTCAACCTGCCGATGGCGTTGATGGGACTCCACACCCGTTTGATTGTTTCCGCTGAGTATTACGAGGTATATATCATTTTACGTTATTTATACATGTGATTGCACTTTGATATATACATTGATGTACTGTGTGTGCCAGCATACTGATCCAGGGATGGCACGGATACACAGAGGCTTGACCGTCTGAGGTCGGGTCGCTACAATAACTCTCTCAATAGCATGCCAATGTGTAAGTGCATCTAGTGCCACCCCTAGTTGGTTTTGGAGTATTGACGACAAATGTGGTTGAGGGACTAATGCGTTTGTGAGAATTGCAGGATAACGCAGGTAGTGTCCCTCATTGATTCGGTTTACCTACCGGAGATGACCCCTAAAAATGTATGAAGACATTGACGACAATGGTGGTATGTGAAGATATTCACATTGAAGACTATGACATGAGAAGACATTAAGTGAAGACTATGGAGCACGAAGACTGTGTCGTTTCGTTGTTTCCTTTTCTTCTTTGTTGAGTCATAGGAACCACCGTATTGTTAAGTGGGGTCCAAGTGATCATAGTCAGAATGACTGAAGTGATGCTCAACCCAAATCCTATGTCTTCGAGCGAAGACAATGAGAGCAAAACTTATCCAGAGCTGAATGAATCAGCTTTGCTTGTAGCCCAAGTAAAGTTGCCGTGTGTATTTGAAATCTGACCGTTGGAACACGTGTTAGTTCCTTAGTGACCCAGGGTCATTTCGAACATAACAGGTCGGGTTGCCTAGTGGCTATAAATAGCCCATCCCCTACACCATAAATTGGTGGCTGCTCAGAGTTAGTGCACGACTTTTGTCGTTTGAGAGCAACCCACCTCAAGCCTTTGAGAGAGAAAATCCTTGCGAGGACAAAGCCCAAACACCCGAGCCAAAGAGTGTTTGGCATCATCAAATCTTTCTCATCTGTGTGACCTGAAGACTTATTACACTTGAGGACTATGAATCCTCCAGCCGGTTAGGCGTAGCGTTCTGAGCATCCAAGAGTCATTGTGGATTGCCGGTGAACGCAGTCTGTGAAGGTTCGGAAGTCTACCTTGAAGACTTACCAGAGTGATTGGGCGAGGACTGTGTGTCCTTAGCTCAAGGGGAATAAGGTGAAGACGCAGTCTTCTGAGTTGACTCAGCCTCCCTAACCAGATGTACAGTTGTCACAGCAACTGGAACTGGTCCAACAAATCATGTGTCTTCAACAAGTGACTGGTTCTATCTTCTCCCTCTCTTTACTTAGAGTTTGTCTTCGTGAAGTCATTGCCTATCTATCATACCTATTTGACTTCATTACTTGACTCCTTTTGTTGATTGGCTTCTCACTATCTTCCATCTTGATCCTTACTACCAAGCTGCTATTGGTCTTGTACTTTCACGTCATTGCATACTTGACTATGGTTTGCTTGTTGTAGTTTACCTTCCGCTGCATATCAATTAGGTCATTTCTATTGTTTGTCTTCGAAACATCCGTGTTTTGAAGACTTCCCTAAAAATCGCCTATTCACCCCCCGTCTAATCGATAACTAGCACTTTCAATTGGTATCAGAGCAAGGTACTCCCTTGTTCTGTGTGATTCGGTTTAACCACCTGGAACTTTAGCTATGTCGACTGCAGGGATAATCAAAGTCTCCGCTGCTTGCCCCGTGTTCGATGGAACTGACTATCCCTACTGGAAGAATAAGATGCGCATGCATCTTGAAGCCATTGATGTCGACCTCTGGTATGTCGTCAAGAATGTCGTTCCCAAATCTGGTGAAGGTGTCACCCCTGCTGATGTCAAGAAGTTCATTCAAATGGACTCTACTGCAAAGAACATCATCTGTGGTCATCGACCAAAGGACAGTATGGCCGTGTGAGTGCTCTGAAACGTCGAAGCTAGTGCTGGACTGGCTATCCAAGGTCAACGGCGTCTCAACCCAGAGAGATCAAAGAATCAGTGTTCTTCGCAACCTCTTCAACCGCTTCAAGAGAAACGACAATGAAAATGTCCAGCTCACGTTTGATCGCCTCACTGACATCACAAATGAGCTTCATGCTCTCGGCGCCACTGAGATCACCAAGCATGAAATCGTCAAGACGCTACTGAGATCACTTGACAGCTCTTTTGACACCCTTTCCCTCATGATACAAGAACGTCCTGACTTCAAGACACTCGATCCGTCTGATATACTTGAGAGGCTCAACACACATGAGTTCCAGCTTTCTGAGAAAAGAGATATCTATGGTCCCAACTATGGCCGAACTCACGCTTTGAAGGCAAAAGTTGTTTCCTCATCTGAAGAAGAATCTGACTGCAGTTCTGATGATCCTGAAGACATTGGAAAGGAACTTGCTATGCTTGTGAAGAAGTTCCAGAAGTTCACTAGGAAGAAAGGCTTCAGAAAGTCTTCATGATCCAGCTCAAGAAATGATGAAGCTTCCACTCATGACTACAAGAAGATAACCTGTCACAAGTGCAAGAAAACTGGACACTATATCTCTGAGTGTCGACAGTGGGACAATGAGAAGAAGAAGAAGAAGAGCAAGGAATATGATTCTGATGACAAGAAGACGAAGAAATCTTCAAAGTCTTCTTCCAAGTCCTCATCAAAGTCTGCATCTCATAAGAAGAGCTCATCTGGCAAGGCTCGTGCTTTTGTTGGCAAGGAAATGGATTCAGAGGAGGAGTCTGCTTCTGAGGAGGTGGAGGTGGAGTCGGAAGAGGAGTCCGACCCTGGCGTTGCAAGTCTGGCTTTAGCCACAGCCTATGTTGCCAAGTCCATCTTCAACACTGAAGACAATGACTTTTACACCAACGCTGAAGCTGATGACAAGGACGACCCTGCTCCCACCTACTGCTTCATGGCACGCGGTGCCAAGGTAAAATCATGTGATGCTTACTTTCAAACATCAAGTGAAGATGACTCTGATTGTGAATCTAAACCCAGCTACAAAACACTTGCTAAAATTGCAACCGAACAACAAAGAGCTATGGAACATAATCAAAAACTGTTAGACAAAAGCAATGACCTGTTGGACGCGGAAATGACACGTTCACAGTCCTTAGTTGAAGACATTAAAAATATTCATGCTAAGTACCAAGAACTTGAAAGTCGTCATGAAACGCTCTCAACTACTCATGAAAAGCTCTCCTATGATTATCTTCAAAGGAAGCAAGAGCTTGAGAAATTGAGAGCGGCTCATGAAGATCTTCAAAAAGAGAATGAGTCACTTCGCGCTCAACAGATCAGTTCCACTCAGGATGGATTTGAACCACCATATCTAAAATGTCTTGAGCGTGATATCACTACCTCTGTTGCTGAATGTTCAACTGCTGCTACTATTGCATTGTCTTCAACTACTAATGTGGTAACTGTCACGACCGGTTTTTCAATAAAAATATTTATTGAACAATCGACCTATGAAGTCCAATATGAGGAAAATCCCTCATACCGGTAGACAAAACTTTGATACAATAAGTCAGTAGCATTACAATAATACAGGGGTCGGACTGAAGATGCCCAACCAATTATTACAAACACGCCGATAATTATACATAGCGGCGGATATGACTCAAAGGTGTGGGGTGGAAATACTCTTGACTCGAGATATGAGTGTTTGGTGGAATAACACAGCGGGTGGTTAATAAGTCTCTTGCCTTTGGCGGCTCATCGGCGTCGAGGTGAGGCTCGATGAATTTATTTGGGTAGCGAGCGGATATATCACAATGACTAATCCAGGGTCGCACGAGACTGACTGGGATTCCTCTAGGCGTCGGACTCGCTATCAATTCTTCATCCATGAGATCGCAACCACAAGATCCGGCCAAATCAACAAGCCAGGTGAGTACTTTGAAAGTACTCGCAAGACAGTTCGGACAAAAGATATAACAAATGAATGCATGAATGAGTCATGATTAATTTTAACAATGCTCAATTAAATCAGTATAGCAAAAATAAATAGAAAGGGAATCGGCGGTAGTCCGCTCGAAAACCCAAAGAAAGATAAACTCAAACCGATCGAGTGTCTGAAGTGACGCCTTGAAGGGTGGAAATAAGTAAACATGCCACAGTTGGGCGTCTGGGCGACACCTCATAAAGGGCTTATATTGAAATAAAAATACATGCGTGCCGCAGTCGGATGTCGGAGCGACATCACAGAAAGGGCTTATAATGAAAATAAATAACAACAATGCCGCAGTCGGACGTCTGAGCGACATCGCAGAAAGGGCTTATAATGAAAATAAATAACAACGATGCCGCAGTCGGACGTCTGAGCGACATCACAGAAAGGGCTTATAATGAGAATAAATAACTACAATGTCGCAGTCGGACGTCTGAGCGACATCGCAGAAAGGGCTTATAATAAAATAAATAACAACAATGCCGCAGTCGGACGTCTGAGCGACATCGCAGAAAGGGCTTATAATAAAATAAATAACAACAATGCATGATCGAGCGTCCGGCGACATCGCAGAAAGGGCTTATAAGAAAAATAAATAACAACAATGCCGCAGTCGGACGTCTGAGCGACATCGCAGAAAGGGCCTATAATAAAAATAAATAACAACAATGCCGCAGTCGGACGTCTGAGAAACATCACAGAAAGGGCTTATAATTCATTATTCATAAGTGACAAGATATAGTGCTCACGGAAAATACTCATCACAAGACAATAAGCGGGTTAGTCCATTTACCGGAAATAAACATTTAACACTCAAGTAGTTATCGGGAGTCTCTGTCACCGAGACTGATATCTGACAAGATAAGGTGAACACGGTACTCGGACATGAATAAGATGAATTCAAGAATTTTGACTCTGCAGAGTTTGTACCAAAATTTGTCCACAGCCAGCGGTTTCGTGATCACGAAGGACTAGTTCCGTTCTGGTATTTCAGAGGAAACACAACTAGCTAGTACACACCATCATACCTCACATTGCCAGGAATCACCCTAGACAGCGTTTAAGAAAAACTTTGAGGCGGGAGATCACAATCTCGAATAGCATGGGATCAAATTTATATCTGCGCGCTCTAAGGTGCCCCCTCTCGGTCCCAACCGGAAACACCCATGCCCCCTGACCGGATGAAAGGCTTTAATCCAGGGCCATGGAACCTTCATCCCGGCCTCTCGATTTGGCGTGTACCAGGAAGTGGTTTGCAACCTACTAAGCCGTATTCCTTACGGGAAACCGGTGGTAGTACGGAAGGGAAGACGGACGGGAATCTGACTGATTTATGTTGACACTGGTTCAACGATATGGCATAAGCCTGGCATGCTACAACACTGCCATCTTACCCACATCATGCCAACTCATGGCCATGCAACAAGTTTCCAACAACTCATGGATTTACCGAACTCATTTGCCTCAATGCTCACGAGATAAACTATCATCGAAAATGCTCACGAACATGCCATGATACAAAATTAATGCAAACTTGCTCAGACACTCATCATATCAAAAGTTCAAACTTTGCTTGCCTGGTTCGGAGTAGTCGGGGTCTAGCTCGATGAAGTTCGCGGTTCCGTCACCTCCTTCGGTATCTATGGTAAACAAAAATACACGCGCTAACGTAAATACCGTGGAGTACAGAAAGTTGATCCAAATATTTTTCAAGTAAATATGATAAAAAACTAGAAAAAAATTTGAAGAGGGCAGAAAAAGAATCACTCAAAAATTCCTTTCAGTTAAAAAGTTATAAGGGTTTTAGTCCAAGGACCCATCTGTAATGAAACGAAAAACTTCGAGGGGCTTTGCGAAAAAGTCCAAAAAGCGGTTCAGAGGGAAGCGTATTTGCCAAAATGCGCTTTCAGAAAGCGATTCAAAAAAATAAAGAGAGGCTGACGGGCGGGTCCCACCCGTCAGGTTTGAAATTTCAAGCGAGGGAGTCGGGGCTCGTCGGCGCCGAGAGTCATGATGATCGCGGCGGGCGATCCACAGCGAGCGAGGAGATCGGAGAGTACCTGCATCGTGGAATTGTCACGGCAGATGTCCTCATGAAAGGACTTAGTCGCAGGGCCATCGTGCGGGTTAACCTAGAGGGGTTAATGCGGACACAAGACACGAGGATTATCTTGGTTGCCCTTCGATGAAGGTAAAACCTACGTCCGTTGTGGTGTGATTGATATGATTGGCGACTAGGGAGCAATAGCTTTGCCTTGGCCTCGAATCTCCTGTCTCTAACTTCGCCGCTGGTCGTCCCCTTATATACACGGGTTAACGCCTCGCCGGCTTCTGAGTCCCAATCCGGCTCATACAAGAGTCCGGCTTGGGTTCTCCTTTCTTGTCTTACAATACAAGTTACAATACTAGGGCGGTTTACGTGTATGGATCTTAATTCCCTTCTGGGCTCCAGGCCTCCATATGGGCCTGGATCACGCACGAGGGTAAACCGGCCCCTCCGGGGCGGTTCACACTCCGTAGTTGTATCCTCAACATTAGGCCCCAGATTGACTTGAACCGGTTCAGGTTAATCTTCTACGTCTTCAGGCAACCCTTGATCTTCCTTGTAAACCGCCATCTGCTTGAACCGCCGTGACATCATCCTCTGATCTTCGTGTCAGGGCCCCAGCGTCATTTTGAACAAAAATCTAAACAGTAGATTCCCTTCATTAAGGCTATCCGGAAATCGAGGCGGCCGCTGCATTCCGCCGCTTTTGGCTCCTCAATTCTCGCCCCATTGATTACTCCGGTCCCTTATAAATAGACCGGTCGGGTCATTCTCTTCTTCTCCTTCCTCTCTTCTTCTTCCTCGCGACCTGCCGACCACGAAACTCTTGCCGTCGCCTTCAACCTTCGACCGGCGCTTCCCGCCGCCCGCTGCATCAACCGGATCGGACCAGAGTCTCCGCGCTCCTCCGTGGTTCCCGCTCGTCAGGTAAGGTCATCTTTAAACCCTAGATCTCATCTGGAAACTCGGTTCGTCGCATAGCCCATGAGTGTTCTTGCCGACCCTTCATGCCCGTTCCGCCATGGCCGTACGGCTCGGCCGTACCGCTCCTCATATGCAAACGGCTGCTTTCGCCGTTTACCCGATTCTAGGCGCCTTCCCCCTTTGTTCAGATCTTCCATTTTAACATACCTGAACCTTCCTGCGCTGTAGGAGGTCTGTATAGGTCGCAGAAATTCTCTTTACTGAACCCTGGTAGATCTAGATTATTTCCTTTTGCATGGGAAACCTGTTTCTGTCTACACTTAGCAATTTTTTCAGCACTACCTCCTCTGGCGGTTTAACTTCTGATATTTAATCCGACCCTCCATTAGTCCTTAGTTAAACCGGACCGGTAAGCCGGCTGCCAAACTGCCGGTTTAACAATATTCGTAACGCCTGACCTGTTCAACAGTGAACCGTTTTCTTCCTTTCTTTCGCAGCTTTAATCGTCCGGAATGGCTCCTCAATTTTCCGCTTGCAATGGGTCGGTCGAGTCAACAAACGCAGCTCAACGGCTATGTCACCACCGGCGGTTTGGCTCCAAAAGGTGTCCTCCATTGGCGTGTTCGGAAGGCGAGTTTCCCCGAGCATGGCGGGAGAAGTGTCGTGTTCATGCATCACTTAGACCGGGGTTCTCTCCGCCCGGTTCAAAATTTTCCGGATGTCCTTGCGGTCTGCAGCTTCATCCTCGGGACATCGGCCCGAATTCTGTGTCGAATATATGCAACTTTCAAGTCTTACGTGAAGTCTACCTTCAAGAAGAACCATCGTGGAGTTGTTCCGGATTTTTCCATCTGAACCGCCGCACAGAGTTTTCGATGGTCGAACACGGAGCTGGGCGGCGTCAATCCGAGAAGAGGAAGGAAGTCGATTTTCCACACGCCAAGCACCACAGCCATCAAAGGAATGGAACCAAACCTGGTTCTACTGCGGAACACTGCCCACGCTAACGAAAACCCCTTGCCGGGCTACCGTTCTCACCGCTCAAGAACTCTGCATCCGCTGCCTTCCGCTTAACCGCCATGGAACGGAAAACTTCGCACCACAAATAATCAAGCTCCGGGCTTTAATGGCCAATGGCTTAACCGGCGTGGATCTTGTACGTTGCTGGGTCTCTTGGGGTATTTTGCCACTAAGCCGCCGGCCCGGATTGATGCACGAGTACACCGGCAGCCTCAAAGATCCTCAAAGGCGTCACGAGCTGCCTATAACTGAACAAGAGGTTACCGAGATCGTCAAGAAGATGCTTGATGAGCCAATCTCCGTCTGCAGCCTCACCGGGTTGGCTCCATTTTGTACCACCAACAAACCGCCGGCGGTAAGTTCTACTCACTGCCTTTCAATCTCTTAATACTCCGTCGAGACACGTTAATCATTATTCCTTCTCAGGCCGACAGCTCCTTCTGGAAACGAACCAAACCGGTTCGGGCGCCTCGTGTAAAGTCCAAGGCCACTAAGAAAACGGGCAAGAAGAAGACCGCCGAGTCCTCTGATCCGGCGGAGGACGAAGAATCAGAAGCTGAGGTAAACCGGCTTGCCGCTTTGTGCTTCTTCCTGCATATGCTTGGCCCTTTTACAATCTTTTTACTGACAATTTTCTTCCCAGGATGATGCTGAAGCCAGCCATGCCGACCCTGTTGAGGTAATCTTACTTTCTTCCGACTCCGATCTTGCACCGGTTAAAAGAATTCGTCGCGCCGTCCGGAAAGTGAAAAAATATCATTCCTGTGCTTACTTGAATCCAAATCTTAACTTGAAGACACAACAGGCTGAAGAGCGCCCGTACAACCCGCACTGATGGCCAACAGTTTACCTCGCGGTTTACAGACACACCTATCCGGAAGCGTCGGCGAGGTGACTTGCTCTTCAGCGTTATCCCTTAAAGGTTTCTTCGATGTCCTCTCAACCCGTCGACCAATTATCAGGCTTCTTCCAACTCGTCGGCGGTTCATCCACCACACAACTGCCTCCGCTGAACATCGCCGCGGGTATGTAATTACTGTTTGTCACTTTGACTCACCATCACCTTGGTCAATTTGTCTTGATCCGATTCTGAATATTGCAGCACCAAGGCTCGCTTGAGCAAGAAGGCGAAAACTCTTGATCCTACCTTGGATGTTGATCCGGAGAAAACCCTGAGAACAAACACACGAAAGTCCTGAAGCCGCCAAGGAAAGCTACGGCGGGTGTACAAAGACGACACTGCTGATCCGCCAGAGGTTGAACGGAGGTCCAAATGGAAACTTCCCAGCCTGCTCCATCAAACCCGTCTGGCGGCGGGTGCGTGGCTGATTGAGCCGCCGAGCGAGCAAAACGACAACAAGCCCAAACAAGACCGGTGAAAATGGCGATGTTATTGTGACAGTAATCGCTACACTGCTCCTAACCAACGGTCGCTTTAGCAAAGCACAGCATCGAAGAAGGTTCCACTATTATGAGCAAGGACAAGGGAAGACTGATATGTCGACTTCGACAATTTGTCTGCCCAAGAGCTTCATTCCGGCTTTCTGAACCGGCTTTACACCAGCCGCGACTTTGAAGCCGGTCTAGTAAACCGCATGAAGGACCGCTATGAGGTAATGAGCTGACCTTTCGTTAGTTTAACTGCATAGTAGCCCCCAAGGGTCGGTTTAACTTTGTAAAGTTAAACCGGGACTTAAGGTGTGTCTCTTCATAGTAATTTGAGATCAACTAGCCATTAGCCCCCAAGTGCCAAGTTGAATACTTGTATTTAGCTTGGGACTTGTATAATAAACCCATTAACACGCTTCCTTTGTCATCAGAACGAAATACACCAGCAAGCTGTGCAACTGAAGGACCTCCGAAGCAATCTGGAAACCCAAATAACAGAAGCCACCAAAGCCAAGGATGAGCTAAAAACTGCCCTGACCACCATGGCACAGCTGAAGGAGTGGTACAAATCCGAGCGGGTCAACTGGGACACCGAGAAGGCCGGCTTAGTAAAGCGGGCGGAGGAAGCTGAGGCAGCCCTTAAACCGGTGACGGAAGAACTGACCGGACTCAAACGCCAAGTGCATGCCATGACCGCTGCCATCTTTGGTAAGCAAATTTATACTGAATATGCCTGTGTTAATGCTTCCGCCGGTTTAACTTGAGCTGTCTAAACCTGGTGTAGGCAAACGTATTGCTCATCTGGGCTCTGACGTGCGGAAAAAGCTCAAGGCTTCGTACACTCTGATTGAGCAACTATATACCGGCGCCCAGCGGGTTATATGCGCCACTTCATATGACAACACGGCGCCGTCCCTGATCCGAGAAACGCTGGACCGGCTGTCCATGATTCCGGGGCAGCTTGAAGAGATAAAGCGATCCGCAGCCCGAGCTGGCACGCTATTGGCTCTGACTCGTGCCAAAGCGTGGATAACGGATCTTGATCCGGCGGACATAGCTAAAGGTTTTCCCAGTGCTCAAGAGAATGGTGAAGCCTTTGATAACGATGCGCTGAAACGGATTACCAAGGAAATGCGTCCGTTAGCAAGTCAACTGGCCGCTGAAGCCAACCTGGAGGTTCACCGATCTTTTTATGACGCCAAAAACAAGCGGGTGGAGTTTGTCATCCCAGAAGTGCAAAGCCTGATTCCCCCAATCCGTAAGCACACTTACGCCCCTGACGTTGATCCAGCTGAACTGATAAGTGAAGAAGCTGTCTTCGGCCTTAACCGGATTGACTGGTCTACCAATGACTTCCGGCTTTGGGTGATGAAGAAGAAGAAGCTGAACCGGCGCCAGCGCGGCCCTCCACCTCGCGCCAACCCGGTGAAGCAGCGTAATCCGTCAAGCCGGGTGATACATCCAAAGCCTCAAGGCATAACTCTGCGTAAAACGCCGGGCCTCGAAAGGCTTTTGTAATAGGATAGCAAGTGTATTTCCTTGAACAATGCCGGTACAACTTTGGTCTGTAAACGTTTGTCTGGCGGCTCTAGCTCCGTTGGCTTTTGTAGTGAATCCTGCCACATATTTTGCCTGCAATCACAAGTTCTTAAACCGCCATGGCGGTGTATATCTCCAACCAGGCTGATACCAATATATATATGAGAGAACCGAGATATATGATCAAAATTATATGATACAAACATACCTGCCAGCATTAGGCACAGTGGGCTGTAGCCAATCCAAAGCGGAGGTCTTATAGACCATCATCGTCAAAGGAGGGCAATCCCTGTATAAGACCGATTTACCGTGTAAACCGTGCCGGGCATCATAAGCCCCCTGTTACTCCACAATGGGATGTTCCAACAGTAAAACCAAACCGGAACAAAATCGCCAGCTTAAAAATGTATCAACAACGTAAATCCAGTTTACGAAGACCGGCAAAAAACCAAAGAATAAGTATCAAAACCACATGAAAACAAAATCAATGAGAAAAAATAACCGCTTTATGAGACAAGGCTGTATTGAGCCGGATCAGATGGTGTTACCATGGTCGGACAGGACCAAGCCCCCTATACGGCGTAGCGATGGTTCAAGTCAGCCAGGTCCCCAACTGAACTCGTGGCATAACACCGATCAAGTGGCATTGCGATGGTTCGGGTTCGACCAAAGCCCCCAAGTGATTCTATGGCCTTAGGCCGACCAAGAGGCGTGACTGGTTCAGACATGACCATGTCCCCAAATGATCTGGTGGCTTTACGCTGTCAAGAGGCATTGCATTGGTTGGATCGACCAAGCCCCCAAATGACAAAAGTTTCTGAAACCAAGGCTAAGGGTTGAACCGGAGGCCGCTTCACAAGAGCATCTCCATGTACCCAAACCGGTCTTTTAAACAGAACAGATACCCCGCTTTAGCCGAGGATCCGGTTTATTTCTTTTATTCATAATATATACAGTCGTAATATGTACATAAGTGGAGCCAATGGCTCAAGTATAATAAGGCCGAAGATGAGCTATGTTCCATGGCCTGTTGGTCTCCTCCTCTGACGTGCGTGAGTCTTTTCGCTCTCGAACATCAATCAGATAGTATGACCCGTTGTATAGATTCTTACTGACCACAAAAGGCCCCTCCCAAGGTGGGGATAGCTTGTGCATATCTTTCTGATCTTGAATGAGCCGCAGCACCAAGTCTCCTTCTTGAAAGGTTCTGGTTTTAACCCGCCGGCTGTGATATCGGCGAAGATCCTGCTGGTAAACCGCTTGAGCGAGCTGCTGCCAAATCACGCTCTTCATCTAGTCGATCCAAATCATCCTGCCGTGCTGCCTCACTATCTGCCTCAACATAAGCTGCTACTCGGGGCGAGTCATGGCGGATATCCTTTGGGAAGAACCGCCTCCGCTCCATAGATCATAAAACGGCGTATATCCGATTGGATCGGTTGGGGTAGTGTTTATACTCCATATCACGATGGTAGCTCTTCCACCCAACAACCGGCGTCCTCTCTAAAGGGACCATAAGCGGGGTTTGATACCCTTCAAAATTTCTGATTAGCTCGTTCCGCTTGACCATTGGATTGTGGGTGGGCCACAGAAGAAACATCAAGCCGGATGTGCTCTCGTTCACAAAATTCCTTCATAGCTCCCTTGGATAAATTGGTGCCGTTGTCCGTGATGATGCTGTGTGGAAACCCAAACCGGAAAATCACCCGTTTGATGAACTGAACCGCCGTGGCTGCATCACACTTGCTAACAGGCTCTGCCTCGACCCACTTGGTAAACTTATCCACCGCCACCAACAGGTGGGTCTTTTTATCCTTGGACCTTTTGAAAGGTCCAACCATATCCAACCCCAAATGCGCAAATGGCCAAGTAATTGGAATCATCCTCAATTCTTGGGCGGCACATGAAACACGCTGGAGAACTTTTGGCAACCGTCACATCGTCGACCAAATCCTCCGCATCAGCATGGGCGGTCAACCAATAAAACCATGGCGGAATGCTTTGGCCACGGGGACTTTGAACCGCGTGATGACCACAATCCCTTCATGAATCTCTCGCAATATCTCACAGCCCTCTTGAGGGACACACAGCTGAAACGCCCACGACACCTGCGACGGTGCAACTTCGCCATTAACAATGGTCATAGACTTAGACCGCGGACTATCTGCGGGCCAATGTCTCATCCTCCGTAACTTCGCCCGGTTCATGTCGCCAAATAAGGGAGCGTCCAATCCGGGATAACATGCAAGGCCGCCACCAAATAATCTTCGGATCAGGGATAGCCAAATCAATTTCATCAGGAATTTTAGCGGCGGTTTGTGCAGCACATCAAGGAAAAGCGTTAGGCGGGACGGTTTACGCTGGGAACCCAACCGGCTCAAAGCATCAGCCGCCTCGTTCTTCCGACGATCCACATGGTCCACGATACCCTTTAAAATAGCCTGCAACAACATCCACTTCCGACGATATGCAGCCATGAGTGGATCTTTAGAGTCCCAAGTGCGGACACTTGCTTTGGGCCACCAAGTCCGAGTCACCAAAACATTTAACCCGGCTGAGATTCATTTCCTTGGCCATCCGGAGACCATGAAGTAAAGCTTCATACTCGGCTGCATTGTTAGTACAAGGGAACATGAGGCGGAGAACATAACAGAACTTGTCACCTCGTGGGGAAGTTAATCGACTCCAGCCCCGAGCCCTCAACTGCTGGACCCATCAAAATGGATGGTCCAATAGGTGTGATCCGGCTTCTCCTCTGGTGCTTGCAACTCCGTCCAATCATTAATGAAATCCACAAGTGCACGAGACTTTCGGCTGTCAGGGCACATACTTTAAACCATCATTAAGCTCTATAGCCCTTAGCAACCCGACGTTGCTTCCGGTTCGATATGATATCGCCTAAAGGCCGAGCTGACCACCGTGATGGGGTGCCCTTGGAAATATTGCTTCAGCTTCCGGCTTGCCATAAAAACTCCATATACCAGCTTCTGCCAATGGGGATACCTTTGTTTAGATTCGATGAGAACCTCGCTGATGTAGTAAACTGGCAGCTGAACCGGATACTCCTTCCCTGCCTCCTTGCGCTCCACCACAATGGCCACACTCACTGCCCGGCATTAGCAGCAACATATAACAGGGCGGCTCCACGGCAATAGGGGCAGCAAGAACAGGCGGGTTGGCCAGCTGCCGCTTTAGATCCTCCAAAGCCTCATCAGCAGCTGAGCTCCAAACAAATTGATCCGTCTTCTTCAGCATCTGGTATAAAGGGATAGCCTTCTCTCCTAGGCGACTGATAAACCGGCTTAGCGCAGCAATCCGGCCTGCCAAACGTTGAACATCATTGATACACTTTGGCTTAGCTAAGGAGGTGATAGCTGTAATCTTCTCCGGATTAGCCTCAATCCCCCGGTTCGATCTGAAAACCCAACAATTTGCTGCGAACACCAAAGGCGCACTTGGCGGGTTGAGCATCATCTTGTACACCCGCAAGTTGTCAAGGTTTCCTTTAAATCCTCAATCAATGTCTCCTTCTGCCTTGATTTCACCACGATATCATCCACATAGGCGTGCACATTCGGCCAATCTGTTTATGCAAACAATTACATGCATAGCGGCTGGTAAGTGGCTTGGGCACTCTTGAGCCCAAAAGGCATGGACACATAGCGAAGGCTCAAAAGGGGTAATAAGCGCCGTCTTCTCCTGGTCTTTAACCGCCATCTTAATCTGATGATAACCAGAATACGCATCCAGAAAGCTCAAACGCTCACAACCCGCTGTTGCATCAATGATCTGGTCAATGCGGGGGAGGGCGAAGGGATCCGCTGGACAAGCTTTGTTAAGATCTGTGTAATCCACGCACATGCGCCAAGTGCCATTTTTCTTAAGGACCAATACCGGATTAGCAAGCCACTCTGGGTGAAATACTTCAGCGATAAACCCTGCTGCCAAAGTCTAGCGACTTCTTCTCCGATGGCCTTGCGCCTTTCCTCGTTAAACCGGCGAAGAAACTGTTTTACGGTTTGTATTTTGGGTCCACATTAAGAGTGTGCTCAGCGAGTTCCTCGGTACACCGGCATGTCGGAAGGTTTCCATGCAAAATGTCGATTCTCACGGATGAACTTCGATGGCGCGCCTTCCTATTTAGGATCCAGGTTGGCACTGATGGTGAACTGCTTGGATGACTCGCCGGGCACAAAATCAACAAGCTTCGTCTCAGCCGCTGATTTGAACTTCAAGTCCGGATCATGCTCTGTAGTTGGCTTCTTCAAAGGGGTCATATCTGCCGGATCGACATTATCCTTATAATACTTTAACTCCTCTGTGGCACAAACCGACTCTGCGTAAGCCGCATCACCTTCCTCGCACTCCAGAGCGATCCGGCGGCTCCCGTGAACCGTTATTGTTCCTTTGTGACCCGGCATTTTCAGCTGTAAGTAGACATAACAGGGCCGTGCCATGAATTTAGCATAAGCCGGCCGCCCAAAGAGGGCGTGGTAAGGGCTTTGAATTTTCACCACCTCAAATGTCAACGTTTCTGTTCTGGAGTCATGCTCGTCTCCAAAGGTTACCTCCAGAGCTATTTTACCGACCGAATGCGCCGACTTACGGGCACCACTCCGTGAAACACTGTGCATGGACGGCCTAAGATGCCTATCTGTTAACCCCATCCGTCGGAAAGTTTAGTAGTACAGGATGTTGATGCTGCTTCCTCCATCCATAAGAACCTTGGTAAACTTGTACCCGCCTACAGGGGCGCCACCACGAGCTAACGGCCGGATTGTAAACCGGGGAGGATGGTCCTCTCTGCTCCACACAATCGGCTGCTCGGACCAGCGCAGTGTCTGGCGCAGCTGGTTCAACAACACTGACCGCCCGCCTCTGAAGTTTCCGGTCTCGTCGGTCCAAGCTGGTGGTAAAGGCGTGGTACTGCCGCCATTCAATTGCTTTGGATTGCTCGATAACCCGATCGCTGCTGTTGTTGATTGTAACCCCTTGGTTCGACTATTACGATTACTTTGATTATTCTGATTGCCTTGTCCGCCCGGATTACCGCGAATCCGGGCGAATTCCCTCCGCCGTAACCGGGCGGACCCTGAACCGCCACGGACCCTTGATCATACGGAAGGAGTTGGAGTTCTTAAACTCCTGCATAATATAACAATCCTTCAAGGTGGTTAGCGGTACCTCCTTCGCCCGCTGCCGGACAAGGTTGATTTAACATGAAGTTCAAACGATCCGGATTGTGACCACCCGGTTTGACTGCCTACCCGGCGCCGCTGACCCTTGTCCTGTCGTTGGTATTGGCCTAAAGCCCATGTTGCCGTTAAACTTACGCTTGTGCCCTCCATTGCTGCCGATGATGCTGCTGGCTCACGAATTGCCGTTCTGTTTTCCCTTCCCACTTCATCATTCTCCGATTCAGGATCCTTGGTACTATCGGAATCAGCATACTTTACCAAGGCGCCCATTAGAGTGCCCATGTCATGGCAAAACGCTTCATGCGACCCAGCTTCAGCTTCAATGGCTCGAACCGCAATTGGCTTCCAAGGTCATGATCAGCGGAACCAGGGTTGATCGGTCGAAGAATGTAAAACTTCGAGACACGGCGCACCCAATGGGTTGTAGACTCTCCGTCCGCTTTGGCGCGAGCCGCCAGATCCACCACAGACATGGGCTGTTTACAGGTGTCTTTGAAATTTTGGATGAACCGGGTTCTCAACTGTGTCCACGAGTTGATAGAGTCGGGCGGCAAGTTTTTCAACCAAGTTCGGGCAGTACCTTCCAGCATCATTGTGAAGTACTTTGCACATGCCGCTTCATCCACGTCCAACATCTCCATGGCCATCTCGTAGCTTTCTATCCATGCCTCCGGAGCTAAGTCGGCGGTATAATTCGGCACCTTGCGCGGCCCCTTGAAGTCCTTGGGCAAACGCACGTTGCGTAAAGCAGGGACGAGGCAAGGTACCCCCAAAGAGCCGGATGTGACCCCAGGTTCGAAGATGGTCGGTCGAACCGGCGCGGGCGGATGATCCTCCGTTTGTGCTGCTAACTCGGCCTCCTTCGTGCCTGGCGCGGTCCACTACCACTTGAGCATCTTCAAAGCCGCCTGCGGATTGTTGCCTTGGCCGGTCCACGCTGCGCATTGCTCGACCGCGGCGGTTCATCGGCGCGTCGGCTGTAGCTCCGACTCGGGCGGGGGGTGGAATGGATCCGATCTCGACTGTCTGATTACGCTTCTTGCTGAGCCAAGGCCGTCCTGAGGAGCTCCTTAACCCGGCGTGTTTCCACTGCCTGTGGTGAATCGCCTTCGATTGGAATTGCCTCTAACCGTGCCGCAGCCGCCACGAGGTTATCCATCGGGTTGGAGTAGTGACCCGGAGGTGTCTGCGCGGTGCTGAACACGCCCGGTATGATGGCGGGTAGATCTATCACACGGGGCTGAACCGGCGCGGCCGTCCCAGGTGCTTCCGGCCGGTTTACCAATGGCGGCGGATTACTGGTCCCTGCCCTTGGGGTATTGAAAAGCTCCCTTCCCTCAAAAACGGAAGGTAAACGGGACCTGTACTTCCTTTTCATGACTTCCTGTGACGCGCTCTGGTCCAGCCTGAGCCTATAAGCCTGTGCATCCAAAGCGGCCCGTTCCGCTGCCATCCTTTCGTCCGCGGCTGCCAAGTCCGCTTTAGCGTTAGTGATCTGTTCCCTCACCTTTGCAATCTCCGCGTTGTGAAGGTCCTGATCAGCGGATTAGCTTCCGCCAGAGCACAGCTAACGCGTCAGCTCGACAAAACTTGAGCGGCGAGCGCCAGGGCCTCCTTCCCGGCTGCCATCACGCTGTTGAACCGGCGACCGAGCGCCCGCGGTCAAAGTGAAGTACCGCTGTGTACCGGCCATGAAGATCCCAACCGGTTGGGTAGATCGAAAGGTCCGGATGCTCTCCCATCGGAACTACCCCGATCGGCCTTCGTAGCTGGTATAGAGACTCGGTTTCTCCGCCGACGATTCGTCCCCGTAGTAGACCACAGGTTCGTCACCAGCTGCTGACCCGTCCTCGTAGCCTCCGTGAGCGACTCCCACGAAAACATGCCTGACGCCCGGTTTAGCCAGGCGGGACTCTTCTTCGACCGCTGAGCCGTCTCGGCGAGGTCGGTGCGGGCGTCCGCCCAGGCCTGACTTCGCCAATCTTGCCGATGAACCGTGTATACCGCCAAAGGGACCCGGTACCCGTACTCAACGAGCCGGCCTCGGGGCCCGATCCGCATCGTCGATGTAGAGTTTGCCACGACGACTTTTCGTCATCCGGCCCACTGCATAGCCTTCGAGTCCCTCGAACTTGCCCTCTAAGATCATCAAACCATCGTGCGATAGCCCCACGGTGGGCGCCAACTGTCGTGGAATTGTCACGGCAGATGTCCTCATGAAAGGACTTAGTCGCAGGGCCATCGTACGGGTTAACCTAGAGGGGTTAATGCGGACACAAGACACGAGGATTATACTGGTTCGGCCCCTTCGATGAAGGTAAAAACCTACGTCCAGTTGTGGTGTGATTGATATGATTCGGCGACTAGGGAGCAATAGCTTTGCCTTGGCCTCGAATCTCCTGTCTCTAACTCGCCGCCGGGTCGTCCCCTTATATACACGGGTTAACGCCGGCCGACTTCTGAGTCCCAATCCGGCTCATACAAGAGTCCGCTTGGGTTCTCCTTTCTTGTCTTACAATACAAGTTCTGAGTACTAGGGCGGTTTACGTGTATGGATCTTAATTCCTTTCGGGCTCCAGGCCTCCATATGGGCCTGGATCACGCCTGAGGTAAACCGGCCCCTCCGGGCGGTTCACACTCCGTGGTTGTATCCTCAACAACCTCCGTGTTCAGGGCGCCATTCCGCGTCTGTGGGAGGTGGTGGCGGTCGCCGGCGAGTACCACGTCGACGGCGATGATTGCTCCGGTGGACGGCGATTCGGGTGGTCGTGGACCTCGTCGGAGAGAGCTGCGGAGGTGGAATTGAGGAGGGGGTTAGACTCGCGGTAGCATGAGAGGGTAGCTGACGGGATTAGGCGCGGAGGCGACCTCACGGAGTGAATCGAGGTGGAGGCCGAGGCGGAACGAAGCGGCCGGAGTCGAGGAAGAAGAGCTCCTCGAGGCCCTTCCAGGGGCTTGGCGAGTACTAGTGAAGTGGTGGAGGTGTGCGGGGGCGAGATCAAGCTTGGGGGGGGCTATTTATAGCCGGCCCGAGTCGGTTGCCGAGAACGGGGTTCTCCGGCGAAGTTTACGGCAGCGCAGGGCGGTGATCGGGGGGTTTCAGAGGTTGAGCGTCGTCGTGGGGTCTCCCTGGTTCCGTTTAGGTGCTAAACGCGTCGGGGTTTGGTTGCTTAGGGCGAGCTCGACGGAACGGGCAGCGCGGGCCCGTCGGCGGCAGGGAGCATGCTCTGTGCTTGCCGTGCCACGGCGACGGTGTTGCATGCGTGCGCTGTCGAGGAAGTAGCCACGCGGAGCCACCAGAGGGTTTGGGCGGCGCCGAACGGCGTTGTGCCGCCGTTCTGCTCCCGGTCGGCCGCTACGGTGGTTCGGCCGCCACGAGCACGCCGGCGCAGGCGGCCCAGGGTGCCACCGACGCCAAGAACGCGCCAAGCACGCGCGTGAGGCTCCGGACAAGCACGCTAGGCCGTGAGCAACGTGCCAAGTGCAATGTGGTCATGTGACTGAATATACTGACGAAGATCGACACTGAAACTCTGAACTTAACTGAAAATGAACAGAAACAGTGCATGCAAGGTGTTCGACAGAAAGATTTAGGCATGTAGGGATTTTTCCTTGAGCTGGTTTTTGGTGGAGTGGTCTCTCATTGCAACTGGAGGTTGCCTGAATTTTTGTGGAATTTTTGGAGAAGTGTAGATATGAATTTCACCAAATTTGACAAATCTGGTCCAAACTTGCAGAGACTGAAATTTGAAATATTTGAAAAGAAGAGGAGTGGATCAAGATGGTTCTGGGTTGTGGATATCAAGGACTATCCAGGGGTGTGGAGTTGAGGTCAAAAATCAAAAGCATTAGGGTACTTGCTTTGCAAATCACTTAGGCTCAAAATAATAGACAGAAAAGTTTTGGGAGAGAAATAATTGAAATAAAAATTCAGAAAAGGGTTGAACTAGTAGAGACAGAATGTTCGGATTGCCAAAGGTGGAAGGATACATATTTGGGAAGATTTTACCATGTGGTGCATGGAAGAATCATGAATGATTTCAAATATGGGAGAGGATGACAAACTCCTAGAGTTTCTTTTTTGAAAGCAAATAAACTCCAAAGATTCTCCTTGAAATTTTTGAGAAGAGGGAAATCAGAAGAAAATTTTGAACCAAACACTAGAGTTGAAGGAGATGCAAAAACAAAATATTTGCTAAAGGGAAAAAGCTTTGGGAGAGATTTTTGGAAGGGTTTTGGAGACCTCCTTCCATCCAACCAAATTTTGAAGAAAACCAAAGGAAAATTTTTGGAGTGTCACAGTAACTAACCCCTCTGCGGAGGATACCACTGCTATTGCTGATGAAAATGTTAGGTTGAAGACATTGCTTGAAACAGGGATGTATAAAAGTCTGAAAGGGCATCAGACACTTTGCGATGTCCTCAAAAAGCAGATTCTGAACCGAAACCCTAGGAAAGAGGGTGTTGGGTTCGAGAGGAAAATGAATGTTGATGGTTCCTACTGGAAGCCTGAGCAGTATCCCAAAACCACATGGGTTGCTGCAAAGGGACCTTCAGTGGATCCTTCCACCTTATCTGGCTTTACCTGTGCTAACCCTATTATCATTGATGAATCCTTTGATGCAAACTATAAGCTGTTCAAGAATCAGAATGGTGAAGTGTTTGCCAGGTATATTGGTACTAACTGCAGGAATGGACCACCTATGAAGAAGATCTGGGTTCCCAAAAGCTGTCTTGAGAATCTTCCAGTGAATGTCATCATGACACCACCTGGGAAGAAGACAAACCCCAGACCTAAGGCGTCATATGGTCCAAAGGCTTCATACAGAGAGAAGACTCACCTGAGTCACCCTAACGCCAATGTTTTGCAGGGAAAACATAATCAAACTTATGAATATGAGCGTGTGTCTTCAAACCGCTATGTTCATAGAACTAAGAACTTTTCTGCTTATTCATATGAGTATCATTCATCTCCTGCAAGGCTATTTGCTAGGGCTCCAAAGCCGAAGTTCTCAGATGCTGCACTTAGACTCATTGCTTCTAAGCCACCCCTGAAGATGTGGGTGGTTAAGAAGAATTAACTTTCTTTTGCAGGAAAGGGTCTCCAGCCAAAAATCAAAGGCGTCTGATGATATTGCTGGGGACCTAAAACATCTTGTAGGGCACAAGATCAAATGCCCAAATGGTCTCACTATGTATTTTGTTCCTGAATCATTTGCCATTCATCCTATCAGTCCTAATCTTCATTTAAGCTTCAATAATCCACTTACCCGTCAAATGTTTATGCTTCACAATGCTCTTGGTGAAGCCTATCCCCCTAACTGTACTGTAGGATATGACACCTCATGCTTCAGAATGGATTATGGACAGTGGATGCACTAATCATATGACTGGTGATCGAAGTCTTCTCATAGACTCAACCTTACGTCCATCAGACAAGAGTCACATCGCATTTGCTGACACTGGTAAAAGCAAGGTATTGGGTCTAGGTAGAGTTGCAATCTCAAAGGATCAACACATGGATAAAGTGATGCTTGTTGAATCCCTTGGTTTCAACTTGATGTCTATCTCAATGTTTTGTGACTTGAACATGATTGTGATATTCAGAAAATATCTTGCCTTGTACTAATGGAATTTGACAAGTCTCTAGTCTTTGAAGGGTATAGGAAAGATGATCTATACATGGTAGATTTCTCAGCAGGTCCGCAACTTGCCGTATGTCTTGTTGCAAAAGCTTCAGAATGCTGGCTCTGGCATCGGAGGCTGGGGCATGCTGGCATGAGGAACTTACACACACTCGCCAAGAAGAAGCATGTCATAGGTATCGAAGGCGTCAAGTTCAAGAAGGATCATTTGTGTGGAGCCTGCGAAGCTGGAAAGATGACTAGGGCAAAGCACCCCTCGAAGACAATAATTACGACATCTCAACCCTTCGAGCTATTACACATGGATTTGTTTGGCCCTACTCATTACTCTACCCTCACAACAACTGCTTGTCTCTATGGCTTCGTCATTGTTGATGACTACTCAAGATACACATGGGTGCACATAATTCTCTACAAGACTGAAGTGCAAGATATCTTCAGACGCTTCGCCAATCGAGCAATGAACAATTATGGCGTCAAGATCAAGCATATCAGAAGTGATAAAGGCACTGAATTCAAGAACACCGGACTTGATCTTTATCAGGATACCATGGGGATCACTCATGAGTTCTCTGCTCCATACACACCTCAGCAAAATGGCATCGTGGAGCGCAAGAACAGAACCCTCATTGAGATGGCTCGAACCATGCTCGGCAGTACAAGACACCAAGAAAGTTCGGCTGAAGCTATTGATACTGACATGTCACGTCATCAACCGTGTTTATATCCATAAGCTTCTGAACAAAACATCCTATGAGCTCCTTACTGGCAAGAAGCCAAATGTCAGCTACTTCAGAGTATTTGGGGCTAAGGGCTAGATCAAGGATCCCCATCACAAGTCAAAATTTTAACCCAAAGCTCACGAAGGCTTCATGCTCGGTTACAGAAAGGACTCGCACTCCTACAGAGTCTTCAACCTTTATCTCTACAAAATCGTCAAAACGGTGGACGTGCGATTTGATGAAACCAATGGTTCACAAAGAGAGTTCCTGCCAAGTACACTAGACGAAGCTCCACCCAGCGAATCTATCAAGCTAACGGGAACTGGTGAAATCATGCCTTCTGAAGCACAGCCTGAAGAGGAACTTATCATTTCTGCACCTAACCAACCAGAACACAATGCTCAGCCTGAAGACAATCCTCCCAATGATGACAATGATCAGCAAGAGCAAAGTCTTCGTCCAGTTCATCCTCGAGTTGCAAATGAAGTACAGATTGAGAAGATAATCGATAGCATCAATGCACCTGGTCCGCTTACTCGCTCAAGAGCAACACAGCTAGCAAATTTCTATGGGCACTTTTCTTTTGTGTCAATATCAGAACCCAAGAAAGTTGCTGAAGCCTTTATGGAACCATAATGGATACAAGCTATGCAAGAAGAACTTCAAAAGTTCAAGCTGAACAATGTTTGGGAACTTGTCAAGCGCCCTGACCCTCGCAAGCATAACATTATTGGCACAAAATGGATATATCGAAACAAGCAAGATGAGCATGGTCAAGTCGTCAGAAACAAAGCACGGCTTGTGGCTCAAGGATATACTCAAGTTGAAGGAATTGACTTCGATGAAACATTTGCTCCTGTAGCTAGGCTTGAAGCTATTCGCATACTACTAGCCTATGCTAACCACCACAACATCTTGCTCTATCAAATGGATGTGAAGAGTGCATTTCTCAACGGCAAGATTGAAGAAGAAGTATATGTCGCTCAACCACCTGGCTTTGAAGATCCAAAACATCGTGATATGGTGTACAAGCTAAATAAAGCACTGTATGGCCTCAAACAAGCTCCTCGCTTTGGTATGATCTGATCAAAGACTTCACGAAGAGCAAAGGCTTCAAACCTGGATCCCTTGATCCCACACTCTTCACGAAGACATATGATGGTGAACTGTTTGTATGCCAAATATATGTGGATGACATTATCTTCGGCTGCACCAACCAGAAGTATAGTGATGAATTTGGATACATGATGCAAGAACAATATCAGATGTCCATGATGGGAGAGCTCAAGTTCTTCCTTGGTCTTCAAATTAAATCGACAAAGGAATGGCATCTTTATATCTCAAGAAAAATACCTCCAAGATTGTCGAAGAAGTTTGGAATGCAAGAGTGCAAAGGATACACGACGCCAATGCCAGCCAAACACCATCCGGGTCCGACGGCAATGGTAAAGAGTTCGATCAAAAGGTATACCGCTCCATGATTGGTTCCTTACTTTACCTATGTGCATCTAGGCCAGATATTATGCTTAGTGTTTGCATGTGTGCTCGATTCCAAGCGGCACCAAAGGAATCGCATCACTTAGCTGTGAAGCGAATTCTTCGATATTTGGCTCACACCCCAACACTTGGATTATGGTATCCAAAGGGCTCAAAATTTGATTTGGTTGGATTTTCGGATGTTGATTATGCTGGTGACAAGGTGGATCGCAAGTCTACATCAGGCACATGTCACTTTCTGGGACGATCACTTGTCTGTTGGTCTTCAAAGAAGCAGAACTGTGTATCACTCTCAACTGCTGAATCTGAATACATTGCTGCTGGATCTTGCTGTGCTCAGCTTCTATGGATGAAGCAAACTCTCAAGGACTATGGCATCAATCTGACACAAGTACCTCTCTTCTGCGACAACGAAAGCGCCATCAAGATTGCCAGCAATCCTGTCCAGCACTCGAAGACAAAGCACATTGAAATTCGTCATCATTTTCTTAGGGATCATGTCATGAAGAAAGATATTGACATCATTCACCTCAACACTGAAGAGCAACTGGCAGATATCTTCACAAAGCCCTTGGATGAGAAAAGGTTTTGCAAGTTACGGTGTGAGTTAAATATCTTGGAATCCTCAAATGTCCTGTGATCAAGCACACATCCTAACACTTATGCATGTTGATGACTTAGATGTGCAACACACGAAGTAACGTATCAATGAAGACTTACATTCTGAGTGTGAATACATTAACGTGGAATTTGACTTCGGAGCGCCACGATAATTGTGCGCCGTGTCTAGGTCTAATACTTCCTATACGGTGGGTAACGCCACCACCAAATTTCTTTGTTTGAAGTGTTTCACTCATGGCGTTATTTCTCAATATCTTCGCATTTGATTTGTCTTCAACTTCAACCTATCTTCATGATTTTCTTCACTATGTTGATTTGGTTGTTGTCGATATATATATATATATATATATATATATATATATATATATATATATATATATATATATATATATATATATATATATATATATATATATATATATATTGTTCTGTCCTCTACAGCATTCACTTATAGCTAGGTCTTCCAAGTTGAATCTTTTGAACTAAGTGAATGTGATCGGACTCCAATCTCTCTATGCTTTCTATCTCAAACTCTATCTGTCCAAATCATATGCATTCTATTGAAACTGTCGAATGTCTTCTCTGCGTCCTTGTCAGCAGAAGACACAGAGACAAACTTTAAGTCTGTTTTAAATGATTCATCCTTACTGTTGAAATCCGGAGAAGCCGGAACGACCATCCGACAAACCTGGCGGGCATGGGAACATGGGACAACTCAAAGTATGTTGCATGCTTGCCACGTGCCCCTCAGATGTGAACCGCCAGGGGCACCTGCGTAATTGTGCTGTGCTGCACACCTTCTTATAAATACATGTCCCCCTGCAGTAAAGAAGACCTTCTTCCACCTCTCCACCTCGTCAAAACCCTAGCGCCACCGCTAGCTCTCGACGACGCCGACGATGAAGCGCTTAGCTGCTGCGACTTCTCCGACGCCGTCCTCACGCCGGCCGCAAACGTCGTCATCTCCGCCGCCGCCGTAGGTGTCCTCCGTCGCCAAGTTAGGGCACGGTGGATTGAACTGCTCGGCCTCCTCTTTCTTCCCGTCTAGCAGTTCTTCGAGTGGTAAATATAACTCCATTTTTACCATCTTTTTGATCTTCAAGATTCATCCTACTTAGCAAAATTGGTTTGTGCCCATACTATGTTAGATCTATTCTGTCTGCATCTCATACTGCCTAGTATATTCACTTAAGCTTCACAACTAGTTAGATTCCTCACTTGTACTTATTCACGGATTCGTACAAATCTGGAACCAACTCTCAGCGTATAAGTGAATGTCTTCGCATCATGAGGTCAATGTCTTCAAACTGATTTATCTTCAAAATCTTCTGAGAATGCATTTGACCTCTTCCCCTTCCCTCGCATCTCTAATGCTGTCACAGGTACATGTCCATGGGAGAATCCCTTAGTTCTCATAGTCTGCATTCGTTTGCAGAATTCTTACAGCATCAAACTAACTCTCCCGAAGCCAGTTCCTGTTTGTCCAGCAAACGCAAGCCTTTGAAGCCTTTGAACGTATTGAAGCCATTCAGTTTGAAGTTCATGGCTGCAGATAAATTAGTCAGGAAGGGCGGCAGATAGCGTCGTGGGGGAACCTCAAAAGATCTTCCTGATGACCTCGCAGAGCTTTACAAGACAGATCTTGAAGAGAATTACAATCAGCGCAAGACGCGAATCCAATGGATTCGTCGATATTGGGCTGAGCAATGGTTCAAGTACAATTTCGTGGCCCAGGAATATGCCGAGAAGAATGCTATCAGAAGCCCTTGGGGTGATATTCTCTTTCGAGGCCTTCCACCCAAGAACATGGATGAAGCTATTGCACAAGGTTTTTATCCTTGTATGGTCCGTGGACCTCAGCCTGAAAATGCCGACCCAACGTCCTTGCTCTGGTGTCGTGACGATAATCTCTTCAAGCGCAACTTCCAGCACGCAAAGGCTTCGGCCAAGGAAAACAAGAAGTCATTGGGATTAGACTTCAACCCTGGTCCCTCTGCTCCCCGTGCTGACGGCTCACGTGATGCTGAACCCAATGTCATCGGTCCCTTTTCAAACCTTGATGGCCTCACCACTTACATCTTGGTCCAAGGTGCCAAAGTGGATCACTCTGATGACGATGCTGATTCTGATAAAGCCCCAGCCCCAACTCCAGATCCTGCTCCTGCTCCAAAGCCGCAGAAGCTTAAGAAAGTCAAGGCTCCAAAGTCAGCTGCTCCTCCAAAAGCTTCACGTGTGAAGCCACTGGCTACTGCACCTCCTGAAGCCAGTGTGCAGTCTGAAGATCAATCCCTTATCTCCAAGAAGACAGAGAAGAGAAAGAAAAGTGTCAAGAATACTGAACTGACACTGACTCCTGCTGCCATTCTGCGTGAAGAACACATTGATCTGTCCAGTGATGAAGATCTTGCAGATGATGCTCTTGAGCAACTTATCAAGAGCAAAGAAGAAGCAGAAATCTTCAACAATTTGCCTCTCTTTGATGTGGCAATCATCCATCACTTCATTGATGAGTGGTTTGACACCCCAAATATCAGCTTTGAAGATCTGCAACTTCCTATTGGCCTCAGCGTCTCCTTCAATGGAGCCATTGCTTCTGAGCTAGCTCTTGCTCAGCGCATTGTTGAACTGAAGCATAAGATTGACTATGAGAAGGCTCAGTTCAAGAAGCATATGGCTGCACTCAGCGTGCAAGATGTCAAAAACTTCAAGGTCATGCTGCACGAGCTCAAAGAAGCCTTTCTCAAGAAGCGAGAAGAAGCAAGAGGCTCGCGTGAGCGCATGAAGAGTCTGGCTGACAAGTGTGTGCTTGCCTACAATGAGGCTGAGAAGCGCAAGGCTCTTGGCCATCCTGGCATTGACCCCAGAATGGCTGCAAAGAGGAAGAAGTCTTCAACTGACCAAGCTGCACCTTCAAGGCAGGAAGAATCCCGCATAGTATTCCCAAGCAGCATGACTGGCTCGAAGCCAAAAGTCAGACCAACCGCTTCTTAACAGAAGAAGACGACGGCTGCCGAGACTGAAGCCAGAAAAAGGAAAAATACTGACGCCTCTGCTGCTGTTCCCTCCAAGAAGAAGCTAAAGACCAAGAAGAATCGGGCTGCTCCCACAGATCCCTTGGTTGTTGAACCCATTTCAGTGGTTCATCCCGCGTCTGCAACCCAACAACTTCGCATAACTGTTCATGAGCCTGCTTCCACAGAGGCTTCTGAAGCTGAAGAGATTCCAGCAGTTGATCCCATCACTGCTGAAGACATTGGTCACCATGACAATGTTGAAGATGATGAAGTTCTTCCTCAAATTGAATACAATGTGGTATCATCGCCTGTTCGTACGAACAGCGAATTCATCAGCATCGGTCGTCCTCTGACGCCAATTGCTCGGGATGCTTCATGGGCTGATCGCCCGCAACAAGAAGACTCCCCAAGTACTCCCCAAAAACAAGTCACTCCCCAACAACAACAAGTCACACCACCTGTACAGGAAGATGACTTTGAGGCCCAGCCAACTCCATCTCCAAAGGCGTCGCCAGCATTCCGCAGGCTTCGCAAAGGACCAAGGCCTCAAGTCCCTTTTTCGAGCGTTCCAGAAGGAGAAGTGCACCACCAACCTATTGCACGTCAAGTGTTTTCAGAAGCCACTCCAACTGTGAATGTCTCTGAGTCTGAAGCCAAAGCTGCTGAAGACAAACCGGCTGCATCAGCCGAAGACACTCAAGAAGAAGAAGAACATGTCCCTACACCCCCTGTCATTGAAGAAGTTATTCCTGATATCAACGTGCCAGTGCCCGACCCTCCAGCTCCTCAAGTGGAGGTTGAAAACATTGAGGCTGCCACTTCCAACACCAATGAAGCCAATGATGTGGTCATGGCTGAAGCAAATGTGCAGCCTGCACCAACAGCTCCTGAAGCCAATGAAGGAAATGTGCCTAAAGCCAATGAGGCAACTGCTCCCGAAGCAGCTGCTGAGCAGCCTGAAGCCTCAGTTGTTGCCACTGCTCAAGTTCCGCCACCAAGGCCCTACACAATTGAGCAAGCATACAACTATGGTCAGTTAATCACGGTAAGATGGCCTGTTCTGGTTCCTCCGCCTCATGCCTCTGGTCCTCAGTTTGAATATCATATTGCGCATAGGCCTCAGGTCCAGAAGCCAAAGCCAAGACTGCCAAGGTTTCCAGGCACTGCCGCCTCAACAGGTTCTTTCAATGCAAATGGCTTCAAAGCCCACAACACTTTCTTTGACAGATCAAAGAACCCCTACACAAGGCCAAGGATATCATCTGACCGTTTCTGGAGCTATCAGCAACGAAGCTATTACTCATGCGTTCTGTATGATCAAGGGCGCATTTTCCTTCATATCGCCTCGACACTCGAAGCCATTGCGGACTGCCGTGCTTAGAAGAAGCACTTGATTGCTTCGTGATGCAGGTCTGCTCGGCCGTTCTGCACAAAGAACACTGGAATGAAGAACTTGTGCTTCAATTCTATGCTACCCTCCACTTCATGGCTACAACAGATCACGAAGACATGGGTTCTCGAGTGGATGACAGAAATGTTCATCATGAAGCCAAAGCTCTTGACGTCATTGAGCTCATAGGCCTACCCACTCCCGGAGAGCTGTTTGAACCCGGTTATCAACTCCACCGCGATGCACTGGAGAGCATATTTCATAAGCCAGAACCTGATATGAGTCAGATGTTGAGTATGATGAAGCCACTGCCACATGACGTTGAATACCCTCAGAACTTCTTTGTTGATGACCTTGAGTATCTGCCTCGTACAATATATCACATCATCAGGCGAACTCTATGGCCTATCAAAGGGCATTCATCATCTGCAAAACTTGAAGGAGCCATGAAGACATTGGTCTTTTACATCCTCAATGGCATCAGCTTCAATACGCAAGAATTCTTCATCCGACAATTGGCTGCGTCTGGATCTGATCTGTTTGGTCTGAAATTTTATGCTCCATGGGTCATGCGCCTCATCAAGATGCACTCTGCTATCAACTATCAGCCTTCTGCTCGCAATCATCTGATATTTCTACCAGAGGTTGATATGTCTGTTGAAGCCATATACCCTGAGCCTGCCAAAACGCCACTTTGTCTTCAGAATGCAGATCACCATAGCTTCTCTCAACCCATGGAAGGCGTCCAAGCGGTATCTCGTGTCTATCCTCTGGCTGGGAACACCCGTATGCCTCACCGTGCGTGGACGGAAGCCACTGAGAGCACAATTGGCCAAAGGCCTCGGAAGCACTCTCGAGTCCTCAATGATCGAGAACTTCTTGTCGCACTGCATCAGAAACAAGATAAGCATCACTCCTGGCTCAAGCGACAAATGCAAAGCCTCTTGGTGGACGTCAATCGCATTCGACACCTTGCCACCAAGAATGCTTTTGTCACTCACGAGACCTGTCGGCGATCATGGAAGAGTTTGACCCTGCTTTCGGTCTTTGAAGCAGATCTTCAAGGCGATGGCTTCCTTTGAACGCTTCAAGTTTGACTCCACTCCTCCATGGAATGCAGTCCTACAACAAACTCCATCACTTGAAGACTCGACTATTCTTCCTCTGCGGCAGCTGTCAATGCGGAGTGATCGATGATGAAGCCGATGCTACTTCACGCCCCCTACTTCTGCGCGCCGACCTTTGCACCAAGCTCGTCTGCACCGCCAACCAACAACGAATCCCTGCTGCATCATCTACTTCTGAAGAGGACGAGTAGACGCTCTATATATGTCTTCAAACCTTTTTGGTCCTTACTGACAAAAGGGGGAGAAGCATATGAGTTTGATAGTCTTCAAGCGGGTTCATAAGGGCGGTTGCATAATATTTTGCCTAGTTTTTACAACTCTAGCTTTTGAAACATTTGGTTCTTTGAGTTGTAACACTTAAACTTCGATGGTCGTCTGCTACTTATTTGCTTTACTCTTGTGCGATGATAAATTCCGCGTGTGCGGCGATAACTTCCGCACTTAGATCATTATCTGACGTCCATTTTCATTATGCATGTCATTCTCTTAGTTATATCATTTCATGCATGATGAATTATCTTCATAAGTTGAAGAGGATCTTCACAAGTACAACCTGCCATGTGCATTTGCATTCCAAAAGCAAACTACTTATATGCACATCTTGAGGGAGCCTTTGTCACTTATGAAGACAATTCCTATCCTTTACAATTTCACATATTTTATCCCGTTGAAAACTTCAACCAGTTTGTCATCAATCACCAAAAGGGGAGATTGTAAGTGCATCTAGTGCCACCCTAGTTGGTTTTGGAGTATTGACGACAAATGTAGTTGAGGACTAATGCGTTTGTGAGAATTGCAGGATAACGCAGGTAGTGTCCCTCATTGATTCGGTTTACCTACGGAGATGACCCTAAAATGTATGAAGACATTGGCGACAATGGTGGTATGTGAAGATATTCACATTGAAGACTATGACATGAGAAGACATTAAGTGAAGACTATGAAGCACGAAGGCGTATCGTTTTTAGTTGTTTCCTTTTCTTCTTTGTTGAGTCATAGGAACCACCGTCTTGTTAAGTGGAGTCAAGTGATCATAGTCGGAATGGTGAAGTGATGCTCAACCCAAATCCTATGTCTTGACGAAGACAATGAGAGCAAAACTTATCCAGCTGGATGAGTCAGCTTTGCTTGTAGCCCAAGCAAAGTTGCCGTGTGTGTTGAAATCGACCGTTTGAACACGTGTCGGTTCCTTAGTGACCAGGGTCATTTCGGACATAACAGGTCGGGTTGCCTAGTGTCTATAAATAGCCCACCCCTACACCATAAATTGGTGGCTGCTCGGAGTTAGTGCACGGCTTTTGTCGTTTGATAGCAACCCACCTCGAAGCCTTTGAAGAGAGAAATCCTTGCGAGGACAAAGCCCAAACACCCGAGCCAAAGAGTGTTAGGCATCACTGAAGTCTTTACATGCATGTGACCTGAAGACTTATTACACTTGAGGACTATGAATCCTCCGGCCGGTTAGGCGTGGCGTTCTGAGCATCCAAGAGTCATTGTGGATTGCGGTGAGCATGATCTGTGAAGGTTGAAGTCTACCTTGAAGACTTACGGAGTGATTAGGCGAGGACTGTGTGTCCTTAGCTCAAGGGGAATAAGGTGAAGACGCGGTCTTCTGAGTTGAATCTCAGCCTCCCTAACCAGATGTACAGTTGTCACAGCAACTGGAACTGGTCCAACAAATCATGTGTCTTCAACAAGTGACTGGTTCTATCTTCTCCCTCTCTTTACTTAGAGTTTGTCTTCGTGAAGTCATTGCCTATCTATCATACCTATTTGACTTCATTACTTAACTCCTTTTGCTGATTGGCTTCTCACTATCTTCCATCTTGATCCTTACTACCAAGCTGCTATTAGTCTTGTACTTTCACGTCATTGCATACTTGACTATGGTTTGCTTGTTGTAGTTTACCTTCCGCTGCATATCAATTTGGTCATTTCTATTGTTTGTCTTCGAAACATCCGTGTTTTGAAGACTTCCCTAAAAATCGCCTATTCACCCCCCCCCCCTCTAGTCGATAACTAGCACTTTCACAATGTACATCACCCGGATTGGAAACAAACCGGCTCAGTTTGCTCACAGCAAACGCGATGTCAGGCCTCGTTGCGTTTGCTAGGTACATGAGTGAACCAATGATTTGAGAGTATCTCAGTTGATCCTTAGTTGTGCTTTCGAACTTTCGGACCAACACTCTAGGATCATATGGTGTTTGAGGTGGTTTGCAGTCCGAATATCCAAAACGGCTCAACACCTTCTCAACATAATGGGATTGCAGAAGTGTGATCCCACCCTCATTATCTCTTAGTAGCTTGATGTTCAAGATAACATCAGCCACACCAAGGTCCTTCATCTCAAAGTTCTGAGACAGAAACTACTTAACCTCCTCAATGACTTTGAGGTTGGTTCCGAATATTAGTATGTCATCAACATACAAGCACACTATGACTCCTTCGCCCGCACCATAGCGATAGTATACACATTTGTCAGCTTCATTAACAACGAAGCCAACAGATGTCAGAGTTGTATTAAATTTATCATGCCATTGCTTAGGTGCTTGTTTCAGGCCATATAAAGAATTCAGCAACCTACACACCTTTCTTTACTGACCATCTATCACAAAGCCATCTGGCTTTTGCATGTAGATTTCCTCGTTTAGCTCTCCATTTAGAAAAGCCGTCTTAACATCCATCTGGTGGACGAGAAGACCGTGCGAGGCCGCCAACGAGAGTAATACTCGAATGGTGGTCAGTCTAGCCACAGGTGAATAAGTATCGAAGAAATCTTCCTCTTCTTTCTGGTCATAGCCCTTGGCCACAAGCCTAGCCTTGTACTTTCCAATCGTACCATCGGGCCTAAGCTTCTTTTTGAACACCCACTTACATCCCAATGCTTTGCAACCATAGGGACGCTCAGTGATCTCCCATGTCCCGTTAGCCATGATGGAATCCATCTCGCTACGGACCGCATCCTTCCATAGTCAGCTTCTGGAGAGGCATACGCTTCTGAAATAGAAGTAGGAGTATCATCCACGAGATACACGAAGAAATCATCACCAAAGGTCTTTGCAGTCCTTTGTCTCTTGCCCCTACCAAGGGTTTCCTCGTCATCCTCCTCAGGATTTTCATCATGTGTTCGTTCATAATATTCCATAGGAATGGCAGGCTCAGGAGTCTCCTTAGATTCCTGTCTAGAAGTGCTTTGTACATCTCTCATGGGGAAAATGTCCTCAAAGAATGTAGCATCCTTAGACTCCATAATTGTACCAACCGTCATGTCAGGTACCTTAGATTTCACTACTAGAAATATATAGCCAACACTATTCATAGTGTAGCCCAAATTAACACAGTCCACAGTCTTTGGTCCAAGCTTACGCTTTTTGGGGATCGGCACATTAATTTTCGCCAAGCAGCCCCAAGTACGTAAGTACGAGAGTGTTGTCCTTCTCTTGGTCCACTTCTCATAAGGAGTGATCTCATTATCCTTTGTCAGAACTTTATTCAGGACATGACATGATGTCATTATAGCCTCCCTCCACCATGCCTTGGATAAACCCAATGTATCTAACATGGCGTTAACCAAATCAGTTAGAGTACGGTTTTTCCGCTCGGCAACCCCGTTTGACTGGGGTGAGTAGGGAGGCGTCCTCTCGTGAATAATACCGTGTTCCGCACAGAAGGCATCAAACTCTTTCGAGAAGTACTCTCCACCATGATCTGACCGGACTCGTTTAATTTTCTTTTCGAGCTGATTCTCAACTTCTGCCTTATAGATTTTAAAGTAGTGTAGAGCCTCATCTTTGGTATTTAACAGATACACATAGCAATATCTAGTGGAATCATCTATCAAAGTCATGAAATATTTCTTTACACCTTTAGTCAACACACCATTCATCTCACAAAGATCAGAATGTATGAGTTCAAGTGGCGCCAAGTGTCTCTCCTCTGCTGCCTTGTGAGGCTTGCGAGGTTGCTTAGATTGCACACACGAATGCCACTTAGAACCTTTGGCTAAAGTGAAACTCGGGAGTAAATTCGATTTTGCTAGCCGCGTCATAACACCGAAACTAATGTGACAAAGACGTGAATGCCATACTTCAGATTCATTAACACTCAAATGAATATTGTTCACGACATTATTACATAGATCTGCAAGAGAAAGGCGGAACATGCCTCCGCATTCATAACCCTTGCCAACAAATAGTCAATATTTCGTAACAACTAATTTATTAGACTCGAATACCAACTTAAACCCTTCTCTACATAGAAGGGAGCGACTAACGAGGTTCTTCTTGATGGCGGGGACATGCTGCACGTTCTTCAGCTGCACGATCCTTCCCGAAGTAAACTTCAGATCGACCGTGCCAACACCAAGAACAGAAGCACTCGCGCCATTCCCCATCAGTACAGACCCGTGAGCTGTGGCCTGGTAAGAAGAAAACAATGAAATGTCAGCACACACATGAACACCTGCACCTGTGTCGACCCACCAATCGGTGGACGGCCAAACTGAAAATACAGCAAATAAATTACCGTACCCAGATGCACCACTCTCATTGTTGGTCACAATCATATTGACAGACTTGGAGTCTTGTCCTGACTTCTTAAACTTGTTTGGGCACTTGTTGGCCCAATGTTTAGCCGAACCACAAGTAAAGCAGCCCTCATCCTTCTTGTTCTTCTTGAAAGTCTTCTTACCCTTCTTCTTGAAGTCAGTATTCTGTTGGACACTGTTCTTTCCCTTGAGCTTGTGGGAATTGGAGTTCTTCTGATGTACCATATTGACCACAGAAGTTCCTTCGACCCCTTTTCCGTGCGAATCCTCTAACCTTGAATTCTGCTCAACACTCAGATGGCTAATGACATCCTCCACAACAAATTCACGCCTCTGATGTTTCAGAGTTGTGGCAAAGTTCCTCCAGGAATTGGGGAGCTTAGCGATTATGCAGCCCGCGACAAACTTGCCCGGTAAGTCGCACATAAGAAGCTCAAGATCCTTAACAATGCATATTATCTCATGAGCCTGCTCCAATACAGGACGGGTTTCAACCATCTTGTAATCGTGGAACTGCTCTATAATATACATCTCGCTCCCTGCATCGGCAGCCCCGAACTTAGATTCGAGCACCTCCCACAAGTCCTTGGCAGACCGCATATGCAAATATGCGTCAACAAGCTTATCTCCAATCACGCTCAGAACTGCCCCGAGGTTTTTGGATTGATGAATAAATAGGCAGTTTTTTGATTAAATTAATCCATGAATAAATCATGAGCATGACATGAATAGCATTGATAACACACTGATTACGATCTAACAGAGCATGTACTATGCACATAGTAGAAACATCTACGCATATCGCTAGTACTGCTACAACAGAAAGAAACACGAGAGGGATCAGCAATGTATACCCTCCAATCGGCCACGCGGCGGCGGTAACGGTGGCAGCAGCCGTGGCATCCTCGGCGGCCTTCTTGTCGGCCTCGGCCTTCTCAGCAACGGCACGGTCGGCGTCGGTCGACATGGTGATGACGAAGGTGATGCGGACATAGATGAACTGAAGCAAGCATGCACGTAGTGGCTACCCAAAAACCTAATGGCCCCTCTCCCGTAAAGGATCCGGAGAGGCGGGGTTTCGGAGGCCTGCTCTCCCATCAACCGTGTACGCAGTGAACAGGGTGGAGTCGCCGGCGGCAGCAGCAGCAAAGGAACGACGTGGGCGTGGAGGCGGAGATGCGTTCTATTTCGCGGCGGCTAGGGTTGGCAGCGCCCCACATATATATGTGCGGCCGCACGTGGAGAGACGTGGGCTGAACCCACGTCCATGTCGGTAGCCCATGATCCGACATCTCAGATCATGGCCTGATATGTCTCCAACGTATCTATAATTTTTTATTGCTCCATGCTACTTTATCTACTGTTTTAGGCAATATTGGGCTTTATTTTCCACTTTTATATTATTTTGGGACTAACCTATTAACGGAGGCCCAGCCAGATTTGTTGTTTTATGCCTATTTCAGGTGTTTGGAGGAAAAGGAATATCGACGGAGTCAAAGCGGAACGAAATCAAGCTGGAGAAGTTATTTTGGAAGGAAACCCACGATGGACTTGGACCCCATGTCGAAGATACGGGAGGTGCTCACGAGGGTGGGGGCGCGCCCCCCTGCCTCGTGGGGCCCCCGTAGCTCCTCCGATGTACTCCTTTCACCCATATATACCTACGTACCCTAAAACATCCAGAACAGAAGATAGATCAGGAGTTCCGCCGCCGCAAGCCTCTGTATCCACCAAAAACCAATCGGGACCCTGTTTCGGCACCATGCCGGAGGGGGATCCCATCACCGATGGCCATCTTCATCATCCCGGCGCTATCCATGAAGAGGAGGGAGTAGTTCACCCTCGGGGCTGAGGGTATGTACCAGTAGCTATGTGTTTGATCTCTCTCTCTCGTGTTCTCTCGCGTGTTCCATCTATGGCACGATCTTGATGTATCCCGAGCTTTGCTATTGTAGTTGGATCTTATGATGTTTCTCCCCCTCTACTCTCTTGTGATGAATTGAGTTTCCCCTTTGAAGTTATCTTATCGGATTGAGTCTTTTATGAACACTTGATGTATGTCTTGTCGTGCTTATCTGTGGTGACAATGGGACATCATGTGCCACTTGATGTATGTTTTGGTGACCAACTTGCGGGTTCTGCCCATGAACCTATGCATAGGGGTTGGCACACATTCTTGACTCTCCGGTAGAAACTTTGGGGCACTCTTTGAAGTACTTTTATGTTGGTTGGATGAATCTGAGATTGTGTGATGCATATCGTATAATCATGCCAACGGATACTTGAGGTGACAATGGAGTATCTAGGTGACATTTGTGTTTTGGTTGATTTGTGTCTTAAGGTGTTATTCTAGTACGAACTCTTTTATAGATTGATCCGAAAGAATAGCTTTGAGGTGGTTTCGTACCCTACCATAATCTCTACGTTTGTTCTCCGCTATTAGTGCCTTTGGAGTGACTCTTTGTTGCGTGTTGAGGGATTGTTATATGATCTATCTATGTTATTATTGTTGAGAGAACTTGCACTAGTGAAAGTATCAACCCTAGGCCTTGTTTCCTATCATTGCAATACCGTTTACGCTCACTTTTACCACTTGTTACCTTGCTGTTTTTATATTTTCAGATTACCAATACCTATATCTACCATCCATATTGCACTTGTATCACCATCTCTTCGCCGAACTAGTGCACCTATACAATTTACCATTGTATTGGGTGTGTTGGGGACACAAGAGACTCTTTGTTATTTGGTTGCAGGGTTGTTTGAGAGAGACCATCTTCATCCTAAGCCTCCCACAGATTGATAAACCTTAGGTCATCCACTTGAGGGAAATTTGCTACTGTCCTACAAACCTGTGCACTTGCAGGCCCAACAACGTCTACAAGGAGAAGGTTGCGTAGTAGACATCAAGCTTTTTTCTGGCGCCGTTATCGGGGAGGCTAGGTAAATGAAGGTATATCTTTAGATCTTGCAATCGAATCTTTTTGTTTCTTGTTTTATCACTAGTTAGTCTATAAAAGAAAATTACAAAAAAATGGAATTGAGTTTGTCTCATACGCTTCACCTCTTTAATATCTTTCGTGAGTATGATGGAAAAGAAAATTGTTCCATAGTGTTAGAAGAAGAATGTATTAAAATGTTTGGCACTGAATATTTATATGATGAGCATGATTGCAATGTTGTTAGTATGAATTCCTTGAATATCCATGATGCTAATGATATGCAAAGCCACAAGCATGGGGAAGCTATGTTTCATGAAGATGATATTCTTTGTCCCCCAAGCTTTGATGAGCAAATTTACTATGATGAAAGCATGCCTCCTATCTATGATGATTATTGTGATGACACGTATGCTATAAAGAATAATGATAACCATGAAACTTGTCATCTTGATCTTAATTTTCAATCACATGATAGTTATTTTGTTGAGTTTGCTCCCACTATTATTCATGAGAAGAATTTTGCTTATATGCAGAGTAGCAAATTTTCTAGGCTTGTAGATCATGAAAACAATGCTTTAGGTGCTGGTTATATTGTTTAATTCATTCATGATTCTACTGAAAATTATTATGAGGGAGGAACATATGCTTGTAGGAATTGCAATAATATCAAGTTTCCTCTCTATGTGCTTAAAATATTGAAGTTATGCTTGTTTTACCTTCCTATGCAAGTTGATTATTGTTCCCATAAGTTGTTTGATCACGAAATCCCTATGCATAGGAAGTGGGTTAGACTTAAGTGTGCTAGTCATATTCTTCATGATGCTCTCTATATGTTTCAATTCTTATCTTTTATGTGAGCATCATTGAAATCATCATGCCTAGCTAGGGGCATTAAACGATAGCGCTTGTTGGGAGGCAACCCAATTTTATTTTAGTTTCTTGCTTTTTGGTTCTGTTAGGAATAAATAATACATCTATCTTCTGTTTAGATGTTGTTTCATGTTTTAATTTGTGTTTGTGCCAAGTAGAACCTTTGGGAAGACTTGGGTGAAGTCTTTATGATCATGCTGTAAAAAACAGAAACTTTAGCGCTCACGAGATTAGGTAAAACTTTTTACTGGAGAGTGATATTTAGTTTATTCTTTTTGCAAATGATTACTAGACAAATTCCTCAGGTCCACCAATTTATTTTACAATTTTTGGAGTTCCAGAAGTTTGCGTTAGTTACAGATTACTACAGACTGTTCTGTTTTTGACAGATTCTGTTTTCATTGTGTTGTTTGCTTATTTTGATGAATCTATGGCTAGTAAAATAGTTTATAAACCATAGAGAAGTTGGAATACAGTAGATTTAACACCAATATAAATAAATAATGAGTACATTAAAGTACCTTGAAGTAGTCTTTTGTTTTCTTTCTCTAACGAAACTCACGAGATTTCTGTTGAGTTTTGTGTTGTGAAGTTTTCAAGTTTTGGGTGAATTCTTTTGATGGATTATGGAACAAGGAGTGGAAAGATCCTAAGCTTGGGGATGCTCATGGCACACCCAAGATAATCCAAGGACACCAAAAATTCAAAGCTTGGGGATGCCCCGGAAGGCATCCCCTCTTTCGTCCACTTCCATCGGTAACTTTACTTGGAGCTATAATTTTATTCACCACATGATATGTGTTTTGCTTGGAGAGTCATTATCTACTGTGTTAGTATTTGCTTTCTGTTATTTATATTAGTGTTTTGCATCTTTATTTCCAATAAAAAGTCAAGGATAGCCTTTGCCATGCTTATTTTGCTAGTATGCATGTTGCTGTTTGAAAACAGAAAGTTTACCGCTGTTGAAAAAATTCCCTAGGAAAGTCAGAGAGTGGTATAATGTTGAATCATTTTGCATATTGAGCTCTGATAAATTTACTACAGTGGGAATTTTGGTTCATAATTTTTGGAGTTAGGTAAGTATTGATACTCTTGCATTCTTCACAGACTATACTGTTTTGGCAGATTGCTGTTATGTTTGCATTGTTTGCATATGTTTGCTTGTTTAATGATTCTATTTGAGGATAGGAGTATTAAATATGCAGAGGCATTTAGTATGAAATGTTTAATAATAATCTTAGTGATTTGTTACAGTAGGAAATGATAAGGTTTTGCATTGGTTTATACTAACCTATCTCACGAGTTCTTGTTGAGTTTGTTGTGAATGAAGCTTTTGATAAAAAGAGAAACCATGATATGAGAGGAATTAAGGAGACACAAAAGCTCAATCTTGGGGATGCCCAAGGCACCCCAAGATATTATTTCAAGAAGTCTCAAGCATCTAAGCTTGGGGATGGCCCCGTTGGCATCCCACCTTTCTTTTTCAACAACTATCGGTTAGTATCAGTTGAGCCCAAGTTTTTGCTTCTTCACATAAGTTGTGCTATCCTTGCAATGTTTTCTTTAGCTTTGCTTGCTGTTTGAATAAATTATCAATATCTGAAATTATTAAATGAGAGAGAGTCTTCACATAGTTGCATAATTATTTAGCTACTCATTGATCTTCACTTATATCTTTCGGAGTAGTTTTTGTCATATGCTCTAGTGCTTCACTTATATCTTTTAGAGCACGGTGGTGGATTTGTTTTAAAGAAAATATTGATCTCTCATGCTTCACTTAGATTATTTTGAGAGTCATTAATAGAATGGTAATTTGCTTAATGCTAATATACTTAGTATTCAAGATATGTGAAACTTTCTTTTTGAGTGAATTAAACACTAAGATAAGTTTGATGCTTGATAATTGTTTTGAGATATGGAGGTAATAATATCAAAGTCGTGCTAGTTGATAATTGTGAATTTGAGAAATACTTGTGTTGAAGCTTGCAAGTCCCGTAGCATGCACGTATGGTTAAAGTTGTGTAACAAATTTGAAACATGAAGTGTACCTGGCTTGTGCATCCTTATGAGTGGCGGTCGGGGACGAGCGATGGTCTTTTCCTACCAATCTATCCCCCTAGGAGCATGCGCGTAGTGCTTGATTTTTGATGACTTATAAATTTTTGCAGTAAGTATATGAGTTCTTTTTGACTAATGTTGAGTCCATGGATTATACGCACTTTTACCTTTCCACCTTTGCTAGCCTCTTCGGTACCGTGCATTGCCCTTTCTCACCTTGAGAGTTGGTGCAAACTTCGCGGTGCATCAAACCCATGATATGATCGCTCTTTCACACATAAACCTCCTTATATCTTCCTCAAAACAGCCACCATACCTACCTATTATGGCATTTCCATAGCCATTCCGAGATATATTGCCATGCAACTTTCCACCGTTCCGTTCATCATCATCATGACATACTTTACTTTTGTCATATTGCCATTGCATGATCATGTAGTTGACATCGTATTTGTGGCAAAGCCACCATGCATTATTTTCCATACATGTCACTCTTTATTCATTGCACCATCCCGGTACACCGCCGGAGGCATTCATATAGAGTCATATTTTGTTCTAAGTTTCGAGTTGTAATTGTTGAGTTGTAAGAAAAATAAAAGTGTGATGATCATCATTATTAGAGCATTGTCCCAAGTGAGGAAAGGATGATGGAGACTATGATTTCCCCCGTAAGTCGGGATGAGACTCCGGACGAAAAAAAAAACAAAAAAAAGAAGAAGAAAAAAAAGCAAGGCCAAAAAAAAAGAAAGGCCCAAAAAAATGAGAGAAAAAGAGAGAAGGGACAATGCTACTATCCTTTTACCACACTTGTGCTTCAAAGTAGCACCAAGACCTTCATGATAGAGAGTCTCTGATTTTGTCACTTTCATATACTAGTGGGAATTTTTCATTATAGAACTTGGCTTGTATATTCCAATGATGGGCTTCCTCAAAATGCCCTAGGTCTTCGTGAGCAAGCAAGTTGGATGCGCACCCACTTAGTTTCTTTTGTAGAGCTTTCATATACTTATAGCTCTAGTGCATCCGTTGCATGGCAATCCCTACTCCTCATGTTGACATCAATTGATGGGCATCTCCATAGCCCATTGATTATCCTCGTCAATATGAGACTTTCTCCTTTTTTGTCTTCTCCACACAATCCCCATCATCATATTCTATTACACCCATAGTGCTATATCCATGGCTCGCGCTCATGTATTGCGTGAAGGTTCAAAAAGTTTGAGATTATTTAAGTATGAAACAATTGCTTGGTTTGTCATCGGGGGTATAGAAGTTGGGAACATCTTTGTGTGACGAAAATGAAGCATAGCCTAACTATATGATTTTGTAGGGATGAACTTTCTTTTGCCATGTTATTTTGAGAAGACATGATTGCTTTGATTAGTATGCTTGAAGTATTATTATTTTTGTGTCAATATGAACTTTTGTCTTAAATCTTTCGGATCTGAATATTCATATCACAAGTAAGAAGATTTATATTGAAATTATGCCAAAGTATCACTCCGCATCAAAAATTCTTCTTTTATCATTTACCTACTCAAGGACGAGCAGGAATTAAGCTTGGGGATGCTTGATATGTCTCCAACGTATCTATAATTTTTGATTGCTCCATGCTACTTTATCTACTGTTTTAGGCAATATTGGGCTTTATTTTCCACTTTTATATTATTTTGGGACTAACCTATTAACGGAGGCCCAGCCCAGATTTGTTGTTTTATGCCTTGATGTTTGAGGAAAAGGAATATCGAGCGGAGTCAAAATGGAGCGAAATCAACTTGAGAAGTTATTTTGGAAGGAAACCCACCTGTTGGACTTGGACCCCACGTCGGAAGATACGGGAGGTGCTCACGAGGGTGGGGCGCCCACCCCCCCTGGAGCGCCCCTGCCTCGTGGGGCCCCGTAGCTCCACCGACGTACTCCTTTCACCCATATATACCTATGTACCCTAAAACTTCCAGAACAGAAGATAGATCGGGAGTTCCGCCGCCGCAAGCCTCTGTATCCACCAAAAACCAATCGGGACCCTGTTTCGGCACCCTGCCGGAGGGGGATCCCATCACCGGTGGCCATCTTCATCATCCCAGCGCTATCCATGACGAGAAGGGAGTAGTTCACCCTCGGGGCTGAGGGTATGTACCAGTAGCTATGTGTTTGATCTCTCTCTCTCGTGTTCTCTCGCGTTTTCCATCTATGGCACGATCTTGATGTATCCCGAGCTTTGCTATTGTAGTTGGATCTTATGATGTTTCTCCCCCTCTACTCTCTTGTGATGAATTGAGTTTCCCCTTTGAAGTTATCTTATCGGATTGAGTCTTTTATGAACACTTGATGTATGTCTTGCCGTGCTTATCTGTGGTGACAATGGGACATCATGTGCCACTTGATGTATGTTTTGGTGACCAACTTGCGGGTTCCGCCCATGAACCTATGCATAGGGGTTGGCACACGTTCTTGACTCTCCGGTAGAAACTTTGGGGCACTCTTTGAAGTACTTTTATGTTGGTTGGATGAATCTGAGATTGTGTGATGCATATCGTATAATCATGCCAACGGATACTTGAGGTGACAATGGAGTATCTAGGTGACATTTGTGTTTTGGTTGATTTGTGTCTTAAGGTGTTATTCTAGTACGAACTCTTTTATAGATTGATCCGAAAGAATAGCTTTGAGGTGGTTTCGTACCCTACCATAATCTCTATGTTTGTTCTCTGCTATTAGTGGCTTTGGAGTGACTCTTTGTTGCGTGTTGAGGGATTGTTATATGATCTATCTATGTTATTATTGTTGAGAGAACTTGCACTAGTGAAAGTATGAACCCTAGGCCTTGTTTCCTATCATTGCAATACCGTTTACGCTCACTTTTACCACTTGTTACCTTGCTGTTTTTATATTTTAAGATTACAAATACCTATATCTACCATCCATATTGCACTTGTATCACCATCTCTTCGCCGAACTAGTGCACCTATACAATTTACCATTGTATTGGGTGTGTTGGGGACACAAGAGACTCTTTGTTATTTGGTTGCAGGGTTGTTTGAGAGAGACCATCTTCATCCTAAGCCTCCCACAGATTGATAAACCTTAGGTCATCCACTTGAGGGAAATTTGCTACTGTCCTACAAACCTGTGCACTTGCAGGCCCAACAACGTCTACAAGGAGAAGGTTGCGTAGTAGACATCAAGCTTTTTTCTGGCGCCGTTATCGGGGAGGCTAGGTAAGTGAAGGCATATCTTTAGATCTTGCAATCGAATCTTTTTGTTTCTTGTTTTATCACTAGTTAGTCTATAAAAGAAAATTACAAAAAAATGGAATTGAGTTTGTCTCATACGCTTCACCTCTTTAATATCTTTCGTGAGTATGATGGAAAAGAAAATTGTGCCATAGTGTTAGAAGAAGAATGTATTAAAATGGTTGGCACTGAATATTTATATGATGAGCATGATTGCAATGTAGTTAGTATTAATTCCTTGAATATCCATGATGCTAATGATATGCAAAGCCACAAGCTTGGGGAAGCTATGTTTCATGAAGATGATATTTTTTGTCCCCCAAGCTTTGATGAGCAAATTTACTATGATGAAAGCATGCCTCCTATCTATGATGATTATTGTGATGACACGTATGCTATAAAGAATAATGATAACCATGAAACTTGTCATCTTGATCTTAATTTTCAATCACATGATAGTTATTTTGTTGAGTTTGCTCCCACTATTATTCATGAGAAGAATTTTGCTTATGTGGAGAGTAGCAAATTTTCTAGGCTTGTAGATCATGAAAAGAATGCTTTAGGTGCTGGTTATATTGTTGAATTCATTCATGATGCTACTGAAAATTATTACGAGGGAGGAACATATGCTTGTAGGAATTGCAATAATATCAAGTTTCCTCTCTATGTGCTTAAAATATTGAAGTTATGCTTGGTTTACCTTCCTATGCAAGTTGATTATTGTGCCCATAAGTTGTTTGATCACGAAATCCCTATGCATAGGAAGTAGGTTATACTTAAGTGTGCTAGTCATATCCTTCATGATGCTCTCTATATGTTTCAATTCTTATCTTTTATGTGAGCATCATTGAAATCATCATGCCTAGCTAGGGGCATTAAACGATAGCGCTTGTTGGGAGGCAACCCAATTTTATTTTAGTTTCTTGCTTTTTGGTTCTGTTAGGAATAAATAATACATCTATCTTATGTTTAGATGTGGTTTCATGTTTTAATTTGTGTTTGTGCCAAGTAGAACCTTTGGGAAGACTTGGGTGAAGTCTTTATGATCATGCTGTAAAAAACAGAAACTTTGGCGCTCACGAGATTAGGTAAAACTTTTTACTGGAGAGTGATATTTAGTTGATTCTTTTTGAAAATGATTACTAGACAAATTCCTCAGGTCCACCAATTTATTTTACAATTTTTGGAGTTCCAGAAGTTTGCGTTAGTTACAGATTACTACAGACTGTTCTGTTTTTGACAGATTCTGTTTTCATTGTGTTGTTTGCTTATTTTGATGAATCTATGGCTAGTAAAATAGTTTATAAACCATAGAGAAGTTGGAATACAGTAGATTTAACACCAATATAAATAAATAATGAGTACATTACAGTACCTTGAAGTGGTCTTTTGTTTTCTTTCTCTAACGAAACTCACGAGATTTCTGTTATATGATCTATCTATGTTATTATTGTTGAGAGAACTTGCACTAGTGAAAGTATGAACCCTAGGCCTTGTTTCCTATCATTGCAATACCGTTTATGCTCACTTTTACCACTTGTTACCTTGCTGTTTTTATATTTTCAGATTACCAATACCTATATCTACCATCCATATTGCACTTGTATCACCATCTCTTCGCCGAACTAGTGCACCTATACAATTTACCATTGTATTGGGTGTGTTGGGGACACAAGAGACTCTTTGTTATTTGGTTGCAGGGTTGTTTGAGAGAGACCATCTTCATCCTATGCCTCCCACGGATTGATAAACCTTAGGTTATCCACTTGAGGGAAATTTGCTATTGTCCTACAAACCTGCGCACTTGCAGGCCCAACAACGTCTACAAGGAGAAGGTTGCGTAGTAGACATCATGGCCCTACCTGTCAAAGACTCTCCGTTCCTGACCGGCAAAAAGAAGCGCATAGGAGTGAGCTCTGCTCGGCTCAATCCCGCAACCCGCGGCGCGTCATGACGAGGCGTGGCGTGGCGTGGTGAGGCGAGCGGAGGAGGAGGAGTGCGCGAGGGCTTATTTTCTTCTCAAACTCCAATAGCATGAGGGAGAGAATCCCTTATAAACCAATCCAACTCTCCTTCCAGTAGCATGGTGGGACTAAACTTCCCACCACCTTGTCATGCCACCTACATGGGCCCTTAGAAATTAAATCTTAAATTGTCATATGGGCTCTAGGCCCATCTCATATTTCAACAATCCCCCACCAGATCTCAGGGGCCCACTTTGTCCTTTGTTCCAAACGCTGTTTTGATATACCAGCATCTCAGTGGAGACGATTAAGGTTGAGCTCACCTAGACCAAGTAGTTACACTCCTTCACAACTGAACAATGTACTATGCCTTGAATTCTCAGTTTGGCGTCAAGAAGTTTCACCACAAGTCTCACTGATACGAGGCTGCCGAAGGCCAACCCCTTAGGTGGAGCATATTAGTCACACTCCTGGCCTATTCATGAGCTTGCTAGAGATCACCCCAATCTCATAGACTGTGACCAGCAGTCGGGCTCATATAAGTGTGTTCCTCCAAAGATCGCTCTGTAGGATAGCATCTTGCTTATACATATAAGCCTTGGAACAAATTAAGACAGTAGTCATCCTTCCATACAGTTTCCGAGAGTATTGCATCTCCTACGGAGTGGGTTAGTAAAATTCTTGTCCTCGATTCACCACCGCTTGTTTTCCCAGGTCCTACTTCACGGGATCTCCAATCACATAGGTTGGGTTACTACCATGGAAACTCATGTGGGTCTCATACCCATCTCCCTCAATGCACTATCTATCACAACACGTGATAGCCCTTTTGTAAAGGGACGTGCCAGATTCTTAGCCGTATGGACATACTCCAACGCTATCACTCCGGAGTTTCTTAATTTTCTGACAGCTTTTAATCTCATTCTTATGTGTTTGTTGGACTTCATGTTGTCCTCTGAACTCTTCACCTTGGTGATGACAGTCTGATTGTCATAGTTCATAAGGATAGCCAGAACCGGTTTATGAACCAATGGCAATCAGATGTGTCTAATGCTGTTAATTGTGCTTCCATTGTCGATCTCGTTAAGATCGTTTGCTTGCAAGACTTCAAGGAAACAGCGCCACCTCCAAGAGTGAACATATACCCATTTGTGGCCTTCATCTCATCAGTATTAGAAATCCAATTCGCATCACTACACCCTTCCAGTACCGATGGGTATCCGGTATAGTGAAGTCCGTAGTTCATAGTACCTTTCAGATAGCGCATAACTCTCTCAATAGCATGCCAATGTACACCACCCGGATTGGAAACAAACCGGCTCAGTTTGCTCATAGCAAACACGATGTCAGGCCTCGTTGCGCTTGCTAGGTACATGAGTGAACCAATGAATTGAGAGTATCTCAGTTGATCCTTAGCTCTGCCTTCAAACTTTCGGACCAACACACTAGGATCATATGGTGTTTGAGATGGTTTGCAGTCCAAATATCCAAAACGGCTCAACACCTTCTCAACATAATGGGATTGCATAAGTGTGATCCCACCCTCATTATCTCTCAGTAGCTTGATGTTCAAGATAACATCACCCACACCAAGGTCCTTCATCTCAAAGTTCTGAGACAGAAACGACTTAACCTCCTCAATGACTTCGAGGTTGGTTCCGAATGTTAGTATGTCATCAACATACAAGCACAGTATGACTCCTTCGCCCACACCAAGGCGATAGTATACACATTTGTCAGCTTCATTAACAACGAAGCCAACAGATGTCAGAGTTGTATTAAACTTATCATGCCATTGCTTAGGTGCTTGCTTCAGGCCGTATAAAGATTTCAGCAACCTACACACCTTTCTTTCCTGACCATCTATCACAAAGCCATTTGGTTGTTGCATGTAGATTTCCTTCTTTAGCTCTCCATTCAGAAAAGCTGTCTTAACATCCATCTGGTGGACGAGAAGACCGTGCGAGGCCGCCAATGAGAGTAATACTCGAATCGTGGTCAGTCTAGCCACAGGTGAATAAGTATCAAAGAAATCTTCCTCTTCTTTCTGGTCATAGCCCTTGGCCACAAGCCTAGCCTTGTAATTTTCAATCGTACCATCGGTCCTAAGCTTCTTTTTGAACACCCACTTACATCCCAATGGTTTGCAACCATAGGGACGCTCAGTGATCTCCCATGTCCCGTTAGCCATGATGGAATCCATCTCGCTACGGACCGCATCCTTCCAGTAGTCAACTTCTGGAGAGGCATACGCTTCTGAAATAGAAGTAGGAGTATCATCCACGAGATACACGAAGAAATCATCACCAAAGGTCTTTGTAGTCCTTTTGTCTCTTGCCCCTACCAAGGGTTTCCTCGTCATCCTCCTCAGGATTTTCATCATGTGTTCGTTCATAATATTCCATAGGAATGGCAGGCTCAGGAGTTTCCTCAGATTCCTGTCTAGAAGTGCTTTGTACATCTCTCATGGGGAAAATGTCCTCAAAGAATGTAGCATCCTTAGACTCCATAATTGTACCGACCTTCATGTCAGGTACCTCAGATTTCACTACTAGAAATCTATAGCCAACACTATTCATAGCGTAGCCCAAATTAACACAGCCCACAGTCTTTGGTCCAAGCTTACGCTTTTTGGGGATCGGCACATGTCGTGGAATTGTCACGGCAGATGTCCTCATGAAAGGACTTAGTCGTAGGGCCATCGTACGGGTTAACCTAGAGGGGTTAAAGCGGGCACAAGACACGGAATTATCTTTGGTTGGCCCTTTGATGAAGGTAAAACCTACGTCCGGTTGTGGTGTGATTGATATGGTTTGGCGACTAGGGAGCAATAGCTTTGCCTTAGCCTCGAATCCTCTGTCCCTAACTTCGCCGGGGTCGTCCCCTTATATACACGGGTTGGCCTTGATCGGTCTCTGAAGTCCCAATCCGGCTCATACAAGAGTCGGCTTGATCTCTCCTTTCTTGTCTTACAACACAAGCTACAATACCAAGGCGGTTTACATACATGGGCTTTAATTAGCCTCTGGGCTCCGAGCTTCCATATGGGCTGGATCATGAGCGAGGTAAACCGGCCCTTAAAGGCGGTTCACACTCGATAGTTGTATCCCCAACATTAGGCCCATTGACTTGAACGGTTCATGTTAATCTTCACACCTTCGAGGAACTCTTGATCTCCTTTCACATTTTGTAAACCGCCACTGTTTGAACCGCCGTGATGTCATCTTCCGATCCGGCGTATAAGGCGCCCTGGCGTCATCTTTAATAAAGAAATCCAAACAGTAAGATTCCTGCATTTAATGCCATTCCGGAATCGGCGGCGCTGCACCGTCGCCGCTTTTGACTCCTCGATTCTCGCGCCCGTTGATTGCTCCGGCTCCTTATAAATAGACCGGCCGCCTCATGTCTCTTCTTCTTCTTCTTCTCCTTCCTCGCGGCGCTCCGGTCTTGAAGCTCCGCCGTCGCCTCCGACCTTGAGCAGCAGCGTCAACGCCGGGCCGCCGCGCATCGACCTGACCGTGTCGAGTATTCGGCGCTCCTCCTCGGCTTCGCTCATCAGGTAAGGTCCTTTTCTGAACCCTAGATCCCATCTGTAGATCTTGTTCATCCCGCAGTTTATCTCGTGTTCTTCACACCTGCTACGCCATGGCCGTACGGCTCAGCCGTAGCGCTCATCCTGTGCAAATGGCTGCTTTCGCCGTCCATCCGACTCTATGCATCTTCCCCTTTTCCGTTCAAATCCTTTATTTTAACATGCCTGAACCTTCCTGCGTTGTACGAGGTTTGCATAGGTCGTAGAAATTTTCCTTACTGAACTCCGGTAGATCTAGATTACTTTCATTCACGTGGGAAACCTGTTTCTGTCTACACTTAGTAACTTTTTCAGCTCTGCCTCCTTTGGCGGTTTAACTTTTGATAGCTAATCCGTCACTCCATTAGTCCTCAGTTAAACCGGAATGGGAAGCCGGCTGCTGATTTGCCGGTTTAACGATATCTGCAACGCCTGACCGTTCAATGGTGAACCGTTTTCTTCCTTTCTTCGCAGCTTTAGTCTTCGGAATGGCTCCTCAATTTTCCGCTTGCAAGCGGGTCGGTCCAAAATCACCGAGACGCAGCTCAGCGGCTATGTCACCACCGGCGGTTTGGCTCCAAAAATGTCCTCCATTGGCGTGTTCCGGGGCGAGTTTCCTCGAGCATGGCGGGAGAAGTAATTGTGTTTATGCAGCACCTAGACGGGGTTCTGCCGCCCGGTTCAAAGTTTTTCGGGGCGTCCTTGCCAATTTGCAACTCCATCCGCAGGATATCGGCCCGAATGCGTAGTCGAACATATGCAACTTTCAAGTCTTACGTGAAGTCTATCTTCAAGAAGAACCATCTGTGGAGTTGTTAGGGATTTTTCCATTTGAACCGTCGCACAGAATTTTCTCGATGGTCCTAACACGGAGCTGGGCGGCGTTTCAATCCGAAGAGGAAGGAAGTCGATTTTCCTCACGCCAAGCACCACAGCCATCCAAAGTTGGAACCAAACCTGGTTCTCTTGCGGAACACTTGCTCACCCAGCGAAAACCCTTTGCCGGGTTACCGTTCTCACCGGCTCAGCAACTAGCATCCGCTGCCTTCACGCTTAACCGCCGCGGAACGGAAGAACTTCGCACCGCAAATAATCAAGCTCCGGGCTCTCATGGCCAATGGCTTAACCGGCGTGGATCTTGTGCGCTGCTGGGTTTCTTGGGGCGTTTTGCCACTAAGCCGCCGGCCCGGATTGATGCACGAGTACACCGGCAGCCTCAAAGATCCTCAAAGGCGTCACGAGCTGCCCATAACTGAACAGGAGGTCACCGAGATCGTCAAGAAGATGCTCGATGAGCCAATCTCCGTCTGCAGCCTAACCGGGTTGGCTCCATTTTGTGCCGCCAACAAACCGCCGGCGGTAAGCTCTACTCACTGCCTTTCAGGCTCTTAGTACTCTGTTAATATACGCTAATCCTTGTTACTTCTCGGTGACAGCTCATACGAAGCGCACCAAACCGGTTCGGGCGCGTGTAAAGTCCAAGGCCACTAAGAAAACAGGCAAGAAGAAGACCGCCGAGTCCTCTGATCCGCCGGAGGACGAAGAATCAGAAGCCGAGGTAAAACTTGGCACTTACGAGGGAGCCGCCGTAAACCGGCTTTCCGCTTTGTATTTCTTCTTGCATATGCTTGGCCCTGTACCTTATTTTTACCGACAATTTTCTTCCCAGGATGATCTTTGAAGCCACCATGCCGATCCTGTTGAGGTAATCCTTCTTTCTTCGAATCTGACCTTGCGCTGTTAAGAGAATTAAATCGCGCCCGTCCGGAAAGTGAAAAAATACCATTCTGTGCTTATTTGAATCCAAATCTTTCCTTGAAGACATAGCAGGCTGAAGAGCGCCCGTACAACCCGGCCACGATGGCCAACGGGTTACCTCAGCCGGTTTACGGACACACCAACCGGGCGTCGTCCGTGAGGTGACTTGCTCTCTGGCGTTATCCCTTAAAGGTTTCTTCGATGTCCTCTCAATCCGTCGACCGAATTATCGGGCCTCTTCCAACTCGTCTGGCGGTTCATCCACCACACAACTGCCTCCGCTGAACATCGCCGCAGGGTATGTAATTGATGTCCGTCAATTCGATTCACCATTACCTTGGTCAATTTGTCTTGATCCAATTCTGAATATTGCAGCACCAAGGCTCGCTTGAGCAAGAAAGCAAAAACTCTTGATCCTACTCCGGATGTTGATCCGGAAAAAACCCCAGAACAACCACACGAAAATCACGAAGCCGCCAAGGAAAGCTCGGCGAGTTATACAAAACGATACCGCTGACCGCGGAAGTTGAACCGGAGGTCAAGTGGAAACCTCACAGCCTGCTCCATCAAACCCGTCCGCCGAGCGGGTCCTGACTGTTGAACCGCCGATCCAAAGCAAAACGACATCAAGCCCAAACAAGACCGCTGAAAATGACGATGTTATTGTGACAGGCACTGGCTACACTGCTCCTAGCCAACCGGTCGCTTTAGCAAAGCACAGCATCAAAGAAAGTTCCACTACTATGAGCAAAGACAAGGGGAAGACTGATATGTCTGCTTACGACAATTTCTCTGCCCAAGAACTTCATTCCGGCTTTCTGAACCGGCTTTACACAAGCCGTGACTTTGAAGCCGGTCTAGTAAATCGCATGAAGGACCGCTATGAGGTAACGAGTTGACCTTTCTCATCTTTTCACTGCATAGTAGCCCCCAAGGGTCGGTTTAACTTTGCAAAGTTAAACCGGGACTTAAGGTGTGTCCTCATAGCAAATTGAGATCAACTAGCCATTAGCCCCCAAGTGCCAAGTTGAATACTTGTATTAAGCTTGGGACTTGTATAATGAAACCACTAACATGCTTCCTTTGTCATCAGAATGAAATACACCAAAGAAGCTGTGCAACTCAAGGACCTCCGAACCAATCTGGAAATCCAAATAACGAAGCCACCAAAGCCAAGGATGAGCTAAAACTGCCACGACCACCATGGAACAGCTGAAGGAGTGGTACAAATCCGGCGGGTCAATGGGACACCGAGAAGGCGGTTTAGTAAAGCGGGCGGAGGAAGCCGGCGCGCCCTTAAACCGATGGTGAAGAGCTGACGGACTCAAGCGCCAAGTGCATGCCATGACCTCTGCCGTCTTTGGTAAGCAAATTTACACTGAATATGCCTGTGTTAATGTTTCCGCGGTTTAACTTGAGCTGTCTAAACCTGGTGTAGGCAAGCGTATTGCTCATCACGGCTCGGCGTGCGGAAAAAGCTCAAGGCTTCAGTACACCTGATTGAGCAGCTATATACGGCGCCAGCGGGTCATATCGCCACTTCATATGACAACACGGCGCCGTCCCGATCGAGAGACGCTGGACCGGCTGTCCATGATTCGGGGCAGCTTGAAGAGATGAAGCGATCCGCAGCCGGGCTGGCACTCTCATCGCTCGACTCGTGCCAAAGCATGGATAGCGGATCTTGATCCGGTGACATAGCTAAAGGTTTTCCCAGCGCTCAAGAGAACGGTGAAGCCTTTGATAACGGCATACAAGCGGATTACAAAGGAAATCGTCCGTTGGCGAGTCAACTGGCCGCTGAAGCCAATCTGGAGGTTCACCGCTCTTTTTATGACGCAAGCAACAAGCGGGTGGAATTTGTCATCCCGGAAGTGTAGAGCCTTATTCCTCCAATCCGTAAGCACACTTACGCCCCTGACGTTGATCCGGCTGAGCTGATAAGTGAAGAAGCTGTCTTTCAGGCCTTAACCCGGATTGACTGGTCTACCAATGACTTCCGGGCTTTGGGTGAGGAAGAAGAAGAAGCTGAACCGACGCCAGGCGCCGTCCCCTCCACCTCGCGCCAACCCGGTGAAGCAGCGTAATCCGTCAAGCCGGGTGACATATCCAAAGCTTCAAGGCATAACTCCGCGTGAAACGCCGGGCCTCGAAAGGCTTTGTAATAGGATAGCAAGTGTCTTTTATTGAACAATGCCGGTACAACCTCAGTCTGTAAACTTTTGTATGGCGGTGCTGGATCCGTTGGTTTTTGTAGTGAATCCTGCAACATATTTTGCCTGCAACCACAAGTTCTTAAACCGCCATGGCGGTTTACGCCTCTAGCCAGACTGTGATTCCAATATACTTATATGAGTAAATACCGAGGTATACGATCAAAACTATGTGATATGAACATACCTGCCAGTATCAGGCACACAGTTGGCTGTAGCCAATCCCGAAGTAATCCCTGTGTGTATAAGACCGATTTACCGTGTAAATCGTGTCGGGCATGATAAGCCCCCTGTTACTCCACAATGGGATGTTTAACAGTTAAATCAAACCGGAACAAAATCGCCAGCTTAAAAATGCACCGAATTCTGACCACGTAAATCCGGTTTAAAGACGTCTGTCGCTTTAAGAAAGCCAACAAAAACCAAATGATTGGAAAAAACAAGGAAAAAAAGTCATTTTGCAAGAAAAGGCTGTACTGAGCCGGATCAGATGGTGTTACCATGGTCGGACAGGACCAAGCCCCCTATACGGCGTAGCGATGGTTCAAGTCAGCCAGGTCCCCAACTGAACTCGTGGCATGATGCCGATCAAGTGGCATTGCAATGGTTCGGGTTCGACCAAAGCCCCCAAGTGATTCTATGGCCTTAGGCCGACCAAGAGGCGTGACTGGTTCAGACGTGACCATGTCCCCAAATGATCTGGTGGCTTTCGCCTGCCAAGAGGCGTTGCATTGGTTCGGACACGACCAAGCCCCCAAATGACAAAAATTTCTGAAAACGAGGCCAAGGGTTAAACCGGAGGCCGCTTCATAGCAGCATCTCCATGTACCCGAACCGGTCTTTTATACAGAACAGATACACCGCCGTAGCCGAGGGTCCGGTTTATTGCCTTTATTCATATATACATTGTCTTGATATGTACATAAGTGGAGCCAATGGCTCAAGTATAATAAGGCCGAAGATGAGCTATGTTCCATGGCCTGTTGGTCTCCTCCTCTGACGTGCGTGAGTCCTTTCGCTCTCGAACATCAATCAGATAGTAGGACCCGTTGTATAGATTCTTGCTGACCACAAAAGGCCCCTCCCAAGGTGCGGATAGCTTGTGCATATCTTTCTGGTCTTGAATGAGCCGCAGCACTAAATCTCCCTCCTGGAAGGTTCTGGTTTTAACCCGCCGGCTGTGATACCGACGAAGATCCTGCTGGTAGACCGCCGAACGAGCTGCTGCCATATCGCGCTCTTCGTCCAGTCGATCCAAATCATCTTGCCGTGTTGCCTCGCTATCTGCCTCAACATAAGCTGCTACTCGAGGCGAGTCGTGACGGATATCACTGGAAGGACCGCCTCGCTCCATAGACCATAAAGAACGGCGTGTATCCGATGGACGGTTGGGGTAGTGTTTATACTCCATATCGCTGATGGTAGCTCTTCCACCCAACAACCCGCGTCCTCTCTAAAGGGACCATAAGCGGGGTTTGATACCTTTCAAAATTTCCTGATTAGCTCGTTCCGCTTGACCATTGGATTGCGGGTGGGCTACAGAAGAAACATCAAGCCGGATGTGCTCTCGTTCACAAAATTCCTTCATAGCTCCTTTGGACAAATTGGTGCCATTGTCCGTGATGATACTGTGTGAAACCCAAACCGGAAAATCACCCGTTTGATGAACTGAACCGCCGTGGCGCATCACACTTGCTAACAGGCTCGCCTCGACCCACTTGGTAAATTTATCAACCGCTACCAACAGGTGGGTCTTTTTGTCCTTGGACCTTTTGAAAGGTCCAACCATATCCAACCCCAAAGTCGCAAATGGCCAAGTAATTGGAATCATCCGCAATTCTTGGGCTGGCACATGAAACCCTTTGGAGAACTTTTGGCAACCATCACATCGTCGACCAGATCCTCCGCATCGGCATGGGCAACAACCAATAGAAACCATGGCGGAACGCTTTGGCTACCAGGATTTTGAACCGCGTGGTGACCACAATCCCTTCATGAATCTCTCGCAATATCTCACAGCCCTCTTCAGGGGACACACAACGCTGAAACGCCCCTGATACACTGCAATGGTGCAACTCGCCATTAACAACGGTCATAGATTTAGACCGCCGAACTATCTGCCGGGCCAACGTTTCATCTTCTGGCAACTCGCCCCGGTTCATGTATGCCAAATAAGGGAGCGTCCAATCCGGAATGACATGCAGGGCCGCCACCAATTGAGCCTCCGGATCAGGGATAGCCAAATCAATTTCATCGAAAGCTTAGCGGCGGTTTGTGCAGCACATCAAGGAAAACGTTAGGCGGGACGGTTTACGTTGAGAGCCCAGCGGCTCAAAGCATCAGCCGCCGTTCTTCCGACGATCCACATGGTCCACGATATCCTTTAAAATGTCCTGCAACAACATCTACTTCTCGACGATATGCAGCCATGAGTGGATCTTTGGAGTCCCAAGTACCGGATACTTGCTGGGCCACTAAGTCCGAGTCACCAAAGCATTTAACCCGGCTGAGATTCATTTCCTTAGCCATCCGGAGACCATGGAGTAAAGCTTCATACTCGGCTGCATTGTTAGTACAAGGGAACATTAGGCGGAGAACATAACAGAACTTGTCACCTCGTGGGGAAGTTAATACGACTCCAGCCCCCGAGCCCTCCAATTGCCTGGACCCATCAAAGTGGATGGTCCAATAGGTGTGATCCGGCTTCTCTTCTGGCGCTTGCAACTCCGTCCAATCATTAATGAAATCCACAAGCGCCTGAGATTTTACGGCCGTTCGGGGCACATACTTTAAACCATGCGGCCCGAGTTCTATAGCCCACTTAGCAATCCGGCCAGTCGCTTCCCGGTTCAGTATGATATCGCCCAAGGGAGCCGAACTGACCACTGTGATGGGGTGCCCTTGGAAATATTGCTTCAGATTCCGGCTTGCCATAAAAACTCCATATACCAGCTTCTGCCAATGTGGATATCTTTGTTTAGATTCGATGAGAACCTTGCTGATGTAGTAAATCGGCGCTGAACCGGATACTCCTTCCCCGCCTCCTTGCGCTCCACCACAATGGCCACACTCACTGCCTCGGCATTAGCAGCAACATATAACAGGCGGCTCCCTGTCAATGGGGCAGCAAGAACAAAGCGGGTTGGCCAGCTGCCGCTTTAAATCCTCAATGCCTCATCAGCAGTGAACTCGCATTTAATTGATCCGTCTTCTTGACATCTGGTACAAAGGAATGGCCTTCTCTCTAGGCGATGATAAACCGGCTTAGCGCAGCAATCCGCCTGCCAAGCGTTGGACATCGTTGATGCACTTTGGCTTAGCTAAGGAGGTGATAGCTGTAATCTTCTCCGGATTAGCCTCAATCCCCGGTTGGACACGAAAGCCCAACAATTTGCCCGCGGAACACCAAAGACGCACTTGGCGGGTTGAGCATCATCTTGTACACCGCAAGTTGTCAAAGGTTTCCTTTAAATCCTCAATCAATGTTTCCTTCTGCCTTGATTTCACCACGATATCATCCACATAAGCATGCACATTACGGCCGATCTGTTCATGCAAACAATTACATGCATAGCGCGATAAGTTGCTTGGGCGCTCTTGAGCCCAAAGGCATGGACACATAGCGAAGGCTCCAAAAGGGGTGATGAACGCCGTTTTCTCCTGGTCCTTAACCGCCATCTTAATCTGATGATAACCGGAATACGCATCCAGAAAGCTCAAACGCTCGCAGCCCGCCGTTGCATCAATGATCTGGTCAATGCGGGGGGGGGCGAAAGGATCGGCTGGACAAGCTTTGTTAAGATCTGTGTAATCCACGCACATGCGCCAAGTGCCATTCTTCTTAAGGACCAATACCGGATTAGCAAGCCACTCTGGATGAAAGACTTCGACGATATACCCTGCTGCCAAAAGTCTAGCAACTTCCTCTCCGATGGCCTTGCGCCTTTCCTCGTTAAACCGCGAAGAAACTGTTTTACGGTTTGTATTTGGGTCAACATTAAGAGTGTGCTCAGCGAGTTCCTCGGTACACCGGCATGTCGAAGGCTTCCATGCAAAAATGTCCCGATTCTCACGGATGAACTCGATGAGCACGCTTTCCTATTTAGGATCCAAGTTGGCACTGATGGTGAACTGCTTGGATGAATCGCCATGCACAAAATCAACAAGCTTCGTCTCAGCCGCCGATTTGAACTTCAAGTCCGGATCATGCTCCGTAGTTGGTTTCTTCAAAGGGGTCATATCCGCCGGATCAACATTATCTTTATAATACTTTAACTCTTCCGTGGCACAAACCGACTCTGCGTAAGCCGCATCACCTTCCTCGCACTCCAGAGCGATCCGGCGGCTCCCATGAACCGTTATCGTTCCTTTGTGACCCGGCATTTTCAGCTGTAAGTAAACATAACAGGCCGTGCCATGAACTTAGCATAAGCCGCCGCCCAAAGAGGCGTGGTAAGGGCTTTGAATTTTCACCACCTCAAATGTCAACGTTTACGTTGCAGAGTCATGTTCGTCTCCAAAGGTCACCTCGAGCTATTTTACCGACCGACGCCGACTTACCGTGCACCACTCCGTGAAACACTTGTCTTGGATGGCCTAAGATGCCTATGTGTTAACCCCATACGTCGGAAAGTCTCGTGAGTACGTGGATGTTGATGCTGCTTCCTCCATCCATAAGAACCTTGGTAAACTTGTACCCGCCTACAGGGTGCCACCACCAGGGCTAATCGACCGGATTGTAAACCCGGGAGGATGGTCCTCTCTGCTCCACACAATCGGCTGCTCGGACCAGCGTAGGTAATGCTGGCGCAGCCGTTCAACAACACCGACCGCCCGCTTCGAAGTTTTCGGTCTCGTCGGTCCAAGCTGGTGGTAAAAACGTGGTATTGTCCACCATTCAACTGCTTTGGGTTGCTCTGATAACCCGACTGCTGCTGTTGTTGATTGTAGCCCCCTTGGTTCTGACTGTTCTGATTACCTTGATTATTCTGATTTCCTTGCCCGCCCGGATTACCACCGAATCCTGGGCCGGTATTTCCTCCACCGTAACCCGGGGCGGACCCTGAACCGCCACCGGGCCCTTGATCATACTGGAAAGAGTTGGAGTTTTTGAACTCCTGCATAATATAACAATCCTTCCAAAGGTGGTTCGCGGTACCTCCTTCGTCCCATGCTTCGGACAAGGTTGATTCAATCTGAAATTCAAACGATCCGGATTGTGACCGCCCGGTTTGACTGCCTACCCTGCGCGCTGACCCTTGTCCTGCTGGCGTTCGTGTTAGCCACAAAGCCCATGTTGCCGTTAAACTTCGCTTGTTCCTCCATTGCTGCCGAATGATGCTGCTGGCCCTGAGTTGCCGCTCTGTTTTCCTTCCCCACTTCATCATTCTCAGATTTGGGATCCTTGGTACTATCGTAATCAGCGTACTTTACCAAAACGCCCATTAGAGTGCCCATGTCATGGCAAAACGCTTCATGCGACCCAGCTTCAATTTCAATGGCTCGAACCGCAATTGGCTTCCAAGGTCGGGATCGCGGAATCAGGGTTGATCCGGTCGAAGAATGTAAAACTTCCAAACGCGGCGCACCCAATGGGTTGTAGACTCTCCCTCCGCTTTGGACACAAGCTGCTAAATCCACCACGCACATGGGCTGTTTACAGGTGTCTTTGAAATTTTGAATGAACCGGTTATGGCGGGTCCACGAGCTGATAGAGTTGGGCGGCAAGTTTTTCTACCAAGTCCGGGCCGTACCTTCCAGCATCATTGTGAAGTACTTCGCACATGCGGCTTCATCCACATCTAGCATCTCCATGGCCATCTCGTAGCTTTCTATCCATGCCTCGGAGCCAAATCGGCGGTATAATTTGGCACCTTGCGCGCCCCTTGAAGTCCTTGGGCAAGCGCCGCTATGAAAGCGGGAACGAGGCAAGGCACCCCAAAGAGCCGACGTGACCCTGTTTGAAGATGGTCGGACGAACCGCGCGGCAGATGATCCTCGCTTGTGCTGCTAACTCGGCCTCCCTACGTGCCTGGCGTGGTCCACTACCACTTGAGCATCTTCAAAGCCGCTGCGGATTGTTGCCACGAGCGGACCACGCTGCGCATTGCTTGATACTGCCGGTTAAATCGGCCGCGTCGGCTATAGCTCCGGCTCGGGCGGGGTGGAGTGGATCCGATCCCGACTGCAATCGCTTCTGCTGAGCGAGGCCGTCTGAGAGCTCCTTAACCCGGCGTGTCTCTACCGCCTGTGGTGAATCGCCTTCAATTGGAATTGCCTCCAACCGTGCCGCAGCCGCCACAAGATTATCCATCGGGTTGGAGTAGTGACCCGGAGGTGTCTGCACGGTCTGGGGCGCACCGGTATGATGGCGAGGTAGATCTACCACACGGGGCTGAACCGGTGCGGCCGTCCCAGGTGCTTCCGGCCGGTTTACCAACGGCGGCGGGTTACTGGTCCCTGCCCCTGGGGTATTGAAAAGCTCCCTACCCTCAAAAACTGAAGGTAAACGGGACCTGTACTTCCTTTTCATGACTTCCTGTGACGCGCTCTGGTCCAGCCTGAGCCTATAAGCCTGCGCATCCAAAGCGGCTCGTTCCACTGCCATCCGTTCGTCCGCGGCCGCCAGGTCCGCCTTAGCTTTAGTGATCTGTTCCCTCACCTTTGCAATCTCCGTGTTGTGCAGGTCCTGATCCGGTGGATTAGCTTCCGCCATGAGCACCGTCAATGTGTCGAAAAGCTCTGACAAAACTTGAGCGGTGGGCGCCAGGCCTCCGCCCGGCTGCCATCACATTGTTGAACCGGCGACCAGGGCGCCGCGTCAAGAGTGAAGCGCCTCCTGCGTCTCGCCGTGAAGACCCCAACTTCGGTTGGGTAGATCGAAGGGTCGGAATGCTCTCACCGTCGGAACAGCCCCCGATCTGGCCATCCTGCAGCTGGTATAAAGACTCGGTTTCTCCGGCCGACGATTCGTCGCCAGAGTAAACGACAGTTTCGTCACCAGATGCTGATCCGCCCTCGTAACCTCCGTGGACGACTCCCATGAAAACATGCTTGACCGCCGGTTTAGCCAGGGCAGGACTCTTCTCCGCCCGCCGAGCCGTCTCGACGAGGTCGGTGCAGACGTCCGGCCCAGGCCCTGACTCGCCAATCTTGCCGATGAACACGTGTATGCCGCCAAAGGGGACCCGGTACCCGTACTCAACTGAGCCGGCCTCGGGGCCCCAGTCCGCATCGTCGATGTAGAGCTTGCCACGACGACTCTTAGTCATCCGGCCCACTACATAGCCTTCGAGTCCTTCGAACTTGCCCTCTAAGATCATCAAACCATCATGCGATAGCCCCACGGTGGGCGCCAACTGTCGTGGAATTGTCACGGCAGATGTCCTCATGAAAGGACTTAGTCGTAGGGCCATCGTACGGGTTAACCTAGAGGGGTTAAAGCGGGCACAAGACACGGGAATTATACTGGTTCGCCCCGATGAAGGTAAAACCTACGTCCGGTTGTGGTGTGATTGATATGGTTTCGGCGACTAGGGAGCAATAGCTTTGCCTTAGCCTCGAATCCTCTGTCCCTAACTTCGCCGCGGGTCGTCCCTTATATACGGGTTGGCCTTGATCGGTCTCTGAGTCCCAATCCGGCTCATACAAGAGTCGGCTTGATCTCTCCTTTCTTGTCTTACAACACAAGCTACAATACCAAGGCGGTTTACATACATGGGCTTTAATTAGCCTCTGGGCTCCGGGCTTCCATATGGGCTGGATCATGAGCAGGGTAAACCGCCCCTTAAGGCGGTTCACACTCAGTAGTTGTATCCCCAACAGCACATTAACTTTCGCCAAGCAGCGCCAAGTACGTAAGTACGAGAGTGTTGTCCTTCTCTTGGTCCACTTCTCATAAGGAGTGATCTCGTTATCCTTTGTCGGAACTTTATTCAGGACATGACATGATGTCATTATAGCCTCCCCCACCATGCCTTGGATAAACCCGACGTATCTAACATGGCGTTAACCAAATCAGTTAGAGTACGCTTTTTTTGCTCGGCAACCCCGTTTGACTGGGGTGAGTAGGGAGGCGTCCTCTCGCGAATAATACCGTGTTCCGCACAGAAGGCATCAAACTCTTTCGAGAAGTACTCTCCACCATGATCTGACCGGACTCGCTTAATTTTCTTTTCGAGTTGATTCTCAACCTCTGCCTTATAGATTTTAAAGTAGTGTAGAGCCTCATCTTTGGTATTTAACAGATACACGTAGCAATATCTAGTGGAATCATCTATCAAAGTCATGAAATATTTCTTTCCACCTTTAGTCAGCACACCATTCATCTCACAAAGATCAGAATGTATGAGTTCAAGTGGCGCCAAGTGTCTCTCCTCTGCTGCCTTGTGAGGCTTGCGAGGTTGCTTAGATTGCACACACGAATGGCACTTAGAACTTTGGCTAAAGTGAAACTCGGGATTAAATTCGATTTTGCTAGCCGCGTCATAACACCGAAACTAATGTGACAAAGACGTGAATGCCGGACTTCAGATACATTAACACTCAAATGAATATTGTTCACGACTTTATTACATAGATCTGCAAGAGAAAGGCGGAACATGCCTCCGCATTCATAACCCTTTCCAACAAATAGTCCATATTTCGTAACAACTAATTTATTAGACTCAAATACCAACTTAAACCCTTCTCTACATAGAAGGGAGCCACTAACGAGGTTCTTCTTGATGGCGGGGACATGATGCACATTCTTCAGCTGCACGATCCTCCCCGAAGTAAACTTCAGATCGACCGTGCCAGCACCAAGAACAGAAGCACTCACGCCATTCCCCATTAGTACGGACCCGTGAGCTGTGGCCTGGTAAGAAGAAAACAATGAAATGTTAGCACACACATGAACACCTGCACCTGTGTCGCCCCACCAATCGGTGGACGGCCAAACTGAAAATAAAGCAAATAAATTACCGTGCCCAGATGCACCACTCTCATTGTTTCTCACAATTATATTGACAGACTTGGAGTCCTGTCCTGACTTCTTAAACTTGTTTGGGCACTTGTTGGCCCAATGTTCAGCCGAACCACAAGTAAAGCATCCATCATCCTTCTTTTCTTCTTGAAGGTCTTCTTACCCTTCTTCTTGAAGTCGGTATTCTGTTGGACACCGTTCTTTCCCTTGAGCTTGTGGGAATTGGAGTTCTTCTGATGTACCATATTGGCCACAGAAGTTCCTTCGACCCCTTTTCCGTGCGAGTCCTTTGCCCTTGAATTCTTCTCAACACTCAGATGGCCAATGACATCCTCCACAGAGTTCACGCCTCTGATGTTTTAGAGTGGTGGCAAAGTTCCTCCAGGAATTGGGGTGCTTAGCGATTATGCAGCCCGTGACAAACTTGCCCGGTAACTCGCACTTAGGAAGCTCAAGCTCCTTAACAATGCATATGATCTCATAAGCCTGCTCCAATATAGGACGGTTTTCAACCATCTTGTAATCATGGAACTATTCTATAATATACATCTCGCTCCCTGCATCGGCAGCCCCGAACTTAGATTCGAGCGCCTCCCTCAACTCCTTGGCAAACCGCATATGCAAATATGCGTCAACAAGCTTATCTCAAATCACGCTCAGAACTGCCTCGAGGAACACGACAGTGGCCTCCTTGAACGCCTTCTCCTGTTCAGGAGAGATCGTTCCTGTGGGAGTCACACCAGCGACCCAGAAGACGTTCATGGCCATGAGCCATAAGGTGGTTTTAGTCTGCCAACATTTAAAGTACGTCCCCGTAAACGGGGACGGTTTCAGTGTAGCAGCAAAACCAGAATTCGGAAAACTCCTACAGACATTAGGTTTTTGGATTGATGAATAAATAGGCAGTTTTTCAATTAAATTAGTCCATGAATAAATCATGAGCATGACATGAACAACATTGATAACACACTGATTACGATCTAACAGAGCATGTACTACGCACATAGTAGAAACATCTACGCATCTCGCAAGTACTGCTACAACAGAAAGAAACACAAGAGGGATCAGCGATGTATACCCTCCAATCGGCCACGCGGCAGCGGTAACGGTGGCAGTAGCCGCGGCATCCTCAGTGGCCTTCTTGTCGGCCTCAGCCTTCTCAGCAGCGACACGGTCGGCGTCGGTCGACATGGTGATGACGAAGGTGATGTGGACGTAGATGAACAGAAGCGAGCAGTCGCGTAGTCGCTACCCAAAAACCTAATCGCCCCTCTCCCGTACAGGATCCGGAGAGGAGGGCTTCGGAGGCCTGCTCTCCCGTCAACCGTGTACGCGGTGAACGGGACGGAGTCGCCAGCAGCAGCACATCAAAGGAACGACGTGGGCGTGGAGGCGGAGATGCGTTCTATTTTGCGGCGGCTAGGGTTGGCAGCGCCCCACATATATATGTGCGGCCGCAAGTGGAGAGACGTGGGCTGAACCCACGTCCAAGTCGGTAGCCCATGATCCGACATCTCAGATCGTGGCCCTACCTGTCAAAGACTCTCCGTTCCTGACCGGCAAAAAGAAGCGCATAGGAGTGAGCTCGGCTCGGCTCAATCCCGCAACCCATGGCGTGTCGTGACGAGGCATGGCGTGGCGTGGTGAGGCGAGCGGAGGAGGAGGAGTGCGCGAGGGCTTCTTTTCTTCTCAAACTCCAATAGCATGAGGGAGAGAATCCCTTATAAACCACTCCAACTCTCCTTCCACTAGCATGGTGGGACTAAACTTCCTATCACCTTGTCATGCCACCTACATGGACCCTTAGAGATTAAATCTGAAATTGTCATATGGGCTCTAGGCCCATCTCATATTTCAACAATCCCCACCTGATCTCAGGGGCCCACTTTGTCCTTTGTTCCAAACGCTGTTTTGATATACCAGCATCTCAGTGGAGACCGATTAAGGTTGAGCTCCACCTATACCAAGTAGTTACACTCCTTCACAACTGAACAATGGACTATGCCTTGAATTGTCAGTTTGGCGTCAAGAAGTTTCACCACAAGTCTCACTGATACGAGGCTGCCGAAGGCCGACTCCTCGGGTGGAGCATATTAGTCACACTCCTGGCCTGTTCATGAGCTTGCTAGAGATCACCCCAATCTCATAGACTGTGACCAGCATTCGGGCTCATATAGGTGTGTTCCTCCAAAGATCGCTCTGTAGGATAGCCTCCATCTTATACATATAAGCCATGGAACACATTAAGACAGTAGTCATCCTTCCATACAGTTTCCGAGAGTATTGCATCTCCTATGGAGTGGGTTCGTAAAGTTACTGTCCTCAGTTCACCACTGGCTTGTTTTCCCAGGTCCTACTTCACAGGATCTCCGATCACATAGGTTGGGTTACTACCATGGCAACTCATGTGGGTCTCATACCCATCTCCCTCGATGCACTATCTATCACAACACGCGATAGCCCTTTTGTAAAGGGACCTGCCAGATTCTTAGCCATATGGACATAATCCAACGCTATCACTCCGGAGTTTCTTAATTTTTTGACAGCTTTTAATCTCATTCTTATGTGTTTGTTGGACTTCATGTTGTCCTTTGAACTCTTCACCCGGATTGGAAACAAACCGGCTCAGTTTGGTCACAGCAAACGAGATGTCAGGCCTCGTTGCGCTTGCTAGGTACATGAGTGAACCAATGAGTTGAGAGTATCTTAGTTGATCCTTAGTTGTGCCTTCGAACTTTCGGACCAACACACTTGGATCATATGGTGTTTGAGATGGTTTGTAGTCCGAATATCCAAAACAGCTCAACATTGCAGAAGTGTGATCCCACCCTCATTATCTCTTAGTAGCTTGATGTTCAAGATAACATCAGCCACACCAAGGTCCTTCATCTCAAAGTTCTGAGACAGAAACGACTTAACCTCCTCAATGACTTTGAGGTTGGTTCCGAATATTAGTATGTCATTAACATACAAGCACAGTATGACTCCTTCGCCCCCACCATGGCGATAGTATACACATTTGTCAGCATCATTAACAACGAAGCCAACAGATGTCACAGTTGTATTAAACTTATCATGCCATTGCTTAGGTGCTTGCTTCAGGCCATATAAAGATTTCAGCAACCTACACACCTTTCTTTCCTGGCCATCTATCACAAAGCCATCTGGCTGTTGCATATAGATTTCCTCGTTTAGCTCTCCATTCAGAAAATCCGTCTTAACATCCATCTGGTGGACGAGAAGACCGTGCGAGGCCGCCAACGAGAGTAATACTCGAATGGTGGTCAGCCTAGCCACAGCTGAATAAGTATCGAAGAAATCTTCCTCTTCTTTCTGGTCATAGCCCTTGGCCACAAGCCTAGCCTTGTACTTTTCAATCGTACCATCGGGCCTAAGCTTCTTTTCGAACACCCACTTACATCCTAATGGTTTGCAACCATAGGAATGCTCAGTGATCTCCCATGTCCCGTTAGCCATGGTGGAATCCATCTCGCTACGGACCGCATCCTTCCAGTAGTCAGCTTCTGGAGAGGCATACGCTTCTGAAATAGAAGTAGGACTATCATCCACGAGATACACGAAGAAATCATCACCAAAGGTCTTTGATGTCCTTTGTCTCTTACCCCTACCAAGGGTTTCCTCATCATCCTCCTCAGGATTTTCATCATGTGTTTGTTCATAATATTCCATAGGAATGGCAGGCTCAGCAGGCTCCTCAGATTCCTGTCTAGAAGTGCTTTGTACATCTCTCATAGGGAAAATGTCCTCAAAGAATGTAGCATCCTTAGACTCCATAATTGTACCGACCTTCATGTCAGGTACCTCAGATTTCACTACTAGAAATCTATATCCAACACTATTCATAGCGTAGCCCAAATTAACACAGTCCACAGTCTTTGGTCCAAGCTTACGCTTTTTGGGGATCGGCACATTAACTTTTGCCAAGCAGCCCCAAGTACGTAAGTACGAGAGTGTTGTCCTTCTCTTGGTTCACTTCTCATAAGGAGTGATCTCGTTATTCTTTGTCGGAACTTTATTCAGGACATGACATGATGTCATTATAGCCTCCCCCCCACCATGCCTTGGATAAACCCGACGTATCTAACATGGCGTTAACCAAATCAGTTACAGTATGTTTTTTCCCCTCGGCAACCCCGTTTGGCTGGGGTGAGTAGGGAGGCGTCCTCTCGTGAATAATACCGAGTTCATACAGAAGGCATCAAACTCTTTCGAGAAGTACTCTCCACCACGATCTGACCGGACTCGTTTAATTTTCTTTTCGAATTGATTCTCAACTTCTGCCTTATAGATTTTAAAGTAGTGTAGAGCCTCATCTTTGGTATTTAACAGATACACATAGCAATATCTAGTGGAATCATCTATCAAAGTCATGAAATATTTCTTTCCACCTTCAGTTAACACACCATTCATCTCACAAAGATCAGAATGTATGAGTTCAAGTGGCGCTAAGTGTCTCTCCTCTGCTGCCTTGTGAGGCTTGCGAGGTTGCTTAGATTGCACACACAAATGACACTTAGAACCTTTGGCTAAAGTGAAACTCGGGATTAAATATGATTTTGCTAGCCGCGTCATAACACCGAAACTAATGTGACAAAGACGTGAATGCCAAACTTCAGATTCATTAACACTCAAATGAATATGGTTCACGACTTTATTACATAGATCAGCAAGAGAAAGGCGGAACATGCCTCCGCATTCATAAACCTTTCCAACAAATAGTCCACATTTCGTAACAACTATTTTATTAGACTCGAATACCAACTTAAACACTTCTCTACATAGAAGGGAGCCACTAACGAGGTTCTTCTTGATGGCGGGGACATGCTGCAAGTTCTTCAGCTGCACAATCCTTCCCGAAGTAAACTTCAGATCGACCGTGCCAACACCAAGAACAGAAGCACTCGCGCCATTCCCCATCAGTATGTGAAAGTGCGTTATATCGACTAGAGGGGGGTGAATAGGCGATTTTTATGAATTCTTCACTGAGGAATTTGCCGGTGAGAAAATTCCTTAGCAAAGAACTACTTGCAGCGGAATAAGTGCTCAGAAGTAAGCACAACAAAATACAGACATAGTCATCATGATGAAATGAAGACAAGCACAGAGTACAGAAAGCGTAATCAGGATAACACAAGATGAAGACAAACAGGCTGAAGAAATTGAACTGAGGAAATTGAGAAAGTCTTCAGTCAAAGTCTTCAAACACAGATACGAACAATCACTCAACACAGTAATGAGGAAATGAAAGAGTTGAGGAAAAAGAACCAGTAAGGTTGGTGAAGACAATGATTTGGTAGACTAGTTCCAACTGCTGTCTCAGTTGTACATCTGGTTGGAGCGGCTGAGTATTTAAACTCGGGGACACACAGTCCCGGACACCCAGTCGCTGAGCACGCAGCTCAGGACACCAAGTCCTCACCGTATTCTCCTTGAACTATGGTCACACAGACCTCGTCCAATCACTCATGGTAAGTCTTCAGGCAACATCCAACCTTCACAGACTCGGTCACTCGGCGATCCACAATTCCTCTTGGATGCTCTAGACCATGACGCCTAACCGTCTGGAAGAAGCACAGTCTTCAAAGGTAACAAGCGTCGGATCCACGCAGATCAATCTCTTGATGATGCTCAATCACTTTGGGTTTGTAGGGGTTTGGTTTTGGGTTTTTCCTCACTCGATGATTTTCACTCAAAGTCCTCGGAGGATGGGTTGCTCTCAAATGACAAGTGTCAAGTTCTCTTGGAGCAGCCAACCAGCTAGTGGTTGTAGGGGGCGGCTATTTATAGCCTAGGGAGCAGCCCGACATGATAAGACATAAATTCCCTTTAATGATATGACCGTTAGGTGGATAAGATATTTTGGGACAGCTGGCGCGTAGCACAGCAACGGTCAGAAATTTGACTCTCAAATTCCTCAGGGCTATCATGTTCCTCACAGTGTAGGCAATCCGCTCTGGCGAATTCCTAACTCCTCTGTCTGAACAAATTCCTCAGCGACCAGAAGAACTTCGTCTCTGTCACTGAAGAAATTGACTGAACTGTATGAGATTTCCAAGGGCTTCACTCGAAGGGATTGGTAGGTGTAGGATTTTGAGTTGAGCATCACATGGAGAATTTTTCCTTAGTATTTCCTCGACCCCCTTTAACAGTACGGTGTTCCTATGACTCAAGAAAGAGAAAACGAAACTACGAAAACAAAAGTCTTCACGCTTCATGTTCCTCAAATGAATACCAAGTCTTCAAGGTCACACCAATTTCGTCACTTTCAAAGTCTTCATAAAGTCTTCAGAATATCAAAGTCTTCAGTCGAAGAACTTCATTTTTAGGGGTCGACTTTCTCTGTAAATATCAAACTCCTCATAGACTTATAGACCTGTGTACACTCATAAACACATTAGTCCCTTAACCTATAAGTCTTCAATACACCAAAATCACTAAGGGGCACTAGATGCACTTACAATCTCTCCCTTCTTGGTGATTGATGACAATATAGGTTAAGTTTTCAACGGGGATAAACATATGAAGTGTAAATACTGATATTGAGGAATTTGATTGCAAGATATAGAAGAACTCCCCCTGAAGATGTGCATAGTGAGGAATTTGCTTTTGAGGCAATGCACATTTGAAGAGTTGAATCATGGAGATCTCCCCCCATATCTTGCAATTCATACACGCATTTTTCATATAATATGAAGAATTTGAAATGCATGATGAAATATGGTGACTGATGTAATTCAGCATGCGTGTATTAACATATAACGAAGAATAAGCATGCAGAGGAACACATCAAAAGTATCAGAGCACCATCGGGTTTAAGATTACAACTCGATCCAATAAAAGTTTCAGAAGAACGAGAATTGTAACTTAGCAAAAAAAATGCCCATATAATAGACCCGTTTGAAGACTAACTCAAATTTCTCCCCCTTTGTCATCGAATGACCAAAAGGATCGCCAGGGTTGATGGAGGAGCGCCAGCGTTGTCGGGGTCGTTTGTCGTTTGTCGTAGTAGGGCCTGCCGCAGTGTCGTCCAAGTCTTCATTTTCATCAGTGTCACGTGATGAAGAATAGGAGCTGGTCACCAAGGAAGGAACCTTGACCTTCTTGAATTTCTTCGGTGGAGGTGCAGACGAGTCAAATTCTTCCTTGAGACCCATGTTCTTCAGATCTTCTGCTTGTAGAGATGAGATAGAACAGCCTGTGCAGTTGAAGGTTTCATGGAGGTAGTATTGGTTTTCTTCACTTGCATTGTGTGTTGAGGTCATGTTGTGAAGAATTGAACCAAACCGACGCTTGACCCATTTATGATTGCGATCAACCTTCCGATGAAGACCGAGGAGTAACTCACGATCAGTCATCACCACAGGTCTTTGTGGCTTGAGGATTTTGCTTGGCGAGGTGTTGGCGGCAGAGTCATGTGTGGCAGAGTCATCATTGGTGGAGTAGGATGCAGCCTTGCGAAATTGACCATCCAATGGACGAATGCCTTCATCTATCACAGCAGTTGCCTTGCCTTTATCATCAGCTGAGGAAAATGTCCATTTGAGGACTTCAATTGGAGGCAAGTAGCTGCAGTGGTTTAGAGTATCAGCATTGTAATTGAGTGAAGACCTTGTCCTGGTGAACCTCATAATCCATGGTGCATAAGGCTTCAGCTCAAAAGGTGACATAGCAATGTTTGCCAGAGTCCTCATGAAGAAATCATGGAAGTTGACGGGAACGCCATGAATGATATTGAAAAGCATATTCTTCATGATGCCAACGACTTCTTCATCGTTTGAGTCGTGGCCTTTGATAGGACTCATTGTCTTCGTCAGAATGCGATAGACAGTCCGAGGCACATATAGTAATTCCTTGATGAGGAATTTGGTTCGTGGGGCCTGCCCTGGCTTCAAAGGCTTCATCGGAACTTGCATGTAGTGATTTGTAAGCTCAGGTTCGCTGTAGATGCAACGAGCACCATCAAGGGGAGGACTGAGTGGGAGGGCACGAAGCAATTCAGTTGCTGGTGCCTTGTAGTGAGTATTTTCTATCATCCAGTCCAGTACCCATGAGTTCACATCTTCAGAATCTCCGGTGATGTGCAGCGTCGCATAGAATTGAAGAATGAGTTCTTCATTCCAATCACAGATGTCAGTGCAGAAATTCAGCAATCCAGCATCGTGAAGAACACCGAGGACTAGCTCGAAGCCTGGCAGAGATTCCATGTCCACGTGAGGAATGTGTGCATGATCGAAGACTTTGTCTTTGTTGAATAGAACAGAGGAATAGAAGTTGGCTTGACTAGATGTCCAGAAACGCCTCTTCCTTATGCTAGCAGAGTCATAAGGGTTGTAATCAGTGAAGAAGACATGCTCGCCAAAGAAGTCTTCAGCCTTGAACTTTTGCTTGCTTGAGAAAGGATCCTTTGGTTTGGGCGGAGGAGTGTCAATGAGTTGCATCACAACCTCAGGAATCGCAATCTCAGGTTCTTCAGGCTGAGGATTTTCTGGTTCCTCTTCATATGCAGTCTGCGTGTTCAAAGGAGTAGCAGCAGCAGGTTCTTCAGCACTAGTGGCTGGAATTTCTTCATGCAGATGAGGTGGGATGAGTTTCTTGAGCCAGTTGAACTGTTGGTGCGAGGGATCGAGGAATTTGTTGTATTGGGGTGAAGAGTGGAGAATTCGGATGCTGACTGTCCCAAAAGTCGTCGTTCATCACTGGCATTGTTCTTCCAATATCCACATCTTCTTCAATTTCTTCAACGCCAGCCTCTTCAGCTGTGAACTAAGGCATTGGCGAGGAAATGATTGGTGTTGAAGGGAGCGCATCCACTTCAATTTCTTCATCAATATGCTCTGATGAAGCAGCAGAATGATCTTCTTCATCAGATCCGCTAGGGATCTCATATTCTTCACCAAAAGGAACAAGGTCCTTTGATGGTATGGAGGAAATCGGAACAGCATCAATCGGATTGGTGTTGAAGGGAGCGCATCCACTTCAATTTCTTCATCAATATGCTCTGATGAAGCAGCAGAATGATCTTCTTCATCAGATCCCCTAGGGATCTGATATTCTTCACCAAAAGGAACAAGGTCCTTTGATGGTATGGAGGAAATCGGAACAGCATCAATCGGATTTTCAAAAGAGCTTGTCATAGGCTTCATCTTCTTTGGAGATGAAGATTCTGAAGCAGCTGATGCTTTCCTTTTCTTCACTACAGCTCGCTCTGCAGCCTTGGTCTTCTTCACATCTGATGCAGATGGAAGGATAGGAGTTGGTGTAGGCGCAGGAGGAGCTGAGGAATCTGTTTGAATTTCCTCAGGCGCAAGTGATGCAGTTGCCCTGACTTCTTTAGTTTCTTCAGGCACACCACTAGCGCCTGGAATGGAGTCATCAACCCTGGAACTAGCATTGTCTTCAGCAGGCTGAAAATCATCAGCGGTGCTGGCATGTTCTTCAGTAGGCTGAGCAGAGGCTCCAGCTTGAGGAACTTCTTGTTGTGATGGAGCTGCAATATTGGTGAACTTCTCAGTCAGTTTAACTAACCTGACTTTGGCTCCTTGCCAATCAGCATAATAAGCATCGAAATCATCGCTGAGGGATTTGATTTCAGACTGGATCTTTGTAAACTCATCAGTCGTCAAAGAGACAACGTTTTTCCTCATGAACTTCTCTTTCCTGTACTGAGCCTTCTTGATCTGCCTGGCCTTCTCAAATTTCCATTTCTCTTCTTGGATGAAATGAGTCAGCATGTGATTTTGACCAGGAGTCAATTTGAAATCAGGCATAGGAGTGTTTGGGTCCTTGTGCCAGAGATCAATATAATCGAGGATCAACTTAGGATCCAATAGCAGTGGCACAGTTGTGCCTTTGGCTCTAGCGGCCCTTTCTTGTCTGTGTCTGATGATTTCTGCAAGTTCATCATCATCAGCTTCATCGTTAGATGGCACTTGGAAGGCAACATGTTTCTTCTTAGGACTTGGCCGAGGACCTCATCCAGTCGTTGCCTTTGTCTTCAGCAGAGTTGGGCCTGATGAAGAATTTGGTGCAGCTGAGGAACTCGCTGAGACACCAGAGGCAATAGAGATGCCTGCAGTCCTTTGGCACGTGGCCAGATGCACAGATGCTGAGGACTTTGCCGGAGCAGCTGAGGACTTTGGAGGAGGAGCTGAGGATTTTGGAGGAGCAGGAGCAGCATAGGAATTGGCCGTGAGGGCTTAGAAGATTCTGGCCGTGAGGGCATTGCTGAGGAACTTGGCCGTGAGGGCACTGTTGGTGAAGCACTTGGCTTGTGCGCGGGCTTCTTTGCCATTGATTTCCTAGGCTTGACAGAGGCCTCAGTGGCAGCAGCAGCAGCAGAGTCTTCATTGAATTTCCTCACTGCTTCTTTGGCTTGTCTAGCCAACTTGGCTTGGCGCTTGGCCCATTCTTCAGGAAAATCCTCACCACGCTTGATGCTGGTGGGGTCAGCTTCTTGGCCAGGTGCCAATGGAGCTCTTGGGCATGGAGGATTAAGTGCGAATTTCTTCATATACTTTGGAGTAACATACCTGTACTCCCTCCATTCTCTTGCCCATCTCCTTTCAATCCTCTGTATGCGCACCTTGCGCTGATTTTTGTTCTCCTTTCCGAACTTGGCCTCATCAGGTGTGCAATAGTCAGCATAGATGTCCTCGGGGATTTCAAAAGCAGTCATGACCTCAAGCTTCTTTCCTCCTTTCTGCGGCTTCTTACCATCTGCCATATTCTTCAGTTGAGGTAATTGAACAATCGAATTCTCTGAAGAAGTATGCAACTTTTCTTCGAGGAACGCTGCAAATGAGTTAAGTTGATGAGAACCTAGTGATTCAGCAGCAGACATGAGTACCTGTGAACAGAGTATAGTTGCGAGGAATTTGGAGAGGTCATATGCGTTCTCAGAAGGTATTTCAGAAAGAACAAGTTTGAGGAATTTGACCAGATGAGTCTTGAAGAATTTCACTAAGCGTCTTTGTCTTAGGTTCCAGAGTTGTATAGACCGAAGATCCACACAATTAAGCAATCTTCAAGAAAAATGATGCTTAGAGAAATGAATCAAGAACATATGACTAGTGAGGTGTTTTGTGTGTGAGGATTTGAAGAATAAAACACCTTTGAAGATTTTGTAGAGAAAATTTGAATCAAAGAGGGCAGTACAAGTAACTTTTAATTACCCTGAATGAAGAACACGACGAACAGTGAGGTGCAGAAGTGAAGTTCGTCTGTGTAGATCTTCCACGCCCTATCTCTGCGGGGGAAGACAGCTACGGCGGCGGCGGAATGAAGATTTTCGCGGCCGGCGCGAGTACGACGACGACGAGGTCGAGGCAGTGAAGCTCTTCCTCACCAGCGACGATGAAGTAGCGGCGGCGCTAGGGTTTGAGAAGATCGAGCGGGAGAGAGAGGTCGAGCGGAGTAAAGGAAGTGAGGAAGGGGTGAGGGGGTATTTATAGTCGCAGTGAAAAACTGTTCGCCCGAAGATTTAGGACGAACGTGCCCCTGACCCTTCTCATTCGCATGACATGTGTCACCCACATACTGAAAAGTGGAGATCGTGTTAGATCGTGGGTGAATAGATAAGTCTGCCGTGGGATGCGGAACGGTTTGAGCGGCAAAGCCGAAAATTTTGGATAAGATTAGTTTTGAAGTTCCGTTCGCAATTTCTTCAGCTGACAAAGACACAGTGAAGATTTTGAACAAGTTTCAAATAGAACGCACATGAAGAATTTGTGAATAGATTGGGTTGAGTATAGCATAGAGGGGAAGGGTCCGATCACATTCACTTAGCGAAAACGCAACTTGAAGAAATAGCCATAAGTGAATGCTTGTAGAGGACATAAACCCATATATATATATATATATATATATATATATATATATATATATATATATATATATATATATATATATAGCCAATGTAGAAAAAAGACGGAAACAGTGAAGATTTTGCAAAGTTGAAGAATTTGAACAACTGAGGAATTTAAAAAAACTGAGGAAAAAATCAAATTGAAGATTTTCAACTTTGGTGGTGGCGTGACCCACCGTATAAGAATGATGATTTCAGACACCGCGTACAATTGTCGTAGGGTTCTGAGAATCAAATTCTTCATTAATTTATTCACACTTAGAGTGTTATTCTTCATTGATTGAAGAAAAACGTTTCTTCATGTGTTGCACATCTAAGTCATCAATTTTGCATAAGTGTTAGGATGAGTGTCCTTTTCAAAGAACATTCGAAGACTCTAAGATATTTAGCTCACACCACAACTTGCTAAATCTCTTCTCATCCAAGGGCTTTGTGAAGATACCGGCTAGCTGTTCTTCAGTCTTCACATGCTCAATAGAAATGTCGCCCTTCAAGACATGATCACGAAGAAAATGATGACGGATCTGAATGTGCTTTGTCTTCGAGTGCTGAACTGGGTTGTGAGCAATCTTGATGGCACTCTCATTGTCACAGTAGAGAGGCACATTCTTCATGTTGATGCCATAATCCTTGAGAGTTTGCTTCATCCACAGCAATTGAGCACAACAAGAACCAGCAGCAATGTACTCAACTTCCGCAGTAGACAGTGATACGCAGTTCTGTTTCTTCGAGGACCAACAGACCAAAGATCGTCCGAGGAAATGACAAGTACCAGATGTTGACTTGCGGTCCACACGATCACCAGCATAGTCATAGTCAGAATATCCAATGATATCAAAAGCAGAGCCCTTGGGGTACCATAATCCTAGTGTTGGTGTGTGAGCTAGATATCGAAGAATATGCTTCACAGCCTTATGGTGTGATTCCTTCGGTGTAGCTTGAAATCGGGCACACATGCAAACACTAAGCATTATATCTGGCCTAGATGCACATAAGTACAATAAAGAACCAATCATGGAGCGGTATACCTTGTGATCGAAGTCAATACCATTTTCATCAGTGCATAGATGGCCATTTGTGGGCATAGGAATTTTGACGCCTTTGCAATCTTCCATGCGAAATTTCCTCAGAACATCCTTGAGGTATTTCTCCTGAGATATGAATATGCCATTGCGCTGTTGACGAATTTGAAGACCTAAGAAGAATTTCAACTCTCCCATCATAGAAATTTGATATTCTTCACACATCATATAGGAAAATTCATCACTATAACGTTGGTCAGTACAGCCAAAGATAATATCATCAACGTATATTTGGCACACAAATAATTCACCATCATAAGATTTAGTAAAGAGAGTAGGGTCGAGTGAACCGGGTGTGAAGCCATTCTTCATGAGGAATTCCTTCAAAGTGTCATACCACGCCCGAGGGGCCTGCTTGAGGCCATAGAGGGCCTTGTTGAGTCTGAAGACTTTGTTAGGATTCTTTGGATCTTCAAAACCTGGGGGTTGAGCAACATATACTTCTTCCTCAAGCTTACCATTGAGGAATGCACTTTTCACATCCATTTGATATAAAGTGATATCATGATGGTTAGCATAAGCAAATGTCTGTGAATAGCCTCAAGTCTAGCAACAGGTGCAAAAGTTTCATCGAAATTAATTCCTTTAACCTGTGTGTAGCCTTGAGCTACAAGTCGTGCCTTATTCCTCACCACAAGGCCATTTTCATCTTCCTTGTTGCGGTAGATCCACTTTGTGCCAATGATATTATGCTTGCGAGGATCTGGACGTTTAACCAGTTCCCAGACGTTGTTGAGCTCGAACTGATGTAATTCTTCTTGCATGGCCTGAATCCACTCAGGCTCCAGAAATGCTTCATCTACCTTAGTGGGCTCTGTGATAGAGATAAAAGCATAGTGCCCACAAAAGTTAGATAAATGTGAAGCTTTTGGGCGTGTGAGAAGACCTGGTGCTTCAATGTCATCGATGATCTTGTCAACTTGCACTTCTTTTGGAACGCGAGGATGAGCTAGTTGTCGTCGAGGAATTTGATCAACATTTTCTTCAGCACCATTTCCTTCAGCATTATCTTCAGGTGCATCAGCTCGACGTTCTTCGCGTTCTGGAATGAATTCTTCAACAGATTCTTCAGTAGGAATGACATCCTCAGTTGCCTTGAACTTGATAGAATCCTCAGGTGCTGGTTCATCTATCATAGAAGGTAGGTGCTCTCTTTGCGAGCCATTAGTTTCATCGAACCGCACATCTAAAGTTTCAACAACCTTGTGAAGAGCGATGTTGAAGACTCTGTAGGTGTGCGAGTCCTTTCCGTAACCAAGCATAAAACCTTCATGTGCTTTCGGTGCAAATTTAGCATTGTGATGAGGATCTCTAATCCAACATTTAGCACCGAAGACTTTGAAATAACTCACATTGGGTTTCTTGTCAGTGAGGAGTTCATAGGCAGTCTTCTTGAAGAATTTGTGAAGATATACTCTGTTGATGATGTGGCACGCGGTATCAATTGCATCAATCCAAAAACGATGAGGCGTTTTGTATTCATCAAGCATAGTGCGAGCCATCTCAACAAGAGTTCTCTTCTTGCGCTCCACGACGCCATTTTGCTGAGGAGTATAAGGAGCAGATAACTCATGAGTAATACCAAGTTCATCAAGATAGTCATCAAGACCGGAATTCTTCAACTCAGTTCCATTGTCACTCCTGATGTGCTTGATCTTCACACCAAAGTTGGTTGAAGCCCTCGATGAAAATCGTTTGAAGACTTCCTGCACTTCATGTTTGTAAGTAACAATGTGTACCCATGTGTAACGAGAGTAATCATCAACAATAACAAAGCCATATAGAGATGCATCATTAGTGACTGCTGAGTAATGATTAGGACCAAAGAGGTCCATGTGAAGCAATTCGAATGGACGAGTAGTGGTCATGATAGTCTTCGCTGGATGCTTGGCCTTGGTCATTTTCCAGCTTCACAGGCTCCACACAAGTGATCCTTGAGGAATTTGACATTCTCAATGCCAATGACATGCTTCTTCTTCGCAAGCGTGTGCAAATTCCTCATGCCTGCGTGACCAAGTCATCGATGCCATAGCCAGCCTTCTGAAGCTTTTGCAAGTAGGCACACGGCTGGTTGTGGTCCTGTAGAGAAATCAACAATATACAAGTCTCCTCTCCTAAAGCCTTCGAAGACTTTGGAATTGTCAGCTTCCATAATCACAACACAATGATACTTGCCAAAGACAACAACCATATCAAGATCACAAAGCATTGAGACTGACATGAGGTTGTATCCTAAGGACTCAACAAGCATGACTTTGTCCATGTGTATGTCCTTCGAGATCGCAACCTTACCTAGACCCAATACCTGACTTTTGCCTTTGTCAGCAAAGATGATATGCTTCAGATGTGACGGTGATAAGGGAGCATCCATCAATAGGTCCTTGTCACCAGTCATGTGATTTGTACATCCACTATCGAGGACCCACTCATTTGCTTTGGGTTGATCATCCTGCAGATGAATTAGTGCAACTTAAGATCTCATATACTTCATCAGTGAAGAATATGATATCAAATTCATCAGATGAATTTCATCAAGCAGTAAAACAGATATAGCAGTATGAGGACGTGTGAAACGAAAGTTCATTTCTTCATGATTAGCATGCGTCCTTTCAGGCATTTTTGTCAGGTCCCCAGCAAATTCTTCAGACGTTAAAGCTCGTCTGGAGACCTGACCCTGCAGAAGAGATTAGTTCTTTTTCTTCACCACCCACATCTGAAGGGGTGGCAAAAAGTTCATCACTCTACGAGCTCCATATGAGAATGGTGGCATAGAGGCCAATCCATTTCGTTTCACATAAGAGGGAGGGTAAGCATATGAATAAGCAGAGAAATTCTTCGAGGACTTATGAACATAATGGTTTGAAGAATAATGCACATATTCATAGCCCTTAGCTCTACCCTGCGAAACAGAGTTGTTAGCACGATGATAATCATATGAGGACTTTGATCCTTTTGAGGAATTTGATCCGCGTGAGGACTTTGGTCCGTATGAAGAGTTTGATCTGGGGTTCATATTCTTCACAGGTGGTGTCATGAGGACATTCACGTGAAGACTTTCAAGACACTTCTTGGGAACCCAGATTTTCTTCATAGGAGAACCGTTCCTACAGTTAGTGCCAACATATCTAGCAAATACTTCACCATTCTGATTTTTGAATAGTTTATAGTTGGAGTCAAATGACTCATCAGAAGAATGAGGAGATTCACATGTAAAGCCAGATAAGTTAGATGGATCAACTGGAGGTCCCTTTGCAGCAACCCATGAGGTTTTGGGGTACTGCTCAGGCTTCCAATATGTTCCATCAGCATTGAGTTTCCTCTCAACGGCAATACCCTCTTTCCTAGGGTTTCTGTTGAGGATCTGCTTTTTAAGCACATCACAAAGAGTCTGATGCCCTTTGAGGCTTTTGTACATGCCTATCATGTACAATTCCTTCAGCCCCGCATCGTCAGTGATACTAGCAATGTCCTCAGATGAGGAATTAGTGATAGCAGAGGCAGGTGAAGAATTTGTAACAGCTGAAGTATTTGAACATTCAGGTGAAGAATTAGCAGATTCACGTTCAATACACTTTAAGCATGGAGGAACAAATTCTTCCTGAGAGGCGCTGATTTGTTGAGCAAGTAATGAATCGCGCTCCTTCTGAAGCTCTTCATAACTCACTCTTAGCTTCTCAATATCTTGCTTTCTTTGAAGAAATTCATAAGAAAGCTTCTCATGATCAGATAAGAGAGTGTTATGATGACCTTGAAGGCTGTCGAACCTAGACTGAAGACTCTGAAGATTTTCAGTCAGGGCTTTAGTGCGCTCCATTTCTTCACCCAACGTATCATTACTTTTGTCTAGCATGTTTTGAACCTTTTCCAAGGCCGTTTGTTGTTTAGTGGCAATGCAAACAAGTTTGGTATAACTAGGTTCGATATCATCATCAGATCCATCATCATCAGATTCATCGTCACTAAACTAGGATGAGGAACATTCGGTTACCTTGTCACCCTTTTCCATGAGACATGATGCAGAAGATGATGATTCTGGTTCGAAAGTCATCGTTTTGAGAGATTCCTAGAAGTCCTCAAACCAAGGATCATGACGGGTTCGATGGTCTTCATAGACGTCAGAGATTCGGTCCCAGATAAGCTTCGCATTGCAAAGATGCATAATGCGCTTGAATTCATCTCTGGATAGGCAGGAACAGATGATGTCCTTCGCCATGATGTCAAGTCGAGTGTACTTGCGAATGTCATCAGCGCCTGCCTTCTTACATAGATCGGTAAGACCAATCCCAGTGACGGTCCACAGCTCGCTGTTCATAGCCATGAGGCGCTTCCTCATCATGGCCTTCCACTTGGGATAATCATGACCGTCAAAGATAGGGCATGTCACTTCCTTCATACCTGCGGTCGACATAACTAAAACTCCAGGTGGTTAAACCAAAATCACACAGAACAAGGGAGTACCTTGCTCTGATACCAATTGAAAGTGCGTTATATCGACTAGAGGGGGGTGAATAGGCGATTTTTATGAATTCTTCACTGAGGAATTTGCCAGTGAGGAAATTCCTTAGCGAAGAACTACTTGCAGCGGAATAAGTACTCAGAAGTAAGCATAACAGAATACAGACATAGTCATCATGATGAAATGAAGACAAGCACAGAGTACAGAAAGCGTAATCAGGATAACACAAGACGAAGACAAACAGATGAAGAAATTGAAGTGAGGAAATTGAGAAAGTCTTCAGTCCAAGTCTTTAAACACATATATGAACAATCACTCAACACAGTAATGAGGAAATGAAAGAGTTGAGGAAATAGAACCAGTAAGGTTGGTGAAGACAATGATTTGGTAGACCAGTTCCAACTGCTGTCTCAGTTGTACGTCTGGTTGGAGCGGTGAGTATTTAAACTCGGGGACACAGTCCGGACACCCGGTCGGCGAGCACCCAGCTCAGGACACCAAGTCCTCACCGTATTCTCCTTGAACTAAGGTCACACAGACCTCGTCCAATCACTCGTGGTAAGTCTTGAGGCAACTTCCAAACCTTCACAGACTCGGTCACTCGGCGATCCACAATTCCTCTTGGATGCTCTAGACCATGACGCCTAACCGTCTGGAAGAAGCACAGTCTTCAAAGGTAACAAGCATCGGATCCACGCAGATCAATCTCTTGATGATGCTCAATCACTTTGGGTTTATAGGGTTTGGTTTTGGGTTTTCCTCACTCGATGATTTTCGCTCAAAGTCCTCGGAGGATGGGTTGCTCTCAAATGACAAGTGTCAAGTTCTCTCGGAGCAGCCAACCAGCTAGTGGTTGTAGGGGGCGGCTATTTATAGCCTAGGGAGCAGCCCGACATGATAAGACATAAATGCCCTTCAGTGATATGACCGTTAGGTGGATAAGATATTTTGGGACAGCTGGCGCGTAGCACAGCAACGGTCAGAAATTTGACTCTCAAATTCCTCAGGGCTATCATGTTCCTCACAGTGTAGGCAATCCGCACTGGCGAATTCCTAACTCCTCAGTCTGAACAAATTCCTCAGCGACCAGAAGAACTTCGTCTCTATCACTGAAGAAATTGACTGAACTGTATGAGATTTCCAAGGACTTCACTCGAAGGGATTGGTAGGTGTAGGATTTTCAGTTGAGCATCACATGGAGAATTTTTCCTTAGTATTTCCTCGACCCCCTTTAACAGTACGGTGTTTCCTATGACTCAAGAAAGAGAAAACGAAACTACAAAAACAAAAGTCTCCACGCTTCATGTTCCTCAAATGAATACCAAGTCTTCAAGGTCACACCAATTTCTTCACTTTCAAAGTCTTCAGAAAGTCTTGAATATCAAAGTCTTGATCGAAGAACTTCATTTTAGGGTCGACTTTCTCTGTAAATATCAAACTCCTCATAGACTTATAGACCTGTGTACACTCATAAACACATTAGTCCCTTAACCTATAAGTCTTCAATACACCAAAATCACTAAGGGGCACTAGATGCACTTACAGTATGGACCCGTGACCTGTGGCTTGGTAAGAAGAAAACAATGAAATGTCAGCACACACATAAACACCTGCACCTGTGGCACCGCACAACACCGACAGCGCTTCATTGCAACCCATACAGGAGCTCCGACTACCCCCACAGCGCTTCACTACAGCTCCGGCAGGGCTTCATTGTAACCCCGACGGCGCTTCAATGACCTCTACGACACTTCACTACAACTATTACAACGCTTCATTGAAACCCCAATGATGTTTTGTTACTGCGCTAACGCTGGCGTGGCGGTGCTCCACCGCAGCACCCTGATGCCGCCGGTTAAGCTTCACTGCACCACGACCACCACCGGCGGTGGTCCATTCTATCATCGGCTGCCCCGTTGAAGCTCCAACGCAGCACCTGATGGCCGCCGGCGAAGCTTCAGTGCAGCGCAGAATGACGGCGACGAGGTGCTGTGATGAAGCACGACGACGACCGTAGAGGTTGCGACGGAGCACCATGGCGACCATGGAGGCCGCGACGCAGTGCGACGATAACCGAGATGCTACGACGCAACTTGCGGGTGGTGGTGGCAGATCTTGCAACAGTAGTCGCACTGATGCACGCGGTGGTCGGAGGGGGCCGCCGTTATGCGCGACCTTGCGGTTGGTTGCTGGAGAAGAGCGAATGAAGAGGGAGGGGAAGAGAAGGTCGATGGAGTTCTCGTTAGAGATAAGGATAAGGCAACGCTCGGGGAAGAAGAGAGAAAACGACTACACGAGCTTCTCTCACGTGAAGAGCCAAGTGGTGGTGGTCACTCACAGGGACGCGTGTCAAGCATTGAAGGCTTGCCCTGCGATGAAATCATCCGGTTGGTTTTATCGTTTTCCTTTACGATAGCCGATGTTTTGAACTATTTTTTGAAAAATATGATTTTTTTTTTCCTTCTAGAAAAGGGGCACTTCAACTTATTTTTGTTGTTTTTCTGAAAAAAAAAAAAACAAAGTGGTTTTGGGCTTCAATTGTCACTCGCAGCGTCATTTTCCCCCAATCTGTGGCACAACTGCGCCGCCGCCGCCTCCTTCCCCATGAGCGCAATGACGGCCACCCTGCATCACCGCCCATGCTCGCGCTCGCCGCTGGAAGACGAGGATCTGCTCCTCGAGATCCTCCTCCGGCTTAAGGGTAATAACAATGCTAATTGTTTTGTGCTAATTTTTATAATTAAATATTATTATCATTATATGTATGTATGCACGAAAGTATTATACAATTTTTGTGTAAATAATACTAGACTGCTAAAGTTGCATTATTATATGTGTATTCAATGCATATTATAAAATTTCACTGCAAAGTTGTCTTCAAGTTGTATTTCTTTATGCTTAAGAGTAATATCAATGTCACTAATTTACTCTCCCTTTTATTTGTTTTATAATGTTTAGTTTTAATTCATTGCCTGTTTTTCAGGACAATACCAACGCCACTAATTAGTTCCTTGTTTATAAACTTTATTTTTATGTAAAATTCACTATTATATTTTTATTCTTACATAACAAAAATGCAATTTATGTGTAAATTGTGTGCAAATTGTATCATTATTATTTTTACTTTATTTTTTCTTAAAGGGTGATACCAATGCCAATATACTTGATTTCTTTTTAAAAAATATTTTTATTTTTGTGTTTGTAAGTAAGTACACACATAAGTATGATATACCATGTGTGTAAATTATAGTAGAGAGCAGAAATTGCACTATACATGCTTATTTATTTATTTATTTTAATATTACAAAAGTGCAATTTCAGGGCATACTTGAGTGCAAGTTACTTTTTAAATTTCTTTCTCCTTAAAGGGTTTCATTTTCCCTAGAATTTTTTTATATATTTTTATTTTTCTCAAAGGGTTTCCTTCTTACATAGAAAACATTATTATTTTGTTTTAGTTTTAATTTGTGTATTATTTTTCTTAAAGGGTTTCATTATTCCATAGAAATCTTAATTATTTTGTTTTAGTTTTAGTTTTTCTTTCTTCTTAAAGGGTTTCATTCTTCCCAAGAAAACTTCATTATTTTGTTTTGTTTTTTTATTTTCTTTCTTCTTAAAGAGTATCAATCTTCCCTAGAAAATTTTATTATGTTGTTTTTATTTTAATTTCCTTCTTAAAGGGTTTTATTCTTCCCTAGAAAAAATCATTATTTTGTTTTCATTTCCATTTTAATATACCCATTGGGCGACGCAGGCCGTGGGCGGCTCGGGCTGCGGGCGGCCTCCTCCGTCGTGGCCATCTTGGCTGGTGGAGGTGGCGACGAAGTGGTGGTGGTGCGACCTTCCCCCCCCTGCTACTCATGGGTCCGTGCTCAGCGACGGGTGGCGAGTGCGTGGCCGGCCGGTGGTGGCTGGGGTGCTCCGGGGAGGGAGGTAGGGGTGCTTCCCGGCCTTTCCGTCGTGCACGACGGTGGCCCTAGTCCCCGGTGTGCAGCCAGGCTCGTGGCCGTTGACGGTAGTCCCCCCCCCCCCCAGATCTGGCCGACTCATCCCCGATCTCGTGAAGGGGCTTGCTTTTGGGGTGGAAGGAGGGGCCTTCTGCCCCCTCACCGGTCGGTGGTGACTATGGGCTATGGTGATGGGTGGAGGTGGTCCTGGACGTCGGGGCGGCAGCCTCAGTGGTGGGAGCTGCGGTGCCCGTGGGCGGGGCGCGCTGCTCGGGTGCTGGCTGGCGGTCACGGCCGTGAGGGCGGCGTGGCGGCTAGCTTTCGGTGTTCGGTGGTGGGGGTGGCTGGCATGTTTTGTTTGCGCATACCCTATTCCAGTATTGGATAGTGCTTGCAGGGGTGAAAACTTTGTTTTCCTTCGGTCGACCGACGGCGGCGGCGCCTGTGGGCGTCGTAACCTTCTTGAAGGCTCCGCTGTGGCTGCTCTTGATGCTCTGAGATGCTCCGGGTGAAGACCCTGATCCGTTGGATCAGGCGGTGGCGGTGCTACGACGTGGTGATCTTCCTGAAGACGCCGCTTTGGAGGCCCCGATCCGTCAATGCTCGGCTGCTCCTCTTCGTGGTGTCAGAGCATCTCCAGCCGTTGGCCCCCCAGGAGGCGCTAAAATTCACCCCCTGGGGGCGCACCGACGCAAAACCGCGTGCTGGGGGCGTGATGTCCCCCCCAGTCGCGGCACCCATGTTTTTTTGAAAACATGAAATCCGGCACAAACAAGGCGCAAATTCAACCAAACTTCGGCGAGTTCATTCATATTTAAAATATTTTACAAAAGAAGAAGAAAACGCTACTAGGCCCGCCGTCGCCCTCGCCGTTCCTCGCCGCTCGCCGCCCTTGAAGCTCTACATGCCGAGGAGCCTGTAGAACTGCGTGTAGTCGCCGCCATCGTCATCGTCGTTGTCGTCGCCTCCTCCTCCGCGGCCGCCGTCCCCGCTGCACCCCTCCCCAGGTTGGCGCGGGGGGTAGTATGGTCCGGGGGCGTCCTCGTCCTCGTCGCTGTCGAGGATCACCATGTAGTTCTCGTTCTCGCGCCCACGCGTGCGGGCGGCTATCTCCTCCAGGGCTCGGCGCTGCCGGACCATCTCGGCGTGGAGGTAGTCGTCCCACGCCCACTTTAGGGCCTCCTCGTCGGAGAAGCCGCGCCGGACAATGGCCTCGTACTCCGCGGGGAGGCCGGGCTCCGCCTTCGTCCTAACGAGGACGAGGCGGCCAGAGGTGGGGGAGGAGTCGGCAATGCGGACGCCGGAGCTGCGGGTGCGCTGGCTGACCGGCGTGTCCTGGGGCTCCGGCTTGACGGGGCGGAGGCAGGGAGAGCCGGACGAGCGGCTGGACGAGGAGGAGGACGCCCCCGGGTCCATGCGCCTCGGCGTCCACGAGCTCCCACGCCGGCGGGAGAAGGACGGGGGAGCGGGGTACTCCAGCCTGGGCGTGTTGCCGCCCTCGATGTACTAAGGACGGCCTCCAGGGTGCGGCCGGGCACGCCCCACCATCGGCGGCGGCCTTCGGAGTTGAGCCTTCCGGAGGGCACGACGCTGTTGGTGGCCTCGAGCTGCTCGGCGTGGCGGCGACGGAAGTAGGGCTCCCACAGCGGGATGTCGGGGACGTACCGTGAACCATCCCTCACCGCCTGCGGTAGAGAGGCGCGGATACGCGCGATCTCCGCACGCCGCGCCGCTCCGGTGGGTGGTGGTGGCACCGGGACCCCGCTGACGCTGATCCTCCACGCCCCAGGCACCCGCATGTCCGACGGGACTGGGTACTCGGCCTCATAGAGGAGCCGAGCTTCGTCCTCGTGAAGGTGGCGGCGGCCGAAGCCGTTCGCCGCCGCGCCATCGCCTGGGAAACACTCGGCAATGGTTGAACTGGAGACGGGGAGAAGAGAGGGAGGAACGGGGCGTCGGCGGTGGAGAGTCTGTGCATCACCGGCGTGCTGGGGGCGGCTTATATAGGCGGAGGCGCCGCGCGTACGCGTGGCCGCCGTGTGTACGCGTGGCAGGGGAGGGACGCGCGTCGTCCCGTCTTCACTGCGCCGCCCGTGAGGCATCAATGGAGGAGGCTGACTGGCGCGGCAGCGCGCTGCAGCTTTGGCATTGATTCCGCCGCGGGAACCGAGACGATGACGACGACGAAGCGGCGAGAAGAGCCGAGTCGCAGCCAAGGAGGGCCCGCCGATTTTCGCGCGAAAAACGAAACGGCCGGCGCCCCCAAGTGCCTCCCAGCGCGCCGGATTCGGTCTGGGTCCGCCGGCGAAAAATGGGCCTTTGGAGGCGCGACTGGACGAAAAATTGCCTGGGGGCCTTGTTGGGGGCGCGGCTGGAGATGCTCTCACGTTTGAGGGCTTCTTCGAAATCTAGTGATGATTTATCTTCCAACCTATAGTGTGCTAAGTTCTGCTTGGAGTTTGTAGCTGTTCTCCAACACCTCTCTATCCTGCATCGGGTGTGCGTGTGTGTGTGTTTTGTATGCGGTGGATTGTGGTTGATCATTGATCATTGCTTTATATATAAAGCGGGGCGGAAGCCTTTTTCGGTAATGTTGGTTTTGTAATGCCGAGATGATTCACCTTTGGAGATCTCCACAATGGTGAAGCTAATGTTTACTATTTGAGTCATACAAAATCATTTGATAAAACTTTAACGGCATTTTCATGAGTGAATGGCACACATTTGGTTTGACTGATGTTGTGATTGCCCTGCAGGTATCTAGAGTTACAATCTGGTGGCTGAGATGCAGAAGGGACTTGTTTGCTCCGACCCGCGAGGAAAATTCACCCTCTATGTAGGATGCACTAGTCAGACATGAAGTTGGCTTATAGGAATTAATCGCTTATTTTGATCAACCTGGCTTGTTATCTGCTCCCTCCGTTCCTAAATATAAGTATTTTTAAAGATTTCAGTACGGACTACATACGGAGTAAAATGAGTGAATCTACACTCTAAAACATGTCTATATACATCCATATGTAGTCTGTAGTGAAATCTCTAAAAAGACTTATATTTAGGAACGGAGGGAGTACTTTCGATAGTCAATTGACCAACTGGCATGAATACATAACAGGCTTGCTACAACTAATTAGTATGTACCTTTCAGCTGATCTTGCTTGCATTTTGTGTGTGTTCATATTCAGTGTTTTCTTTTGATTGTGTTCCATGTTGTATCAGGGAAGCACGAATTCTGCGTAGAATTTCTGCTTATGCCCATTGAGCGTTTTTGTGTTTACCTGGTTCTGACTAGTGAATGTTGAGTTGTTTAGGTTTCCCTGAGATTCACGGAAGGCTTGGGTGAGATTGCTAATGTTTTAAGTGGATGAGATTGCTAAGGTTTGGAGTATGAAGTAAACATGTCATACTCTGAGATTTGCACAACTGTTGTGCGGACGCACAGAATTCATTTGATTGAATATTGATTCGTTCAGCAATCAGAGCCGTTCAACATCACGATCCCATGATCCAGAGGCTATTCAACTCTTTATTTTGAAGGTTACTTGGCGTTAATTGTTACCCCACCTCTTGTTGCACCCAGCTATACAATCCGCAACACCATGTGTATCTGCAAAAATGGCCAAGACGACCACAAGATCCTCAGACCAGATGGTGATTCTTCTTTGTATCAATAGAAAAAAGAGGGCATATATTGCATCGATGTTCAGGATAATTCATCTATAAACGGAACGGAGCAAATGGAATGCAAGTAAGGTGTTCTGTTAGTCAGTTAGTCTTACAGGTTGGTGCCACCGATGGGTCACAGATGGAGTCCGTGCTGCAGACCATGATGCATGCGGCGAGGGCGTCCTTCTTGTCAACGCCGTCACAGTTGCCGACTCTGTCGACGTTACAGAGCCACCAAGCGACGTTGTTGCTGCGCCCATCGTGGAACTGCTGGTAACAGTTGCAGAAGGACATGGCGGCCACCTACTGCTGGGATGGTACTGACATGATGAGGAGCATGATGCACAGGGCGGCAATGGCGGCCACCCTCTTCTTCATCTCCATCTCCTCTCCTTCGTTGCATAAGCTATGACAAGAGAAGAGGAAGGGAACTACTAGCTGTGGGAGTTTTCAAGTGGCTGGTCGCTCTCTTAGTCAATCAACTGCTGGTCTCTTATACATTGGAGTTCTGAGGGCAATATCAACGTTTGACCTGGATAATTTGTAGTGTAACGTAACAAAGTATTTTCCAGCAAATCAAATGACCCACAATTTCAGGTTGGAGTGTCCTGTAGCCAGTTTTTCAATGGTATTAATTTCCTGAACAAGATGGTGCCTACTGCCACTTACTAGCCCCTAGTGGAGCACCTGAAAATAACCTTGGATCTTACACGAATTAGACAAGTGCATGTTGCTCATCTTTCTATTTTCCTTGTGAAGCGACCTGTTTTCTTTCTACATCAGCACAGGTCGCGAATCTTTTTCTAATGTTGGTTTTCTCTAATATAATTCTGAGGTGATTTCACGCCGGAGCTTTTCACACAATTTCCAAGATGGTTTAGCTAGTGCTTAGTACTTACTTTGAGCCATACAATGTCTTCAGATATAATGTCAACGGTTTTCCATGAATGCCTTGTACAAATTGCTTTGACTGACGCCATGTGATTTCCCTGCAGGTATTTACAGTTACGTTCGGGTTGCCGAGATGCAGATGTGGCTTGTTAGCTTGCTTCGGTTAATTAGTACCTTTCAATTAATCTTGCTTGTATTATGCATGTGTTCATCTTTTCACCGTTTTCTTTGTGTTCCTTCCTGTACTACGTGGGGAGCATTCTTCGTCAGATTTCTACTTATGTCCCATTTTGTTTGTTTGTTTTTGGTGAATGTTTATTTGGTTCTGTCTGATGAATTTTGAATTATTTTGCTTTTGTTGAGATTCATGCAGTGCTTGGATTAGTTTGCTAATATTTGAATTATTTACATGTTAAGCTCTTATGTTGCTTAATCCTCGCAAAAAGAAGATAAATAATTTTGCTGTTGTCATCTAGACAGAGGAAGGTAAAATCAAAATTAGCAGGGATTTTCCACATTCATCGATAACCATGTTTATATCAAGATTCGCAAATATTCTCACAAGTGTTGCACGGAAGCAAAACACATTTTATTGATTGATGCAGCAATCACAGCTGCTCGATATCATATGATAGCATGATCGACCGGCTCTTGGCTCTTCAATGTTCCTCGTCTGGATCGGGACCAGGGGCGCCCCACACATTGTAGCACTCATCGATACAAGCTTCGGGATCTGCGAAATGGACCAAGATCATCAGAACAGACGTTTCCTTTTTTGCTTTGTGAAAAGAGAAGATATTCAGTCAATGTACACGAGAATTCATACATAAACGAAGAAAAAGCATCCAATAAAGTTTGTGTGAAAAGAACACATATTCTATCGTTCATGTCTTACCGGCCAACGGCGCTGGCAGGTCACAGATGGAGTCGGTGTTGCAGGCGTTCAAGCAGGCGCGAAGGGGGTCAAAGACGTCGTCGAAGAAGGGGCAGCTACAGGCGCACATGACCTTGCAGAGCCACGGAGGGGTGCTGTTCATGCACCCAGGGTAGCACTTCCGGTAGCACTCGCACTTGACTTCGGACAGCTGCTGGTGGGATGGCTTTGGTAGGGTGAGGAGGAGGAGCATGCACAGGGCGGCAACGGCGGCCGCTCTCTTCTTCGCCTCACAATCGTACTGGAGAAGTGAAGAGAACTCCTGTGGTGAGTGGTTGGCTGGTGGCTCTGCCATTCAGCTAGAGTGAGGGCCCTTATATATTGGAATCCCGAGGGCAATATCGACATTGGCCTAGATAATTCGTAACGGAGCCAATAGCATTTCACTATTTTCCAGCAAATCAAATGACCGTAATCTAAACTTGGAGTGTCCTGTACCTGTACCCAATTTTGCCATAATATTCATTTTCTTAAACTGTCGCTTAACAGACCCTAGTGCTAGGGGTGTGAGCTGCTGGATCACCTTAAAGCTGCAATGCTGTATGTGTTGATATAGAAAGAAAACAGAATGCAGTTCCTATACAACGCTGTTTATATACCAGTGTGCAAGTTATGGTACATTTAATCACCTCTATACAGCTTGATACAAGTTGCCGAATGTAACTCCAATGGAATAGTTAATGCCAGAAAATTAACCTGATTAGACAATTGCATGATGCTCATCATCTTTCTTTTGCCCAGACAACCCCCTTGTGAAGCTGCGTGTGCTGATGTAGAAAGAAAACCGAATGCAGTTTTTGTACAATACTGTTTATATGGGATGACACATACCAGTAAAAACTATTGTGTATATGTTTTAATTACCTGCTGTTTAGTGCTAGTAAAGGACAAATTGCAATATTAAGTGCCTGGAGATGTGAAGTATCTGCATGGAATGACATCTCTTATGAATTGTTTGCAACTATGCACTTTTATTACTTAACAAAATTTGCATATATTCAGTAGCAATACTGGGATAGTTTTACTAATTTTTAGATATGGTGAAGGCTTCGGTGGGTTGGCTAATGTTTGAACTTGAATTCTTTCATACACGGGCCTGTGTGCTTCAGTGTGTTGGGTGTGCGTGATTACAGGGCCGTACCTGAGAATTTGGGGGCCCGGTGCAAAATCAAAGTTCAGGCCCTGGTAATTAAATTTAAAAAATAGTTCGCGAAAAAAGTTTTTAAAATTTACCAGATGCGCAACACAATTTTTCCAAGAACTATCTGTTGCAAAAAAAATATGTATTGCGAAAATGCGAAGTTATGAATTAATAAATATCTAATCTGTATTTTAGTTGGAACGAGCAATCTTTCTGGAATTTCCTTTTAAAAAATCTTCAAGTTTATCTCCATTAAATATTTCCAAGCACAATTTTGAAGTTAAAAAAATCCCGTCTATTCCATTTTAGTTAAAATGAAACCACAAAAAAGGAACGCGATCCTTTGGTAGTCGAAGTGCTATTGTGACAAATCAGGAAAAAAAATCCACACCAGCATGTTTATTTTTTGTTACTAGACATTTGTGCTAAATTGGAAATTATTTAATTTGTTTACTTTCTAAAGGATGGGATATGTCCTTATTTAATTGCTGCAACGACTATAGTCAGATGTACATGTATACTTTTGTTCATAAGCAATGCAAGTAAGGAATATTTTTACATTAGAAATACTAGTTTTGATTTATACATAATTTACCTACAATTAGTCCTATCTCTCCGCAGCCACGGAAATCACTAGTTTTAAATAGAATTGGTAGTATTTCGGTTCTACTACTCCTCAACTCCTCCCATCAATGCTACCATTGGGAAGATCAAAGGCAAAAAGCGAAAAATGCATGTGTTCCCACGACAAAGACCTGGCCCGATTGTCCAGGAGTAAATACTCTCTGTAGCTAGTGCTATGTGTTCAGAATGAATTTGACTAATTTCTTCATTAATTAATTGCTGTAGTAAAAAACTAATTTGGGGGCCCTATTTTTTGGGGGGGGCCTGTGCAGTTGCACCTCCTGCACATGTGCCCCGTACGGGCCTGCGTGATTATCGTCCTTGTTAAAAGTCTATGAACAATGCAGGTACATGTTGTGTTTCTTTTATTTTGCGTGTGCTCGTTTTCACTCTTTTATTTTGATTGTGTCCCATGTTGTATGAGTAGGGGAAATCCTACGTCAAATTTCTGCTTTATGTCACATTTTGTGTGTCTGACTGATGAATTTGTCTGGTTCTGACTGATGAATTTCAAATTATTTTGCCTTTATTGGGATTCATGTCAGGCTTGGATGACTCTGCTCATGTTTGAATTCTTTTACTTGTTATACGAACCTCATATGTCACTTCCTCCTCACAAAAAGAAGATAGATAATTTTGCAATTGCAATCTGGACAGGGGACAGGGGAAGATAAAATCAAAGAGACATCAAAATTAGCAGGTATTTGCCAAATGCCTCAATAACTGGCTTTATTATAAGATTCACAAACTTTCTCACAAGTAGTGCACCGAAGTGAGATACATTTTATTGCATTGGTGCAGCCGTTCAACATTGTATGATCCCATGATCGACTGATCCTGATCTTCAAGGTTCCTTGGCGGGACCATGGCCACCCCAGATCTCCTTGCATGCATGGATACAATCCGAAGCGCAAGCTGCATATGCAAAATGGCAGTGCAAGCACAAGATCATGAGAACGAAATAACAGCAAAAGGAGCACACATATTCCATCAATGTGCCTCTACAGACAGACCCACAAACTAGGGTGGTAGGTCCTCTACTCCTCTTACCGGACGGCGCCGGTGGCAGGCCGCAGATAGAGTCGGTGCAGCAAGCGACCATGCAGGTGACGACAGGATCCTTGTTTTCGTTGCAGCTGCCACCGCACACGACCTTGCAGAGCATCGGGAAGGCATTCTTGCACTCTAAGTAGCACTTTCGGTAGCAGTCGCAAGAGCGATCGGAGAACTGCTGATGGGATGGCCTTGACAGCATGAGGAGCAGGAGCATGCACAGGGCGGCAATGGCCGCCGCTCTCTTCTTCACCACCATCTCCCTCCTCGTGCAGGCAATGAGAAGAGAAGAGAAAGAGAAGTGATGTGGTGAGTGGTGAATGGTGACTGCTCATTCAGTGTGGGCTCTTATATATCGTAGAACTGCTGTGTGACTGTTCATCTCAATGGGGGCAATCTCGACATTTGACACGGATAATTTGTATTCTAGCCGAGCAAAGTAGTATTTCAGTATTCTACAACAAATTAAATGCGTCACAATTTCAGGTTGAGTGTCCTGTACCCAATTTTGCGAACGATAACTGAATGCATGCTGCCCACATGCATCTTTCGTTTGCCCCAGACAAGCTGCATGCACTGATGTAGAAAGATAACTGAAAGCAGTTTCATACAATCCTGCTTATATGAGAAATTGCTATAAACAAATATTTTGTTTCTAACGCAGAAGAAGTTGATCAACCAGCCAATTGATGACAACTGGAAATTGGTTCGACCATTTGTGACAGATGTTTCCTTTACAGCATACTGAAATTCTTTTGATCGTTCATATCCAATGTTTTACATGGCAGCTAAAAGATGATTAAAAAAACTAAACTAAAATGTGTTCCAACCTAAGTTTTACATCGCGGGCGAAAAGTGCGCGATTGCGGCTGGGGAGTCTACCCGCGACGAGCTGCCCAATTTTCCGCGATCTACTGCTATGACCGCGATCGCCGCCCGAAACAACGCTAAATTGGTTAGTTTTTTTTTCCGCTACATTTTCGCCGGATCGGTTAGTTGAACATTTCTTCGAATTGATGAACATTTTTTGAAATTTATTTTTTTCATCAAATTCGAAATTTGCTCATCATATTTTAAAAATGTCCGGGAAACTTTATTATATGTTCAACATATTAAAAAATGGTCATCGAATTCAAAAAATGTTTTCAAATCTAATTTGATAAAACTAAAATAATATTCGTCATATCTATAAATGTTCATAAATTTTTAAAATATTCATCGAATTCAAAAATGTTTCGAAATTTAAAAACTCATGAAATTCAAAAATGTTCATTGAGTTTAAATTTTGTTCATCAACGTATGGTTTTTAAATCACGAAGATTTCTTCAATCAATGAAGTTTTTGTGAAATGCAATAATATTTATTGAATTCACATACATTCTTTCAATACGTGAACATTTTTTAAAAATCACGGACATTTTTTAAAACGACAAACATCTTATGATTTCTGGAACTTTTTTCGAAAATTACTTTTTAAAATATGGAAGATTTTAGTTTCACAATTATTTTAAATAAGAATAAATAAAACATAAAAAAAGTAAAAAGCAAAATAAAAAGGAACAAAAAAAACTGCGGTATCCAGCCCCGCTCATGGGCCAGCTCAATATGGGCGCGCGGGGAGGAGGAGGGTGCGCTCTGCCATGTTCTCCAGCGCATCACACGCCAAATAAGGAGGGCAAATCCTAAACGGCGCCTTAAACGCTCGTTTTTGGTATTTATGCAATCAGGCGCACACCCCTCCGGCTGCACTGGGCAATATGGGCGCGCGGGGGAGGAAGAAGGTGTGCTCTGCGATGTTCTCCAGCGCCTCACGTGCCAAATAGGAGGGCAAATCCTAAACGGCGCCTTAAGCGCCCGTTTTAGGTATTTATGCAATCAGGTGAACACCCCTCCCGCCGCACGGGGCCGCCACTTTTTTTGTCTGTTTTAAAAACAAAACATGTAACGAGGACGAGTTTTGAATTGGTGATATCACGACTACATGCGCGCTGGCCAAACCCACTCCACTAACCCACCTGTTCGTGTTAAGTGACAACGTTTTAACCTTTTTCTTCTTCCCCTTTTTGTAGGAAACAGTTTTGTTCGGCTTTCTCTCTCTTTTTTTTTCTTATTCTTTCTTTCTTCTTTTCAGCTAAGCGCAAGATTTTTTTTTCAAAATTTTGAACTTTATTTAAAATTGATGAACTTTTCACCGAAATCGATGAACTCTTTTCAAATCGATGAACTTTTCGTCAAGTTCGATGAAATTTTCGTCAAGTTCGATGAACTTTTTTCAAATTCATCGAACTTTTTTTCATGTTCAATGAACTTTTTTCAAATTCGACGAACATTTTTTATGTTTGATGAAATATTTTCAAATTCAATGAACTTTTTTTCAAAATCAATGAAATTTTTTCAAATTTGATGAACTTTTTTCATAATCAATGAACCTTCTTCCCATCTTTGGTGATTTTTTTTTCAAATTCGATGAACTTTTTTCCAAACCAATTTAGTTCATTTCTGGTGGACTTTTTTTAACAATCAGTGAATTTTTTTTCAAATCCCATGAACTATTTTTATATTCGCTGTCCTAATCTGAAATTCGATGAACTTTTTTTGATGAGTTATTTTCAAATTCAATGAACTTATTTCCAAAATAAATTTTTTTTCATATGCGGTGAACTTTTTGAAAAACTGATGAAATTCATTTTCAAAATGAATGAAGTATTTTTCAAATTTGTGAACATTTCTCAAAATCCTTGATTTGTTTTTTTCAAATCCATGAAAATTTTCTTCGAAACTTGATGAACTTTATACAGTTTTTTCGTGATACTGTTTTACTGGAATGTATTTCACCGAGTAATCAACTTTTCAAATTCATATACTTTTTCCCAAATAATTGGAAAATCGAAGTGTTGCAGTAGACAGTATAGTGTAACAAATATCACGGCCACTATTTTCTGTCACTGGGGCGTGGTAGGTGTAGTGGTTAGCCGAACCGAACGTGAACTCAATAGGCGCTCTCGCAGACCGAGCGAGGGGAACGATGGAAGTAGCGGGCTAATTAGGCCTCGGCCTAAGTAGAGGAACATTCCAAGTGGAACCAACAAAAAATTACACCCTCCGTCTCATAATATAAGAATGTTTTCTATACTAGTAGGTCCAAAGCCTTGATGTACGGAGGAGGTACGGGGCCAATATTAATCATCAGTGAAGAATAAAGGATGTACGGAGGATTCACATGGACTGAACCTAACAATTGGAATATATGATAAATGTGGTCGGTGGCACAGTGAATCAATTTATTGCAGCACTAAATTTGAGTTACTCTAGGTGGGTTGGCGTCCGTGCTTGACAGCACCACCGCAATTGTACACTCGCATGTTATAGAAATTGCACAAAATCAATAGTGCCCTAGCAGAGTACTCCGACTATATAAGGCAAGCTTATGTTGGGAGTTGTAGGCAGTGACAGTGGCACTAGATCACCATCCAGCAGAGTACCATGTGAAGGCTGAAGATGAGGGAGGGGGGAAGCGCGCTGCTGCGGACGAGGAACAACTTCCTCGGCAGGGAGGTGTGGGAGTTCGACCCCGACGCCGGCACGCCGGAGGAGCGCGCCAAAGTGGAGAAGCTGCGCAGCGAGTTTACCGAGCATCGCTTCCACAGGCCCAGGGGGTCCGACGACCTCCTCATGCGCATGCAGGAACGTACTACTGGTTGGTTTTATATATAAAAAAATGTTTTGCATGCTTGCTTCTCTGTTTTTTTTTTTTTTTGCGTGTAAAAAGAAAGAGTTAGTTTCACAACATCTTCTGGAGAAACAAAAAATAAAAGTTAGTTTCAGAACATGCGTACGAATTAGCAGTGGTCAGAAAATCGAGTTTGAGTCAGTGTTATAATACAACATATAGTTTGTTCTCCTTCAAAGCTTACCTCCCTCCGTCCTGAATTACTTGACTCTGGTGGTACTAAAAACCGGTAGATCTCTTGATAGGGTTGTTTATGGAAGCGAACCGTGCACAGATCGATCAGAACTGGGTACACACGCAGGGGCGGAGCCAGGCTAGCACCAAGCCCCGGGCCCGCTTCAATACTATAGTGATCAACAATGTAAAAATGCTAGAATAAACAAAGGAATAAATCCTCACACCCCTGGCCCACGCCCCCCATCCTGGGTCTTGTGTCCACCACTATACACACGAGATAAGGATTTACCCAGGTCCAAGCCCTCACGGTGAAGTTAATACTCTACATTCGACATATCTGATTTTATTGATTGATGTCTGGGAGATATTTTCATAGATTGGATCCCCGCTAGGGAGTACCCTACCTCCCCTTATATAGGTGCATGAGGGGGGTAGGGTTACATGGGCCCAAGTCAATTTACATAATAGAGTCCTATTGGATCTACTAATACATGTATCTTGGAGTACAAACTGAGGTCTTCTAGAAGGAGGGACACTTGTGGGGGGAGCGGCATGGGCCATTCCCTGGCCTACTAGGCCCTGAGCCAGGCCTGGTGATCGACTTCCTGGCGGATCGGATACTCCCGGTATATTGTACCGCAAGTAGCCATCAATCCATCATGAGCTCCACTACATCAGAGTTGATGTCGAACCGAGAAAGTCGTCTTGAATTTTTTTGGCGGGGTCTTGTGGGACTCCTGAGCATTCTTTAAAAAATTATCTTGTGTCGGCCTGCCTTTTGAAGCGGTTGGAGATGAAATGACTTGTCGGGCTCATCGACCCTTGTAGGAAATCAAGGACAACCGTGCATGGCGAGCAAGGTGTCCAACCTCCATATCTTCTTTGTTGTTGGAGACATCCAGCTTCACAGAAATCTGGCTTTAAAAAGTCCTGGTCTGAGAGAAGCATGAAGCAGGGCAGTTTTTTCGCCCTTTATAGACACTAGGAGTATGATAGTACACCCTTTGGGTGTAGCCCCCAAGCCTCTGGTCAACTTGCGGAGTCGGGTGGAGAGTCTTCATTGATTTCTGAATGGTAGAACAAACCACTCGCTGGCCCGACAGCGGGACGGGTAGCAGTGTGATCTGTCGGGCTTGGATATCCTGGCATTGAACCGGCCATGCGAGGTGTGCATGGCATTGAACCTCCTGGTCTTGTGTTGTTGCCAAAGATGGCCGGCTTCTAGAGAGCCTACTCCAGCAGTGTTTTCAAAGCGCTGTGATTTCTTCGTACTCTGCAGACATTGGGAGCATGACAGTGCACCTGGTGGGTGTAGCTCCCGAGCTCCTAGCGAACTCGCGGATTCGAGGTCTTGTGATAGATGCTAGCTGTATAAAGCTGGCCGTAGTGAGGTGGAGCCTTTGAGCCGGGTGCGGCGAGGCCAAAGCCCTGAAGCTGCATGACATGGTGAGGGGAAGCCCCCGGGGCCGGATGTGGCAAGCCTAGGGCCATTGAGCTAGATGAGGCAAGGCCGGAGTACCCAATGTGATATGTTTCCCTTGGAATCCTTGAAGTGTAGGTAGGCTTTAGCTTTAGCTTCATCAACCAAGCAATACTTTTGTTGCATGAGGTTGCATCAAGGAGTGCCCTTTGGAGGCGGTATGGCCAGGTTCCGGACTATTGCTACATCCAAGGGTAGAATATTGGCTTCCTAAACACAATTAAGGATATTTCGCAATGAATCATAAGCGATAAAATGGAGACTGTAAATGCCGGCTAATGTTTTCAATGCAGCCTCGGGTGTTCCCATGGGGAGATCAGTATTGATGTAGCTCCCGGGTCCAACATTTTGAGAGATATCTTTGGTGCAGCCGGCCTGTGAGCTGGCTACAAGCACGTGGCTTTAGATAGGTCAACATGGATGCATCCTCTAATTAAGTTTACCCCAAGTAGTTCAACATTTTTATACGCCCCCTGTGCCTGGCCTCAGAAAGACCACTTTTATGCAGCCTCTGAGCTGACTATGGGTGATCCACTTTTGAAATGCAGTCCCCGAGTCTGTTTCAGAAAGACCAATTTGGATGCGGCCTACGGGTCTGGCCTTAGAGAGATCGTTTTGATGCAGCCTCCAAGTGACTTCAAGGTGATCAGTATTCATGCAACACTAGTCTTAGCCTTGGAGTGATAAGTGCATATCCAACCTCTAACTTTTCCTTAGCGGGATCACTTACTGCAATCTCTGGATCCGGCTCTACAGCGGTCTCGTTGATACAACCACAAGTCTGCCAGCGGGGTAATCAGCCCCCGGGGTTCGACTTTACAGGGGTTGGATACGAGGTCGGGCCTTAGAGGGGTCTATGTGTTGCAGCCTCCGGTCTGCCAGCGGGAAAATCAATATTTGATGCAACCCCTGGGTTCGACTTTGGAGGGATCTACTAGAGGCATCCTCAGGCACTTCCCATAGTAGAGTTTTGATGCAACTTGACCGGGCACTACCTGAGAAATTTTACTGAAGGTGCAGCTCATCCGGTGGGTGTGGGTTTTGTATAGCAATCGAGCGTTGCTCAACAGGCTTAGAAAATAATAAACTCTTGATGGAGTAAGAAATGGAGTTTAAGCATGCAAGTGACTTTGCTTTTCTTACACTCTAGTTGTTGATAGTTTGATCCGAGTTGTTTAGGCAATGGGGCATGAACCCTCGAACTGGTCACAGCGAGGCAAAGCCCTCGAAGCCAGCATGGGGAGGTGTCTATGGAGCCATGGGGTAAGGTCCACGCGATAAGGTCGGCTTGGCGAGGTGATGGCATGACGCAATCAAAGTCGATTTATCTCATAATGATTAACATGTGTGGCCAAAATAATTAGATATATTTCAGCCAAAGCCATAGGCGGTGAATCGGAACCTCTTGGCCAGACGCTCTGCAAGGCTGGAGGCATAGATCCAGACACGGTGGAGACGGAGCTAGCCCTTGAGTTGGACTTGGACACAACGAGATCTAACGTGACGTGTGGAGTCGGTTTGTGGACAGCGAGGTCCATGCCTGCTGAGCGAGAGGCCGTCTTGGTGGACTAGCGGCACGACGAGGTTGGTTCGACCTAGTGACGGCGCCACGGTAAACGTAGGCGAAGCGATGAGGTCAGCTCAGCGATGTGACGGCGTTACGCGGAGTAGTTAACTTATCTACATACATAAAGTAGTAGTAGCAGAAATAAAAATATATTCGTAAAATTAGTTTACCCGGGTTAAATAACCAGAGAGTAGATGGCACCCGGGTGACAAGGTCAGCTTGGCAGAGTGATGATGCGGTGAGGTCCGAGTCTGCGGCGTGACTATGCCAGTGTGGCAGGGCCCGAATCCATGAGACGCAGCTAGCCCGCGCAGCAGTGAGGTCCGCGCGGCGAAACGTAGCGTGATAGGTCAGCGCGACATTGTGACGGCACGACGGGGTCTGCGTAGCACGGTTGGAGCATTAAAGCTGGACGCAGCGAGGTTGGTGCACCGTGGCAGTGGCACAGAGCTTCCACCTCAACGATGCCTGGGTAGGAAAAATATCAGGTGATACCATGTCTTAGGTGCTCCCATGATACGAGCTTCTGGTCCGTTGGATCTCAGATCCAACGGTTTCTAGGAGGTTCTGAAATGCGGCCGTACTTGTTTGCAATTTTTGAACTTCAAAAGGACCTTTTTGCAAAATGTTGATCCAACGGCTCCTAGGAGCTCGTATCATGGGAGCATATAACGCTCCGTATCACCTGATACCTATCCGGTAACCTGCCTGGGTAGACGAGGTCATCTCAGCGAACTGGCGGTGTTGCTAGATCAACTGGGAGCCATGAAGGCTCGACGTAATCTAAGTCCACGAGGCGAGTCACCGCAATCATGAATTAACTGACGAAGACGGGCCTGGTGAGTCAGAGTCCTCAAGCCGATCGCCACGAGACACCGTTGGGCAAGGTTGGGGCGACGAGGCTGGCTCGCCAAGCAACGACGCCGGCCTGGTGCGGTGAAGGTGTGAGGCCAACTCCACCGCACGACCCCAAACGGACGTCTGGATTGGCCGGATTTTGTCCCTTTGGGGCGCCGATGGGTTCGCCCGTGTCCGGCTGTGTCCGTTGGGTCGTGCGTGCGCCCACCACGTGGCCGCACCCCAAATCACGTCCGTGTTAGAAAAGTAATAAAAAAAGAAAACATAAATAAAATGACCTAAAAAAGTAAATAAACGCAGTTTAATAAAGATAAAACTTAGTTAGGGGGGTCCATGGCCACAAAACGGCCCAGTTTCGTCACATTAATAATTAAACATAAAAAAACGGTCGCCGCCGGCGCGCTCCTGCCCGTGCCCGTTGATGCCGTCGCCGTGGCCATCTTCAGTGGCCGCCGGTGTCGTCGTCGTCGCTGACGAGGTCGACATAGGCCGGCGGCGTCCACAGGTGGGGCGGCGGTGCGTGGTAGACGGGGGCGGGCTGGACGGCGGGAGGTGCCTGCACCACCTCCTCCCGTGGTGACGCCTCCCGCTCCGGTGACCGCCGCGGAGTGGCGCACCAGTTCACGCCCATGCCGGCGGCCATCTCCGGAGCAGTGCAGGACCAGCCCCACCCCTGGCCCAGCAGCTGCTGGAACGCGGCCGACGGCTCCTCCTCCATTGCCTCCTCCCTCCTCTCCTCCGTGAAGGCCTCCATCTGCAGCTCCGGGAAGGCGACGTCGCCGGCGGCAGAAAGTTGTTGGAAATATGCCCTAGAGGCAATAATAAAAGTATTATTATTATATTTCCTTGTTCATGATAATTGTCTTTTATTCATGCTATAATTGTATTATCCGGAAATCGTAATACACGTGTGAATACATAGACCACAATATGTCCCTAGTGAGCCTCTAGTTGACTAGCTCGTTGATCAACTGATAGTCATGGTTTCCTGACTATGGACATTGGATGTCGTTGATAACGGGATCACATCATCAGGAGAATGATGTGATGGACAAGACCCAATCCTAAGCATAGCACAAGATCGTGTAGTTCGTTTTGCTAGAGCTTTTCCAATGTCAAGTATCTTTTCCTTTGACCATGAGATCGTGTAACTCCCGGATACCGTAAGAGTGCTTTGGGTGTACCAAACGTCACAACGTAACTGGGTGACTATGAAGGTGCACTACAGGTATCTCCGAAAGTATCTGTTGGGTTGACACGGATCGAGACTGGGATTTGTCACTCCGTATGACGGAGGGGTATCACTGGGCCCACTCGGTAGTGCATCATCATAATGAGCTCAAAGTGACCAAGTGTTTGGTCACGGGATCATGCATTACTGATGCGAGTAAAGTGACTTGCGGCACCGAGATTGAGCGAGGTATTGGGATACCGACGATCGAATCTCGGGCAAGTAAAATACCGATTGACAAAGGGAATAGTATACGGGGTTGATTGAATCCTCGACATCGTGGTTCATCCGATGATATCATCGAGGAGCATGTGGGAGCCAACATGGATATCCAGATCCCGCTGTTGGTTTTTACCCGAGAGCCGTCTCGGTCATGTCTGCATGTCTCCCGAACCCGTAGGGTCTACACACTTAAGGTTCGGTGACGCTATGGTTGTATGAATATGAGTATGCAGCAAACCGAATGTTGTTCGGATTCCCGGATGAGATCCCGGACATCACGAGGAGTTCCGGAATGGTCCGGAGGTAAAGATTTATATATAGGAAGTCTTATTTTGGTCGCCGGAAAAGTTTCGCGCGTTATCGGTATTGTACCGGGAGTGCCGAAAGGGGTCCGGGGGTCCACCGGGGGGGTCCACCTGCCCCGGGGGGCCACATGGGCTGTAGGGGGTGCGCCTTGGCCTATATGGGCCAAGGGCACCAGCCCCAAGAGGCCCATGCGCCAAGATATAAGAAAAAGGGGAGAGTCCTAAAGGGGGAAGGCACCTCCGAGGTGCCTTGGGGAGGATGGACTCCTCCCCCCCTCTTGGCCGCACCCCTTCCTTGGAGGAAGGGGCAAGGCTGCGCCCCCCCTCTCTTGCACCTATATAAAGGGAGGGTAGGGAGGGGTGGCCGCACCCTGTAAGCCCTGGCGCCTCCCTCCTCCCTGCAACACCTCCTCCTCCTCCCGTAGTTGCTTAGCGAAGCCCTGCCAGAGTTCTGCTGCATCCACCACCACGCCGTCGTGCTGCTGGATCATCATCAACCTCTCCTTCCCCCTTGCTGGATCAAGAAGGAGGAGACGTTATCCGCTCCGTACGTGTGTTGAACGCGGAGGTGCTGTCCGTTCAGCACTAGGTCATCGGTGATCTGAATCACGGCGAGTACGACTCCATCATCCCCGTTCCATTGAACGCTTCCGCACGCGATCTACAAGTGGTATGTAGATGCAATCACTCTCCCATGACTCGTTGCTAGATGAACTCATAGATGGATCTTGGTGAAACCGTAGGAAAAATTTTAATTTTCTGCAACGTTCCCCAACAGTGGCATCCTGAGCTAGGTCTATGTGTAGTTCTCTATTGCACGAGTAGAACACAATTTTGTTGTGGGCGTAGATCTTGTCAACTTGCTTGCCGCTACTAGTCTTATCTTGCTTCAGCGGTATTGTGGGATGAAGCGGCCCGGACCAACCTTACACGTACGCTTACGTGAGACCGGTTCCACCGACTAACATGCACTAGTTGCATAAGGTGGCTGGCGGGTGTCTGTCTCTCCCACTTTAGTTGGAGCGGATTCGATGAAAAGGGTCCTTATGAAGGGTAAATAGAAGTTGACAAAAAATCACGTCGTGGTTATTCGTAGGTAAGAAAACGTTCTTGCTAGAACCCAATTGCAACCACGTAAAAGATGCAACAACAATTAGAGGACGTCTAACTTGTTTTTGCAGCAATTGTTTTGTGATATGATATGACCAAAGTTGTGATGAATGATGAATGATATATGTGATGTATGAGATCATGTTCTTGTAATAGGAATCACGACCTGCATGTCGATGAGTATGACAACCGGCAGGAGCCATAGGAGTTGTCTTTATTTTTGTATGACCTGCGTGTCATTGAAGAACGCCATGTAAATTATTTTACTTTATTGCTAAACGCGTTAGCCATAGAAGTAGAAGTAGTCGTTGGCGTGACAACTTCATGAAGACACGATGATGGAGATCATGATGATGGAGATCATGGTGTCATGCCGGTGACAGGATGATCATGGAGCCCCGAAGATGGAGATCAAAGGAGCTATATGATATTGGCCATATCATGTCACTACTATATATAATTGCATGTGATGTTTATTATGTTTATGCATCTTGTTTACTTAGAACGACGGTAGTAAATAAGATGATCCCTCATAACAATTTCAAGAAAGTGTTCTCCCTAACTGTGCACCGTTGCTAAAGTTCGTCGTTTCGAAGCACCACGTGATGATCGGGTGTGATAGATCCTCACGTTCACATACAACGGGTGTAAGACAGTTTTACACATGCAATACACTTAGGTTAACTTGACGAGCCTAGCATGTACAGACATGGCCTCGGAACACAAGAGATTGAAAGGTCGAACATGAGTCGTATGGAAGATACGATCAACATGGAGATGTTCACCGACGATGACTAGTCCGTCTCACGTGATGATCGGACACAGCCTAGTCGACTCGGATCATGTATCACTTAGATGACTAGAGGGATGTCCAATCTGAGTGGGAGTTCATTAAATAATTTGATTAGATGAACTTTATTATCATGAACAATAGTCTAAAATCTTTGCAAAATGTCTTGTAGATCAAATGGCCAACGCTCATGTCACCATGAACTTCAACGCGTTCCTAGAGAAAACCAAGCTGAAAGATGATGGCAGCAACTATTCGGACTGGGTCCGGAACCTGAGGATTATCCTCATAGCTGCCAGGAAACAATATGTCCTAGAAGCACCGCTAGGTGAAGCACCCATCCCAGAGAACCAAGACGTTATGAACGCTTGGCAGTCTCGTGCTGATGATTACTCCCTCATTCAGTGCGGCATGCTTTACAGCTTAGAACCGGGGCTCCAAAAGCGTTTTGAGCAACACGGAGCATATGAGATGTTCGAGGAGCTGAAAATGGTTTTCCAAGCTCATGCCCGGTCGAGAGATATGAAGTCTCCGACAAGTTCTATAGTTGTAAGATGGAGGAAAACAGTTCATCGGTGAGCACATACTCAAAATGTCAGGTTGCACAACCGCTTGTCCCAGCTGGACATTAACCTCCCGGACGAGGCGGTCATTGACAGAATCCTTGATCGCTCCCACCAAGCTACAAGAGCTTTGTGATGAACTACAATATGAAGGGATGGTGAAAACTATTCCTGAAGTATTTTCAATGTGAAGTCAGCAGAGGTAGAAATCAAGAAGGAGCATCAAGTGTTGATGGTCAATAAAACCACTAAGTTCAAGAAGGGCAAGGGAAAGAAGAACTTCAAGAAGGACGGCAAGGATGTTGCCGCGCCCGGTAAGCCAGTTGCCGGGAAGAAGTCAAAGAATGGACCCAAGCACGAGACCGAGTGCTTTTATTGCAAAGGGAAGGGTCACCGAAGCGGAACTGCCCCAAATACTTAGCGATAAGAAGGCCGGCAACACTAAAGGTATATTTGATATACATGTAATTGATGTGTACCTTACCAAGACTCGTAGTAACTCCTGGGTATTTGATACGGTGTCGTTGCTCATATATGTAACTCACAGCAGGAGCTGCGGAATAAACGGAGATGGCGAAGGGCGAGGTGACGATCTTGCGTCGGGAATGGTTCCAAGGTCGATGTGATCGCCGTCGACACGCTACCTCTACATTTAACTACGGGATTAGTTTTAAACCTCAATAATTGTTATTTAGTGCCATGTTTGAGCTTGAACATTGTATCAGGATCTCGTTTAATACCAGATGGCTACTCATTTAAATCCGAGAATAATGGTTGTTCTATTTATATGAGAGAAATGTTTTATGGTCATGCTCCGATGGTCAATGGTTTATTCTTAATGAATCTCGAACGTAATGTTACACATGTTCATAGTGTGAATACCAAAAGATGTAAAGTTGATAACGATAGTCCCACATACTTGTGGCACTGCTGCCTTGGTCACATTGGTGTCAAGCGCATGAAGAAGCTCCATGCTGATGGACTTTTAGAGTCTCTCGATTATGAATCATTTGACACATGCGAACCATGCCTCATGGGAAAGATGACCAAGACTCCGTTCTCCGGAACAATGGATCGAGCAACCAACTTATTGGAAATCATACATACCGATGTGTGCGGTCCAATGAGTGTTGAGGCTCGCGGAGGATATCGTTATGTTCTCACTCTCACTGATGACTTGAGTAGATATGGGTATGTCTACTTGATGTAACACAAGTCTGAGACCTTTGAAAAGTTCAAGGAATTTCAGAATGAAGTAGAGAATCAACGTGACCGAAAGATAAAATTCTTGCGATCAGATCATGGAGGAGAATATTTAAGTCACGAATTTGGTACACACTTAAGGAAATGTGGAATCGTTTCACAACTCACGCCGCCTGAAACACCTCAGCGTAACGGTGTGCCCGAACGTCGTAATCGCACTCTATTGGATATGGTGCGATCTATGATGTCTCTTACTGATTTACCGCTATCATTTTGGGGATACGCTCTAGAGACAGCTACATTCACTTTAAATAGGGCACCGTCTAAATCCGTTGAGACGACACCGTATGAATTATGGTTTGGGAGGAAACCTAAGCTGTCATTTCTAAAAGTTTGGGGATGCGATGCTTATGTCAAGAAACTTCAACCTGAAAAGCTCGAACCCAAGTCGGAAAAATGCGTCTTCATAGGATACCCTAAGGAAACCATTGGGTATACCTTCTGTTGGGGAACGTAGCAGAAATTCAAAATTTTCCTACGTGTCACCAAGATCTATCTATGGAGAAACCAGCAACGAGGGGAAGGAGAGTGCATCTACATACCCTTGTAGATCGCTAAGCGGAAGCGTTCAAGAGAACGGGGTTGAAGGAGTCGTGCTCGTCGTGATCCAAATCACCGGAGATCTTAGTGCGAGCAGACGGCACCTCCGCGTTCAACACACGTACAGCCGGTGGCGTCTCCCATGCCTTGATCCAGCAAGGAGAGAGGAGAGGTTGAGGAAGACTCCATCCAGCAGCAGCACAACGGCGTGGTGGTGATGGAGGAGCGTAGTTCAGCAGCAGGGCTTCGCCAAGCACCAGCAGAGAGGAGGAGTAAGAGATGTAGGGCTGCGCTGGAGAGGTCAAGAACTCATGTGTGTTGGGCAGCCCAAACCTCAAGTATATATAGGGGAAGGGGAGGGGCTGCGCCCCCACCTAGGGTTCCCTCCCCAGGGGTGGCGGCAGACCCCAGATCCCATCTGGGTGGCGGCCACAAGGGGGAGAGGGGGAGGCGCACCTAGGGTGGGCCTTAGGGCCCATCTGCCCTAGGGTTTGCCCCCCTTCCCTCTTGGAGGCGCCTTGGGCCCTTGTGGGGGGGCGCACCAACCCACCTGGGGCTGGTCCTCTTCCACACTTGGCCCATGCATCCCTCCGGGGCTTGTGGCCCCACTTGGTGGACCCCCGGGACCCTCCCGGTGGTCCCGGTACGTTACCGATAAAACCCGAAACTTTTCCGGTGACCAAAACAGGACTTCCCATATATAAATCTTTACCTCCGGACCATTCCGGAACTCCTCGTGACGTCCGGGATCTCATTCGGGACTCCGAACAACATTCGGTAACCACATACAAACTTCCTTTATAACCCTAGCGTCATCGAACCTTAAGTGTGTAGACCCTACGGGTTCGGGAACCATGCAGACATGACCGAGACATTCTCCGGTCAATAACCAACAGCGGGATCTGAATACCCATGTTGGCTCCCACATGTTCCACGATGATCTCATCGGATGAACCACGATGTCAAGGACTCAATCAATCCCGTATTCAATTCCCTTTGTCTAACGGTATTGTACTTGCCCGAGATTCGATCGTCGGTATACCGATACCTTGTTCAATCTCGTTACCGGCAAGTCTCTTTACTCGTTCCGTAATACATCATCCCGTGATCAACCCCTTGGTCACATTGTGCACATTATGATGATGTCCTACCGAGTGGGCCCAGAGATACCTCTCCGTCAACCGGAGTGACAAATCCCGTCGATTCGTGCCAACCCAATGACACTTTCATAGATACCTGTAGTGCACCTTTATAGCCACCCAGTTACGTTGTGACGTTTGGTACACCCAAAGCATTCCTACGGTATCTGGGAGTTGCACAATCTCATGGTCTAAGGAAATGATACTTGACATTAGAAAAGCTTTAGCATACGAACTACGATCTTTGTGCTAGGCTTAGGATTGGGTCTTGTCCATCACATCATTCTCGTAATGATGTGATCCCGTTATCAACGACGTCCAATGTCCATGGTCAAGAAACCGTAACCATCTGTTGATCAACGAGCTAGTCAACTAGAGGCTTACTAGGGACATGGTGTTGTCTATGTATCCACACATGTATCTGAGTTTCCTATCAATACAATTATAGCATGGATAATAAACGATTATCATGAACAAGGAAATATAATAATAACCAATTTATTATTGCCTCTAGGGCATATTTCCAACAGTCTCCCACTTGCACTAGAGTCAATAATCTAGTTCACATCGCCATGTGATTAACACTCACAGGTCACATCACCATGTGACCAACATCCAAAGAGTTTACTAGAATCAATAATCTAGTTCACATCACTATGTGATTAACACTCAATGAGTTCTGGGTTTGATCATGTTTATGCTTGTGAGAGAGGTTGTAGTCAACGGGTCTGCAATATTCAGATCCCTATGTATTTCGCAAAACTTTATGTCATATCGTAGATGCTGCTACCACGTTCCACTTGGAGCTATTCCAAATTGTTGCTCCAATTATACGTATCCGGTATCTCTATTCAGAGCTATCCGGATAGGTGTTAAGCTTGCATCGACGTAACCCTTTACGCTGAACTCTTTATCACCTCCATAATCGAGAAACATGTCCTTATTTACTCCAAGGAGAATTTTCACCGCTGTCCAATGATCCATTCCTGGATCATTCTTGTACCCCTTGACTGACTCATGGCAAGGCACACTTCCGGTGCGGTACACAGCATAGCATACTGTAGAGCCTACGTCTAAAGCATAGGGGACGACCTTCGTCCTTTCTCTCTTTTCTGCCGTGGTCGAGCTTTAAGTCTTAACTTCATACCTTACAACTCAGGCAAGAACTCCTTCATTGACTGATCCGTCTTGAACACCTTCAAGATCATGTCAAGGTATATGCTCATTTGAAAGCACCATTAAGCGGTTTTTGATCTATCTTCATAGATCTTGATGCTCAATGTTCAAGTAGCTTAATCCAGGTTTTCACTTGAAAAACACTTTTCAAATAACCCTATATGCTTTACAGAAAATTCTACATCATTTCTGATCATCAATATGTCAACAACATATACTCATCAGAAATTCTATAGTGCTCCCACTCACTTCTTTGGAAACACAAGTTTCTCATAAACTTTGTATAAACCCAAAATATTTGATCATCTCATCAAAGCGTACATTCCAACTCCGAGATGCTTACCCCAGTCCTTAGAAGGATCGCTGGAGCCAGCATGCCTTTTTAGCATCCTTAGGATCGACAAAACTTTCTGATTGTATCACATACAACCTTTCCTTACGAAAACTGGTAAGGAAACTCGTTTTGACATCCATCTTCCAGATTTCATAAATGTAGCTTATGCTAACATGATTCCGACGGACTTAAGCATCGCTACGGATGAGAAAATCTCATCGTAGTCAACTCCTTGAACTTGTGAAAAACTCTTCGCCACAAGTCGAGCTTCATAGACGGTGATGTTACCGTCCACGTCCGTCTTCTTCTTAAAGATCCATTCATCTCAATGGCTTGCCGAACATCGGGCAAGTCCACCAAAGTCCATGGTTTGTTCTGATACATGGATCCTATCTCGGATTTCATGGCTTCTAACCATTTGTCGGAATTTGGGCCCACCATTGCTTCTCCATAGCTCGTAGGTTCATTGTTGTCTAGCAACATGACCTTCAAGACAGGATTGCGTACCACTCTGAAGTAGTACGCATCCTTGTCACCCTACGAGGTACATTAGTGAATTGATCCGAAACTTCATGATCACTATCATAAGTTTCTACTTCAATTGGTGTAGGTGCCACGGGAACAACTTCCTGTGCCCTGCTACACACTAGTTGAAGTGACGGTTCAATAACCTCATCAAGTCTCCACCATCCTCCCACTCAACTTTTCGAGACAAACTTTTCCTCGAGAAAGGACCTGATTCAAGAAACAATCCCTATTGCTTTCGGATCTGAATTAGGAGGTATACCCAACTGTTTTGGGTGTCCTATGAAGATGCATTTTATCCGCTTTGGGTTCGAGCTTATCAACCTGAAACTTTTTCACATAAGCGTCATAGCCCCAAACCTTTAAGAAATGACAGCTTAGGTTTCTCTAAACCATAGTTCATACGGTGTCATCTCAACGGAATTACGTGGTGCCCTATTTAAAGTGAATGTGGTTGTTTCTAATGCCTAACCCATAAACAATAGTGGTAATTCGATGAAAGACATCATGGTACGCACCATATCCAATAGGGTGCAACTATGATGTTCGGACACACCATCAAACTATGGTGTTCCAGGCGGTATTAATTGTGAAACAATTTCCACAATGTCTTAATTGTGTGCCAAAGCTCGTAACTCAGATACTCATCTCTATGACCATATCATAGACATTTTATCCTCTTGTCACGATGATCTTCAACTTCACTCTGAAATTGCTTGAACCATTCAATAATTCAGACTTGAATTTCATCAAGTAAACATACTCAACATCTACTCGAATCATTTGTGAAGTAAGAACATAACGATATTCACTGCATGCCTCAGCACTCATTGGACTGCACACATCAAAATGTGTTACTTCCAACAAGTTGCTATCTTGTTCCATCTTTACTGAAACGAGGCTTTTCAGTCATCTTGCCCATGTGGTATGATTTGCATATCTCAAGTGATTCAAAATCAAGTGAGTCCAAATGATCCATCTGCATGGAGTTTCATCATGCGTATACACCAATAGACATGGTTTGCATGTCTCAAACTTTTCAAAAACGAGTGAGTCCAAAGATCCATCAACATGGAGCTTCTTCATGCGTTTTATACCAATATGACTTACATGGCAGTGCCACAAGTAAGTGGTTCTATCATTACTATCTTATATCTTTTGGCATGAAAATGTATATCACCACGATCGAGATTCAATAAACCATTCCTTTAGGTGCAAAACCATTGAAGGTATTATTCAAATAAATAGAGTAACCATTATTCTCCTTAAATGAATAACCGTATTGCGATAGACATGATCCAATCATGTCTCCAATCATGTCTATGCTCAATGCAATCACCAAATTACAATTATTCTGGTTTAATACTAATCTTGATGGTAGAGGGAGCGTGTGATGCTTGATCACATCAACCTTGGAAACACTTCCAACACGTATCGTCAGCTCACCTTTAGCTAGTCTCCGTTTATTCCGTAGCTTTTATTTCGAGTTACTAACACTTAGCAACCGAACCGGTATCTAATACCCTGGTGCTACTAGGAGTACTAGTAAAGTACACATTAACATAATGTATATCCAATATACTTCTATCGACCTTGCCAGCCTTCTTATCTACCAAGTATCTAGGGTAATTCTGCTCCAGTGGCTGTTCCCCTTATTACAGAAGCACTTAGTCTCGGGTTTGGGTTCAACCTTGGGTTTCTTCATTAGAGCAGCAGCTGATTTGCTGTTTCATGAAGTATCCCTTCTTGCCCTTGCCCTTCTTGAAACTAGTGGTTTCACCAACCATCAACAATTGATGCTCCTTCTTGATTTCTACTTTCGCGGTGTCAAACATCGTGAATACCTCAAGGATCATCATATCTATCCCTGATATGTTATAGTTCATCACGAAGCTCTAGCAGCTTGGTGGCAATGACTTTGGAGAAACATCACTATCTCATCTGGAAGATCAACTCCCACTCGATTCAAGTGATTGTTGCACTCAGACAATCTGAGCACAAGCTCAACGATTGAGCTTTTTCTCCCTTAGTTTGCAGGCTAAGAAAATTGTCGGAGGTCTTATACCTCTTGACGTGGGCACGAGCCTGAAATCCCAATTTCAGCCCTCGAAACATCTCATATGTTCCGCGACGTATCAAAAAATGTCTTTGGTGCCTCAACTCTAAACCGTTTAACTGAACTATCACGTAGTTATCAAAATGTGTATGTCAGATGTTCACAACATCCACAGACGACGTTCGAGGTTCATCACACTTAGCGGTGCATTAAGGACATAAGCTTTCTCGATCGCATAATCGCTCATCAAACTTTCAACTATATTTTCTCTAGGAACATATCTAAACAGTGGAACTAAAGCACGAGCTTACGACATAATTTGCAAAGATCTTTTGACTATGTTCAGGATAATTAAGTACATCCCATGAACTCCCACTCAGATAGACATCCCTCCAGTCATCTAAGTGACTACATGATCCGAATCAACTAGGCCGTGTCCGATCATCACGTGAGACAGACTAGTCATCATCGGTGAACATCTTCATGTTGATCGTATCTACTATACGACTCATGCTCGACCTTTCGGTCTCTTGTGTTCCGAGGCCATGTCTGTACATGCTAGGCTCGTCAAGTTAACCTAAGTGTTTCGCATGTGTAAATCTGGCTTACACCGTTGTATGTGAACGTAAGAATCTATCACACCCGATCATCACGTGGTGCTTGAAACGACGAACTTTATAACGGTGCACGATTAGGGGAACACTTTCTTGAAATTTTAATGAGGATCATCTTATTTACTACCGTCGTTCTAAGCAAATAAGATGCATAAACATGATAAACATCACATGCAATCAAATAGTGACATGATATGGCCAATATCATTTTTGCTCCTTTGATCTTCATCTTGGGGCTCCATGATCATCATCGTCACCGCATGACACCATGATCTCCATCATCATGATCTCCATCATCGTGTCTCCATGAAGTTGTCTCGCCATCTTATTACTTCTACTACTATGGCTACCGGTTAGCAATAAAGTAAAGTAATTACATGGCGTTTGTTCAATGACACGCAGGTCATACAATAAATTAAGACAACTCCTATGGCTCCTGCCGGTTGTCATACTCATCGACATGCAAGTTGTGATTCCTATTACAAGAACATGATCAATCTCATACATCACATATCATTCATCACGTTCTTCCTGGCCATATCACATCACATAGCATACCCTGCAAAAACAAGTTAGACGTCCTCTAATTGTTGTTTGCATGTTTTACGTGGCTGCTATGGGTTTCTAGCAAGAACGTTTCTTACCTACGCAAAACCACAACGTGATATGTCAATTGCTATTTACCCTTCATAAGGACCCTTTTCATCGCATCCGATCCGACTAAAGTGGGAGGCGGCACCCGCTAGCCACCTTATGCACCAAGTGCATGTCGATCGGTGGAACACGTCTCACGTGAAGTGCGTGTAAGGTCGGTCCGGCCGCTTCATCCCACAATACCGTCGAAACAAGATTGGACTAGTAACGGTAAGCATATTGAACAAAATAAACGCCCACAACTACTTTGTGTTCTACTCGTGCAAAGAATCTACGCGATAGACCTAGCTCGATACCCTTCGTTGGGGAGCGTGGCGAAATTCAAAATTTTCCTACGTGTCACCAAGATCTATCTATGGAGAAACCAGCAACGAGGGGAAGGAGAGTGCATCTACATACCCTTGTAGATCGCTAAGCGGAAGCGTTCAAGAGAACGGGGTTGAAGGATTCGTACTCGTCGTGATCCAAATCACCGGAGACCCTAGTGCCGAACGGACGGCACCTCCGCGTTCAACACACGTACAGCCCGGTGACGTCTCTCATGCCTTGATCCAGCAAGGAGAGAGGGAGAGGTTGAGGAAGACTCCATCCAGCAGCAGCACAACGGCGTGGTGGTGATGGAGGAGCGTGGTAGTTCAGCAGGGCTTCGCCAAGCACCGCGGGAGAGGAGGAGTAAGAGAGGTAGGGCTGTGCCTGGAGAGGTCAAGAACTCATGTGTGTTGGGCAGCCCAAACCTCAAGTATATATAGGGGAAGGGGAGGGGCTGCGCCCCCACCTAGGGTTCCCTCCCCAGAGGTGGCGGCAGCTCCCAGAACCCATCTGGGTAGCGGCCACAAGGGGGAGAGGGGGAGGCGCACCTAGGGTGGGCCTTAGGGCCCATCTGCCCTAGGGTTTGCCCCCCTTCCCTCTTGGAGGCGCCTTGGGCCCTTGTGGGGCGGCGCACCAACCCACCTGGGGCTGGTCCCCTTCCACACTTGGCCCATGCAGCCCTCCGGGGCTTGTGGCCCCACTTGGTGGACCCCCGGGACCCTCCCGGTGGTCCCGGTACGTTACCGATAAAACCCGAAACTTTTCCGATGACCAAAACAGGACTTCCCATATATAAATCTTTACCTCCGACCATTCCGAACTCCTCGTGACGTCCGGGATCTCATCCGGACTCGAACAACATTCGGTAACCACATACAAACTTCCTTTATAACCCTAGCGTCATCGAACCTTAAGTGTGTAGACCCTACGGGTTCGAAACCATGCCAGACATGACCGAGACGTTCTCCGGTCAATAACCAACAGCGGGATCTGGATACCCATGTTGGCTCCCACATGTTCCACGATGATCTCATCGGATGAACCACGATGTCAAGGACTCAATCAATCCGTATTCAATTCCCTTTGTCTAACGGTATTGTACTTGCCCGAGATTCGATCGTCGGTATACCGATACCTTGTTCAATCTCGTTACGGCAAGTATCTTTACTCGTTCCGTAATACATCATCCGTGATCAACCCCTTGGTCACATTGTGCGATTATGATGATGTCCTACCGAGTGGGCCCAGAGATACCTCTCCGTCAACCGGAGTGACAAATCCAGTCTCGATTCGTACCAACCCAATGACACTTTCGGAGATACCATAGTGCACCTTTATAGCCACCCGATTCGTTGTCACGTTTGGTACACCCAAAGCATTCCTACGGTATCCGGAAGTTGCACAATCTCATGGTCTAAGGAAATGATACTTGACATTAGAAAAGCTTTTGCATACGAACTACGATCTTTGTGCTAGGCTTAGGATTGGGTCTTGTCCATCGCATCATTCTCCTAATGGTGTGATCCCGTTATCAACGACATCCAATGTCCATGGTCAAGAAACCGTAACCATCTGTTGATCAACGAGCTAGTCAACTAGAGGCTTACTAGGGACATGGTGTTGTCTATGTATCCACACATGTATCTGAGTTTCCTATCAATACAATTATAGCATGGATAATAAACGATTATCATGAACAAGGAAATATAATAATAACCAATTTGTTATTGCCTCTAGGGCATATTTCCAACACCTTCTACCTTAGATCCGAAGGCAAGATCTTTGTTGCCAAGAACGGATCCATGCTGGAAAAAGAGTTTCTCTCGAAAGGAGTAAGTGGGAGGAAAGTAGAACTCGATGAAGTACTACCTCTTGAACCGGAAAGTAGTGCAGCTTAGGAAAATGTTCCTGTGGTTCCTACACCGACTGGAGAGGAAATTAATGATGATGATCAAGGTACTTCGGATCAAGTTGCTACTGAACTTCGTAGGTCCACTAGGACACGTTCCACACCAGAGTGGTACGGCAACCCTGTCACGGAAATCATGTTGTTAGACAACGGTGAACCTTGAACTATGAAGAAGCGATGGCGGGCCCAGATTCCAACAAATGGCTTGAAGCCATGCAATCCGAGATAGGATCCATGTATGAAAACAAAGTATGGACTTTGACAGACTTGCCCAATGATCGGCGAGCAATAGAAAACAAATGGATCTTTAAGAAGAAGACGGACGCGGATGGTAATGTTACCATCTATAAAGCTCGACTTGTCGCTAAGGGTTATCGACTAGTTCAAGGGATTGACTACGATGAGACTTTCTCTCCCGTAGCGAAGCTTAAGTCCGTCCGAATCATGTTAGCAATTGCCGCATACTATGATTATGAGATATGGCAGATGGACGTCAAAACGGCATTCCTTAACGGTTATCTTAAGGAAGAGCTGTATATGATGCAGCCGGAAGGTTTTGTCGATCCTAAGAATGCTAACAAGGTATGCAAGCTCCAGCGATCCATTTATGGGCTGGTGCAAGCATCTCGGAGTTGGAACATTCGCTTTGATGAGATGATCAAAGCGTTTGGGTTTATGCAGACTTATGGAGAAGCCTGCGTTTACAAGAAAGTGAGTGGGAGCTCTGTAGCATTTCTCATATTATATGTAGATGACATACTTTTGATGGCAAATGATATAGAACTTTTGGACAGCATTAAGGCCTACTTGAATAAGAGTTCTTCAATGAAGGACCTTGGAGAAGCTGCTTACATATTAGGCATCAAAATCTATAGGGATAGATCGAGACGCCTCATAGTTCTTTCACAAAGCACATACCTTGATAAGATTTTGAAGAAGTTCAAAATGGATCAGCCCAAGAAAGGGTTCTTGCCTGTTTTGCAAGGTGTGAAATTGAGCTCGGCTCAATGCCCGACCACGGCAAAAGATAAAGAAGAGATGAGTGCCATCCCCTATGCCTCAGCCATAGGATCTATTATGTATGCCATGCTGTGTACCAGACCTGATGTAAACCTTGCCGTAAGTTTGGTAGGAAGGTACCAAAGTAATCCCGCAAGGAACACCGGACAACGGTCAAGAATATCCTGAAGTACCGAAAAGGACAAAGGACATGTTTCTCGTTTATGGAGGTGACGAAGAGCTCGTCAGAAGGGTTACGTCGACGCTAGCTTCGACACAGATCTGGATGACTCAAAGTCACAAACCGGATACGTGTATATGTTGAATGGTGGAGCAGTAAGCTGGTGCAGCTGCAAGCAGAGCGTCGTGGCGGGATCTACATGTGAAGCGGAGTACATGGCAGCCTTGGAGGCAGCACATGAAGCAATTTGGGTGAAGGAGTTCATCACCGACCTAGGAGTCATACCCAATGCGTCGGAGCCGATCAAACTCTTCTGTGACAACACTGGAGCTATTGCACTTGCCAAGGAGCCCAGGTTTCACAAGAAGACCAGGCACATCAAGCGTCGCTTCAACTCCATTCGTGAAAATGTTCAAGATGGGGACATAGAAATTTGCAAAGTGCATACGGATCTGAATGTCGCAGATCCGATGACTAAACCTCTTCATGGGCAAAACATGATCAACACCGAACTCTATGGGTGTTCGAATCATCACAATGTAACTAGATTATTGACTCTAGTGCAAGTGGGAGACTGTTGGAAATATGCCCTAGAGGCAATAATAAAAGTATTATTATATTGCCTTGTTCATGATAATTGTCTTTTATTCATGCTATAATTGTATTATCCGGAAATCGTAATACACGTGTGAATACATAGACCACAATATGTCCCTAGTGAGCCTCTAGTTGACTAGCTCGTTGATCAACTGATAGTCATGGTTTCCTGACTATGGACATTGGATGTCGTTGATAACGGGATCACATCATTAGGAGAATGATGTGATGGACAAGACCCAATCTTAAGCATAGCACAAGATCGTGTAGTTCGTTTTGCTAGAGCTTTTCCAATGTCAAGTATCTTTTCCTTTGACCATGAGATCGTGTAACTCCCGGATACCGTAAGAGTGCTTTGGGTGTACCAAACGTCACAACATAACTGGGTGACTATGAAGGTGCACTACAGGTATCTCCGAAAGTATCTGTTGGGTTGACACGGATCGAGACTAGGATTTGTCACTCCGTATGACGGAGGGGTATCACTGGGCCCACTCGGTAGTGCATCATCATAATGAGCTCAAAGTGACCAAGTGTTTGGTCACGGGATCATGCATTACGGTACGAGTAAAGTGACTTGCGGCAGCGAGATTGAGCGAGGTATTGGGATACCGACGATCGAATCTCGGGCAAGTAAAATACCGATTGACAAAGGGAATAGTATACGGGGTTGATTGAATCCTCGACATCGTGGTTCATCCGATGATATCATCGAGGAGCATGTGGGAGCCAACATGGATATCCAGATCCCGCTGTTGGTTATTGCCCGAGAGCCGTCTCGGTCATGTCTGCATGTCTCCCGAACCCGTAGGGTCTACACACTTAAGGTTCGGTGACGCTATGGTTGTATGAATATGAGTATGCAGCAAACCGAATGTTGTTCGGAGTCCCGGATGAGATCCCGGACATCACGAGGAGTTCCGGAATAGTCCGGAGGTAAAGATTTATATATATGAAGTCTTATTTTGGTCGCCGGAAAAGTTTCGCGCGTTATCGGTATTGTACCGGGAGTGCCGAAAGGGGTCCGAGGGTCCACCGGGGGGTCCACCTGCCCCGGGGGGCCACATGGGCTGTAGGGGGTGCGCCTTGGCCTATATGGGCCAAGGGCACCAGCCCCAAGAGGCCCATGCGCCAAGATATAAGAGAAAGGGGAGAGTCCTAAAGGGGAAGGCACCTCAGGGGTGCCTTGGGAGGATGGACTCCTCCCCCTCTTAACCGCACCCCTTCCTTGGAGGAAGGGGCAAGGCTGCGCCTCCCCACTCTCTTGCACCTATATAAAGGGAGGGAGGGAGGGGTGGCCGCACCCTGTAAGCCCTGGTGCCTCCTCCTCCTGCAACACCTCCTCCTCCTCCCGTAGTTGCTTAGCGAAGCCCTGCCGGAGTTCTGCTGCATCCACCACCACGCCGTCGTGCTGCTGGATCATCATCAACCTCTCCTTCCCCCTTGCTGGATCAAGAAGGAGGAGACGTTATCCGCTCCGTACGTGTGTTGAACGCGGAGGTGCTGTCCGTTCAGCACTAGGTCATCGGTGATCTGAATCACGACGAGTACGTCTCCATCATCCCCGTTCCATTGAACTCTTCCGCATGCGATCTACAAGTGGTATGTAGATGCAATCACTCTCCCATGACTCGTTGCTAGATGAACTCATAGATGGATCTTGGTGAAACCGTAGGAAAAATTTTAATTTTCTGCAACGTTCCCCAACAAAAGTGCCTTGGCCTCCTCCAAGCCGTCCCATTGCCGCTCGTCGTCCGTGTTCATGGAGTCCTCCATGAAACACTGCACGAGACGGGCCTCCTCCTCCGCCGTCATGCAAGGAGGTGGTGGTGGCGATGGAGATGGCGACGGCGACGGCGTCGGCGTGAGGCCGCGCACCCACCTACGCCCGCGCTCCTGGGGAGCAGCCTCTCGGCGCTCTGGGCGTGGCCGCCATGGCCCCGTCGACGTGCCGGTAAAGAAGGACGCCCGCTGCGTGTCGTGCTCATCGCGGAACCAAGTGTCCCACGATGGCGAGTCGTGGGCGTATCTCTCGTCGTAGTAGAGGTCGTCCGGGAGGAGGCGGCGGCGGCACTCGATCTCCAGGCGGCGCGCATGGCCGGTCAGCGGGACCGGCAGGATCGGCACGCGGTCGGCCGACAAGTGCCAGTTGTTGGGGAGGTGGGCGTCGCTCCAGGGGAGCGGCGTCCTCATCTCCCAATAACGGCGGCACATATCCGCGCGGATGTAGTGCCGGTCGTGCTCGCCGGCGGACACGGGGGCGATGGAGAAGGCGTCCGGCGAGGGGGCCCGACGTGGTGACGATGAAGAGGCCGGCTCCTCCTTCTTCACCGAGCCGCGGCGATGCCCTGACGAGGAGCCAGCCTCGCGGTCGTGCTTGCCTTTGCGGCCGTAGTTCCAGAGCCCCATGGCTGCGGGCGGCGAGTTCTTGGCTAGGGTTTGGGCCTGGGGCTGTCGGGTTTCGAGGAGGCCGCGGGGTGGCGTGGGGCAGTGTGGACGACGACCGGTCCACGGTTTCCACTTAAAGAAGGATGGCGACCCTTCGATGTGCGGATGACAGGTGGGGCCGCCCGCCCGTGCGCATTGATGTGGGCGGGTGGGAGCTAGGTGGCCGCCTGCCACGCGGCTCCGACGCGGACGAGACGCGCGTCCGTTTGGTGTCCGCCGCGACCCAAAACCAGCGCAAGTTTGCGCTCGAATGGGTCGGCCCGGGCACAAAACGGACAAGATGGGTCTGGGCCGTCGCGCGCTGGACCGGTTTCATTTGTCCGTTTTACCCCAAACGGACGGGGGCGGACAGGATAGGGTCGTGCAGTGGAGTTGGCCTGATGAGGTTGACGTCGTGAGGTCGGAGCCCGCAAAGTGACGAGGACGGCTTGGTGCGGTGACGGTGAGATGCTGTAGAACCCTCGGAATATACTCTAGTTTAGCAGGCGTGTGCTTGAGAACATAGCACATGACCCCACAAAAAATGTCCTCAAAATCAGAGGTTCCTTTGATAGGTTGCTAATCATGAAGATGAACTTGGGTCAAATTTGTTTTGCGCAGAAAACAGATTCGCAAATTGATGAACTTCTCGGGTGTTTCTGGAGTTTTAACCATCTGATCAAGCTTGATTTTGGATGGGTTGCATCCACGGCAATTATGCACAATCTGAACATTTAGATCTTCGAAAGGATATTAGAGTTGATCGCTAGCCTCCTTATTCCATACTTGCATGGATTCTCGTCTTGACCCGACAATGCCTCATCCCTTCGGTCGTAGCCGGAGATCCCACATTGGATCACAATGAAATTTTCCAGGGAGCAACATGGATGAAGTTAAAATCAACGCTGATGCAGCGTTTCGGGCTGATACAGGTGAAAGTACTGCGGGAGCGGTCGGCCGAGACTACAGAGGCTATGTTTTCCTTACTGTCTGCAGAAAGCTTCCACGCTGCTACAGCACAGAGGAAGCAGAGGCTCGCGCTGCCCTCGTTGGTTTGCAGTCAATGGCGGACAGTTATAATGGTCAGGTAGTGCTGGAGATGGACAATCAAAACATAGTAAATGAATTGGCGTCCCCAAGCCTGACACGCTCCCCTCATTATGGTCTAATAATGGACATTAAGAAAGCCATGGCTAGCTTTGCTTCTTGCAGCGTCAGATATGTGAACAGAAACTGCAACTCTCTGGCCCATGGCCTTGCAGCGGTAACCAGCAGTGATGAAGAGCAGATGCTGATTGCAAATGTCCCGAGTGAGCTTCGGTCTTTGATGCTCTCTGAATACACAGCCCCTTCTGAATAGATGTTTTCTACTCTAGATCTCAAAAAAAAAAAAATTTACAGGGTTGGTGTAGACTAAGTTTCATACAATCCCACCGAAGGGATCAGCAAAACAATACTCAAGGAGGCGGGGTCGAGCAAGTCTGTTGTTCTATACGGTCACGCGAGAGCGATGTTGACATCAAGCAACTCAAGCCCTCGAGCTCCATGGACGAATTTTCCCATGATCTCAGTTGAGATTGGAGTTGATGTTGATAGAGTAGCTCATCTGGACATGTTCATCTATGCACACCTCCCGTACCTCGCGCGCCAACTAACGGTCCCTTTATAGGGTAGCTCATGGAGCAGACCACACAAAGGACCAGAATAGAGTACACACAAAATGAGGATTTACCCAAGTTCACCTCAGAGTGAAGGTAGTACCCTACATCCTGCATGTCTGGTTTTATTAACATGTATAAGAAGTACAAGTTGAGGCAGTGGCGGATCTAGGCCCAAGGCCAGGGGGCCCGGGCCCGGGGCATGAGGCCCAACTCCTTTGTATATTGTAGCCCAGTACTGTAGTGATTGCTACAGTATACAAAGGAGGCCCGGGGCGGCCCGCTGGGCTGGATCCGCCCCTGAGTTGAGGTCTTGTGGAAGGAGGGCCACTTGTGTGGGGCGAGGGGCATGGGCCACGCCATGGCCTAATGGGCCCTGAGGCGGCCTGGCGACTGGTTTCTCGGCAGGTCAAATACCCTCCATATGTTGTACCATCAGACTCGTAACATAAAATCATACGTATTGACTGGGATACTAACTACTGCCACGACTTTGACTAGTAGACGACGTGCAAGCCCGCCAGACATACTAATAATCACCTAACCAAATTGACTCCTATCTAGGCCAAGGCAAGACTATTTCTAGCACTCGCTTCTTCTTGGTCGTCCCAAGGTGAACCGAAACTTGTTCTCACCTACCTCCAACCTCCTTACACTGCAGTCCTTTCATTTGAGAAAAATCTTACCAGTGCCTGCCAAGCCCTCGCGCCCTACACCACCGATGCGCGGTCCCAGCTCTCCATGATAACCTCACCGGTTCCTACCGCCGCGTACTCATAGTAAATGACCTCATCAATGCCTTCGCCGATGAGGAGGCGGCACGGCTGCCAAACGGCAAGTCGTTCGGGCTGCATTGCTTGGTCGTGTCGATGCTCTTTTTTTTAGACAATCGTGTCGATGCTCGTTGTAAGAATCTTTTTTAGTCTAATCACACACTATTGATTATTACAAACCCACCAATCACAATATTCTAACAATGTATGATCCCTACAGTATGTGAAGCAAAATCGTCCTCAAGCAATCCTTCCAGTTACCAAGCTTAAAAATCATGGAGAAGTCACGGAAGACATTATTTTAGATGCACTAAGACGGGTTCTTATCACATACTCCACTTTTCAAGCACACGACGGACATTGGCCTGGCGGTTACAGTGGGATTCTTTTCATCATGCCTCTCTTGGTATGTATATTTACTTTTGGAATATGATTTTGTACCAAACAAGCAACAATTAATATTGATCGGAGGGAGTAGCATATTTCTTGAAATGTACCATATTATAAATGAAACTTGATATGAAAATTAAGAACCAAGCAAGAAAGTAAAATCTAGCTAAATATGATAGTTCAGCAAGATTTTCTTTCATTACGGCCCAACTATCATGAACTTAATTGAAATTTGTAATAGGTCATGAATCGATTTTGATCTCAAAACTTTTAAGTGATCCTATAATTTTTCTCTCGAGTTGGTCAAATTAGGGAAATGTTACTTTTGCATGTTCTAGATCAATTATGAGGTCTTAGGCCCATTTTCCGTTTAGATGATTTTATAGAGATTGGCACTTGATATTTCCCGAGAATCATATCATTTTCATGGAAAAGTAAGGTGAATTGGTTGATTTCAATATCTGATCACTTTATAGGATTGTTCTAGACTCCTATACTTGTAGTTACTCCTAATCATAGCAATGTACACATTACTGATATATGCAATATTAAGATTTGCTGTTACATTGCAATAACTTATAGAATTGTATGTATTCTAGATATTTGCTTTATATGTCACTGGATCACTCAATATGGTCATATCACCAGAGCATATACGTGAGATCTGTCATTACATTTACAACATCCAGGTATGGCATACAATAACAATTTCGTTATAATAATTAATACTTAAGATATAGTAAGCTACAAGAAATTTTGTGTAAACACATGTAGAATGAAGACGGCGGCTGGAGCACACATATTTTGGGTCCAAGCTCCATGTTTGGCTCTTGTGTAAACTATGCCACCTTAAGGCTCCTCAGTGAGGAGCTTGATAGTAATGAGGCATTATATAAAGGGCGTGCATGGATTTTATCTCATGGTAGTGCAACTGCATCACCACAATGGGCAAAGATATGGCTCTCGGTACGTATGTATACAAAGCTATCATGATTCCAAATGTGCGAGGACCTTCGAATAGATCAATAGTATTTATTGTTCTGGTGTTACCCAGACTAATTACTTACCTACACTTTCATGGAGGAACTAATATTTGATCCATCATAATATTTCTATGATATGATCTTTCCTAGTTTCACATGTGCTTGCCCGTTCTTTCTACAGGTGAGGTTCTACTGCTCTTGTGTGAGTCAGACTTCCTAAAATAAATACGTGTACAAAAAGTTTTGTACATTGATATATTATAATGTATTTTTTTGCGGATATATTAAAATGTATTTTTATCATCGTACTATCATTGTCTTTCCAAATCGACCATAAATTTACAGAAGGACCTGCCAAAATCCCATTAATCTCCTCATTTATTCGAGATTGAAGTGCAGTTACAGAAGTTACTTATCTTTTTTTAGTTGGAGTTACTCGTCTCTTTTTTTAAGGTAATTGGAGTGTATGACTGGTCTGGGAATAATCCAGTTATTCCTGAGCTATGGTTGGTTCGACACATTCTTCCAATTCATCCAGGTATTTGTATTGTATTCGAATGATAACAGGTATAGGTTTGCAATTGGGCTTTCAAGATAGAGAAAATATCTCATATTTTTCCTTCTTGCATTTCCACGTAATTTGTCCTCCATAACATTAACATTTCCCCCAAAAATAAATAGATTGTATTATTTGTAGGAAGATTTTGGTGCTTCTGTCGGATGGTTTATATGCCAATGGCTTATATTTATGGGAAAAAATTTGTTGGCCCCATTACTCCAACGATACTAGCACTAAGAGATGAGTTGTATAATAAACCATACAATGAGATCAATTGGAACATGGCTCGTAGTTCTTGTGCCAAGGTTTGTTCTTTTTATCATTCAAAACTTTGTACTCTTGCAATTATTTGATACTTACTCTGCTGGAATTTGAACTTTCAATTCAAGTTTTGGCAAATTATTCTAGTAATACATGTGTTAGGTGAGAAAAATATTAGTATTATTGAATTTGTGCATGAAAGCAAATATGTATGATTTTAATTTTGTAACTAAGGGTAAAATATTGGTAAGGAATTTATTGTAAGAAAATAAACTTTGAGAATGAAAATATGGCTGATATATCCTCCGCGCATATGCAATATAAGCCCTTTAACTTTCAAGTGAAGGTACACACATACAATGGAAACTATGTGCCGCATGCTGCAAAGTTTTCTCATTCTCAATGTAGAATTAAGAGTTTGATATTTATTGTCTAGAAACTAAATTAATGTAGTCAAGATGATAACGGCATACACGTTCAAGGATTGTGCCATAATAGTGAGAAACTAAGCCTAGTTGTAAGTTTCATTTTATATCTATTTTTTTTAATAATATACTTCATATGAACAGTTAGCTTATTGGACATCAAATTTTTGGTGTGAAAATACGAAGTGGCATTGCCATTTCGTTGCAAGAAATTGACCTGAAGTTTGCACATCATATGTATAGTTAGCTTACTAGACATTAAACCTATGTTTGGCTGTCTTAGTTGTACATCTTGTAAGGTTATGTTAGCTCAAGTGCCATAATTCCATATGAAACTATATTTGACGACTTTTTTTTTCATTAGTGCGCAAAAGGAATATCCTCATTTCTTGAACCATAATAACACTTTGCTTTTTCCCTATAGGAAGACCTTGTCTACCCGCCTTCGCGGATGCAAAATATTGTGTTGGCTTGTTTACACAAAATTGTAGAACCCGTGTTAAGTTGGTGGCCATTTAACAAGCTACGAAAGAGTGCTTTGAGCAGCCTCATGGATCATATCCATTATGAAGATGAAAATAGCAACTATGTCGGCTTATGTCCTATTAACAAGGTAATATCCAAAAACATTTATGTGTCATTTGGTTAGGAATTTTTGAGGTGTTGTTTTTTACCATCAAGACTAGAAGAGGTCATACCTCACATCTTATAACTATTTATTCTATATCTTCTGAATGAAAAGGCTCCTGTCACATTCTTGGAGAAAAGACTAGGTGAGGTTGAGCTATGTTTTCACTAGTAGAAAAAGGGGTATTTGTCCCGGTTCATAAGGGATCTGGAACCGGGACTAAAGGGTCGTTACTAAAGCCTCCCCCTTTAGTCCCGATTCTTACACGAACCGGGACTAAAGGCTGTCTACGTGGCCGCTGCCTGGAGGTCCACCTTTAGTCCCCACCAACCGGTACTAAAGGAAATTTTATGATTTTTTTTTTGAAAATTTTCTTTTCTAAATTTTTTTTGAATTTTTTATTTTCAAATTTCTGAATTATTTTAACCTCTAATCTCTAATCACCCTCATCACTGCTCAATTTAACCTCTAATCTCTAATCACCCCTCATCATTCCAAATCATCTAACTTCCCGGACGGTCACCCATCTCACTACTCCAGCCTGAGCACGCTTAACTTCCAGGTTCTATTCTTCCTCGTTTCCAAGTCTGCACTTGTTGTTTTCGTGACAATAGTAAGATGTCAATCCTATTAACCCTCAGGAATTTAGCTTGAGCATGAAGTCACACGTTTCACTGTTTGAGTTTGAAATTATTGTTCTAAAAGCAATAATTATTTAGTAACACTAATATTTCTTGAATAAGTAGTTTGACCACGGTTTGACCAGATTTGACCAAAATTCAAAAACACTGAAATAATTATTTAGTAACACTAATATTTCTTGAATAAGTAGTTTGACCATTGTTTGACCACAGTTTGACCAGATTTGACCAAAATTCAAAAACACTGAAATAATTATTTAATAACACTAATACTTCTTGAATAAGTAGTTTGACCAGATTTAACAAAAATAAAAAAACTGAAATTTGAGCATAACTTTTTTTCCTTTTAGAATGGATGCGGATTTTCGTGCTGAACATTTTGATGTATTATACTCCCTCCGTTCCTTGATATAGGGTGTATAGTTTTCTTGCACGAATATTAACACAGAGGCTGGGAGGGGAGATTTCGTTGGTTTTGGACGTAAAAGCCCCTGGTGCAAACATGTGAGACGAGAGAAAAATAGGGAAATCACGACCCGCTCTATCCCGGGCAGTTTACTTCCTTATTTAGCCTAACAAATCCCACAATATCCTCTGTGACCATGTTTTCTCCATAAAACTAAAGCCCGGCGTGATATGCAGTAGTACATGCAATCTTCTCTTTCCAAACAAACCTACATGGCATGCACAACATATACTACGAGATGGGGATTTGCCATCTTATTTTCTAGGAAGGTCATGCGTGGGCTGTAGCTTTAGTAGTGGTAAAAGTGTCAACTAAATATATACACTTTATAATATGAACTTTTCCACAAAAAACTATACACCTTATATCAAGGAACGGAGGGAGTATGTTTTTTTCTGACATAGTATGCAAAAGTTATAGCCGTTTTACATTTCCCTACACTTTTTGCAAAACATGTCCAAATTTAAGTTTTTAAATTTTCCTAACTAGTAGATGTAGTAACATAACTACATCTCGGAGGATTTTAATTTTTGAAGTTTTTATCATTTTCTTTTGCTTTTTACAAAACTGAAAAGGCGATCCACCAGGGGGGGGGGGTACAGTTTGAAAATGGGACCTTTAGTACCGGTTCGTGCCATGAACCGATACTAATGCCTCAAACCCCATTAGTACCGGTTCGTGGCACCAACCGGGACTAAAGGTCCCATTTGAACCGGGACTAATGCCTTTGCCGCATGAACCGGGACCAATGCTCACATTAGTCCCGGTTCATGACTGAACCGGGACTAATGGGCTAACCCGGCCTGGACCAAAGCCCTGTTTTCTACTAGTGTTTCTCTGTTGAGGGCAAACGCTTGTTTCAAGCTTGTTGGATTAAAAAATAGTATGTGTTTATCCTAACCGTGCGAGCACTACCTGTACTTTGTCGCATAGTTTGGTTCCTGGTAGGGTTATTTATAGCCAGCTCTAGATGTCGAACTATTTTATGCAAAACTTGCATTGGAAAGTAGCTACAAAAAAGTGTCCCTTTCCAAACAAAAATACATTGTGAAGTAAGTACTCGCTAGTTGAATCAAATTAAGTACACTTCATTGGTACCATCAATATTTAAATATATGCCTTCTATTATTCTATAAGTCTTAAATGCAATTTTAAATTTCTTTACTGGTGATCCTATGAATAGAAAATGGCTGGATGGCAAATATGTAAAATACCTGAACTGAACAACATTATAAAGACTATGGAATACTACCAAACACAATGAGATGTAAAAAAATGTCAAATTTTACCTTGATTAATACTAATGTTGGTAATTTGTAACTAATTGATTTACCATACTATTCCAAAACTAGGTATTAAATATGATTTGTTGTTGGATAGAGGACCCCAATTCCTATGCATTCAAACAACATCTTCCAAGAATTCATGATTTCTTATGGATTTCAGAAGATGGAATGAAGGCAAAGGTATATTTGCATTTTGTATTAAGTGTTATCACATTGTGGTGATATAAATAGTATTGAAATTAAGAAACTATTTTACTAAGTGCTAAATAATTCACCATAAGTGCACTTTCGAGAATATAATACAGCTTGATGCTAGAACTTATTACATGATACAATTTAGACTAGCTTCCAATGCACCTGGTAATAAATGTATGATGTATTATTAAATATTTGTGACACTGAACACTTATAGGATGTGACATATTCTCAATATTCCAGGGACACTGTGCCAGGCATTTCATACATGCTATTTTTCAAATCTATTTTGTTCACACCGATATAAACCACTCCACTTTTCTGGATGTGACAAATTCGCAATATTCTAGGGACATTGTGTGAGGCATTTCATACATGCTATTTTTTCAAATGTATTTTGTTCACACCGATATGAAACACTCCACTTTTTTGGGTTGTACAAAATTTTGAGGGGCATGTGGCACATTTCGGAAGTATGAGCATTGTCACAATCACATTGGAATCTCGAAGGGATAGTTAGTCGCTCGAGGTATAAAATAATTGAATGTAGATGGAAGAGGCGTACAACCTGTAACTAGCTGGAAATGTGCGTGAGATACGCGACTTTTGCAAAATCAATACCGTATTTGTAGCAAGATGAGCTTTGTTGGCACTTTAGTATTTAAGTTTTGTGATATGAAATGTTCAGTTAGCTTTAAATTACTTAATAGTCTTGCATGTGATCCAAAATTCGATAAACTAAAAAAAGGTATTGTCAATTTGAGTGAACAAGAGGTAAAAATCATACCTACTGGACCACAATCTAGCTGAAATCATGCAATTTCTGTTAATTCATTATAGTATCAATAAATGGTGAACTTCATAGCCTGAAGCCACTTGTACAAATATGTCCCACTCAAAAAGTGCTTAAAATAGTTGTGTGTTTTATCCAAAGGTGGGGCAAGCTCATTTGTGTCATTCTTTTACACTAGGTGTATTTTGGCTGCCAGAGCTGGGACACAGCGCTTATAGCTCAAGCATTTTGCTCAACCAACCTTGCCAAAGAATTTGCTCTAACTCTTCGAAAAGCACATGGGTTTTTAAAAGCAGCACAGGTGTATGGCCGATGATGGTTCTTTACTGGTAAAAGGTGATATCAAAGCAAAGAACTAACATTAATCAATTCTCTTCTTGAAGATTACTTAGAATTTTCCAAGCTACAACAGTTATTACCGTGAAAGATCAAAAGGAGCATGGACTTTCTCAACTAGAGAGGATGGTTGGCCTATCGCTGACACTACTGCAGAAGCGCTTAAGGTTGCTACAGTTTTTTCCTGAATAGTTAAATATCCGCACACTTGTTACCGCTAAAGATAGAATAAGACTCATATACACTAATAGGATTCTTGATTTAGCTACCAATTTCTGAATGGAAAGCTATTGCGACACTACAACAAACACTGATATTCTTTATATTCTGTTTACTAGACAGTATTATTACTATCAAAAATTTCTCCAAGCCTTGTTGGGGACCCAATTGAAGAACACAGATTGTACGATGCTGTTGATTGCCTTCTTTCTTATGTGGTAAGACTAGAACTTGAATTATATAACATCTCTCGAGAATTATGTACCTATAATTAAATGTATACAAAATGTTTGAGTTTGAGAAGGTGAAATTTTTGCTGCTTAGCTACTGTAGATTATCACCGAGAGCTCAAATATTATGATGGCCTTATTGTGATAGCCATTAAAAGAGAAATCTTCTTATTTTCAAATAGCAAAACAGGAAACAGGAAATTAAGACTTTTTCATACATCAAAAGGCTGTTGATGCCTTTTTTCTTATGTGGTAAGACTAAAACTCGTATTATATAATATGTCTCAAGAATTATGTAGCTTTAATTAAATTGCATATAATATTTTAATCTGAAAAGATAAATTTTACTGCTTAGTTACTGTCAATTATCACCGAGAGCTCGAAAACTAGATGGCCTTGGCATTATAGCCATTAAAAGAGGAAGCTTCTTATTTTCATATAGAAAAATGAGAAACCTGAAATTCATACTTCTACGGCCAAGATCACCCAGGAATTCAAGATATTACTTTAGACAGGGGCAATGCATGGCAACTATCCCTTTTGGCTTTTCTCAAGCTCTCCTTTTTCTCTCCAGGAATTAGCTCTCTCCTTATTAATAATATTGTTTACAACCATTTACTAATTTCAAATTATCTTCAACAATTCCTGTTTGACATGTGGCGCAATGGCCTTTGGATTGACATGATTTCTCTATTCTTGAAGAACAACGATGGAACACTTTCTTCGGCAGAATGTAAAAGAACGACTCCATGGGTAGAGGTGAGCATGGATTTGAGCTTGGCACAATGGTTACCACCAGTTCCTTAATATTACAGAACTAGGCACAAAAAATTAATCATAAAACTTTTTTTGCGGGAATCTTAAAACTTTAACCTCTTCCCTTAAATATATCAACTATTCAAAGAGTCAAAACAAAGATAGCGCTTCTGGCTAACACCAAAAAGTATGGCAAAATTCATACTAGTTTAGTATGAGAGAAGTTGGACTTAGTTGATGTCAAACTAAATATGCCCTACACCGCCCACAGCAAGCCATCACCTAGCGTTGTAGCTCTGTTGCCATGACCAAGCTTCCACTCACCCCGCCTTTGGCAGACCCATGCTACACTTGCCATGCCAAGTCAGCAGCCCAAGAGGATTCAGAGAAGGTGCAACGGGAGAGCAGAATTTGGGATGAAAGGTGGCCTTTGTTCACATCTTATCCGCCGCCCTTGTAGTATCCGTCGTTCCAAATTGCCAAGTTCTGGCTTTGTCCCAAGTCAAAGTTCTTTAAGTTCCAAGTTTGTCCCAAATCAAAGAACAAATGTTGCATGGTCTCCTCATTGGAGAAAAATCAATGTAGTTTACTTCCTTGCTAATTTCCTTTTAGGAGGTTATCTTTTGTAAGTATTACCCCATGTCATAAGTACCATAGAAAAACATTTATCTTTAGTGATACTTGGAGCTTCCATAGGAAGTATCAATCAGCACGGGTAAAATATGTCTTAGACAATATTTTGTTACTCCTAACAAGGGCAGCCCGGTGCACGTAGCTCCCGCTTGCGCAGGGTTTGGAGAAGGGTCTGATCACTTTGAGTCTTTTGTACGCAACATTTTCCCTGCATTTCTGCAAGAGGCTGTTTCTAGCGCCAAGGCCCACCTTCCATTTTGGTACACCTAATAATAGAACAATATTATAAGAGCATCTTCTGTAGAATACATCGAATTGCAAACCAGTTGCCTTGTAAGTTGTTTTCGTACTTGGATTTAATTTTGTAACAGATAGAAAGGAATTAAAACAAGTTATCATGACTAAACTATGAACCTTCCAGTAGTATATTACATGGGAATGCATGTTAAATAGATTCATATGCAAATGAATGCTATGGGATTTTCATGTCATGTCAACGTTGGTGAAAGACTTGAACTCATAATTACTTGTGTGCTGCTTTATTTGACTGACTATTAATAGCTGATAGCTACCATATCAGACAAATCTTCAATAATAAGACATGATACTTATTTAATTAAATATATAGCTATTCCATGGAACATCTTCTCTACATTTCTATTCATACTCCCCTATCTCTATAAAATATGAGAGCCCCCCTGCAATACCTATTTCCACGTCTCCAACAAAATAGGAGTTCCTCCATGCATGTTTTCTTGCCTACATATAGTGCTACCTATTCTTAATTTCATGGGATTTTCATGTTTGATTCCTAATAACTTTGTGGGATGTGCATGATTTTTTTGAACAATAACCGGGGGCATCCCACCTGAATATATTACTCAAAAGGCCCGAGGCCCGAGGTTACATCACAGAGTACATAGAGAGGAGAGGTGTGGCCGCCATGACATGGCCGCATCCCTACTAGCAGGGTCCTTATTCCTAAAGACCCAAAAGCGTAAAATCAGAGATTACATTCCGAAGCGTGTCCATAGCAGAGTGAGTCTCAGAGCGGAACACCTAGGCGTTGCGAGAGTCCCAGAGTTTCCAAAGGATGGCGAGGGCAACCATGGGCCATAGGTTGATGTCGAGGCCGTCTAGAGTGACAATATCCCAAAGATGAGCGATGTCATGCGGAGGATGGAGCTGCAGTAGGCTCCATAACTGAGCAGCTCTAGGGCAAGAGAGAGCAAGGTACATAGCATCCTCTAAGCAGTGATCCCATCACGGCCAAGAGGCATCATCCGTGATGGTCTTGTGATGAAGGTTGGCCTTCATATTAAGCCGATCCCGGAAGAGCGGCCAGCCAAAGATCTTTACATTTATTGGCGCCTTGGAACCCCAAATACGATCGGTGTGGACGTCGACCTCATTGGCGGAGGAGAGCAGCGAGTAGGCGCACCTAGCAGAGAACGAAACGCCGTGAGTGAGAAACCTGTCATCAGGAGCATCGCTGGAAGCCACATCCTGCAACAAAGAAAGAACGACAGCAAGCTCGGCAGATGCAACAAGGGTTAGGCGATTCCTTAGGGTAGCGAGTAAGCCATCATGCATAACATCAGAGACCAGGACGTGGGTACAAGTGGAGTGGGAGAACAGGTTCGGGTAATTATGGGCGAGAGGGGTATCGGTAAGCCAGGACATGGGTACAAGTGGAGTAGAGAACATGCTCGGGTAATTGTGGGATGTGCATGATTAAAAAATAACATGTGCGCCGTCCAGTACAAAGACTCTCACGCTATTTTCCTATTGGGCAATTCTTTTTCTTATGAAATAAATATATATCCATCATTTAATCCTAACCTAAAACTGAGATCTAATTGTCTAAATAATTTTGATGATGTGGATTAACGTGGTGACCTATGTGGTTAGTATATATAAAGATATTGACCATTGTCCTGCAGGGTCGATGTTAAAGAGTCCCTCTCATCATTAAGATATGTGTCATTCATATAGGTGGTGGGTCGGTAGCTGGAGAAGATAAAGGGTATTTAAAAAAATCAGATAAAGAGTATTCTGTTGAAGATTACCGCGGGAAGTGAAAGATAAGGAAATAAAAATAAACAATGAAATCACCTTATATGTGGGACCCACCTTAGAAAATATCTAATGGAGAACATAACAGATCTAACGTTTAGGGCAAATATGGGTAGTTAAATCAAGCAATCCTAAAAATAGATGATTGAGCAAGTGCTTGGTGAGGTAGTTAAATTGCACCTAACACAATGGGTTGCAATGTGGATACTGTAATAATCACAAAGAAACGAGTGAATTTCACATTATACATGAGATAGGACTAGCAAGTAGCATTTCTGTTGGTTCTGCGCATCGTGCAGCTTGAAAGACAGAATAAGCTAGTAGGAGAATGTAAGCAAAGTGCAAAGAGTACAAGATACCAAAAATGGAGTATAAGGCACATGGTTATTTCAACTCACATATAATAAATGATTGTTCATTTGAAACTAAATCTCTAATATTTTGTGAGGATTGATGATTGCACATAGTTGTCATATAGGTATGGACTTTGACACACCAGTCACCTCATACTGTTTGATCATTGTCTTGGCACTATGATTCTTTTAAATTATCCTACCTACTTACTTAGAACATGATTGTTGGCCAGATTCTGAATCCTTCAGAGAGTTTCCGAAACATCATCGTTGACTACCCGTAAGATTTTGACACATTTGTTCATTCGTAAAATTTTACTAGTTCCATTTGAACTGTATCACCGTGGGATTAACTCATGGTATGAAACCATATGCAGCTATGTCGAATGCACATCATCCTTAGTTCAAGCTCTAATCTTGTTCAGAAACTCATACCCTGGGTACCGTTGCAAAGAGATAGAAGGATGCATCAAGAAAGGGACATTATTCATCGAGAAACAACAACGAATCGATGGCTCATGGTATGATTTTAATATATTACTAAGTGCGGGACATCATATACGTTAACTTTAAATCCTGTAGCTAATGGCCTTATGTTATACGAATTAATTTAACAGGTATGGTACTTGGGGTGTGTGCTTCACTTATGCAGCCTTCTTTGCCACAAAAGGATTAGTTGCTGCTGGCAGAACATACGAGAATAGTGTTTCCTTTAGGAAGGCATGCAACTTCTTGCTGGCAAAGCAGCTCAGTTCAGGTGGATGGGGGGAGAACTATCTTGGTTGTGAGACTGAGGTAATTCTTTTCTCCAATATTCTATTGTCCTTAGAGTTCAAACGAAGATGGTTAGCTGAATTTTGGTGTGCTTTTGAGGTAAGATTATTCCATGCAAACCGTTTGGGTGTGTATGATTTGGTTAGGCATCTGAGGGCCAGTTCTATTGGGCAGCTTAAAAAATAAGCTGCCTCTCTTCAGCTTAAAAAAATAAGCTGTCTCTAATTTTTTTTGAGACTTCTAAATTAGTTATCCCATAACTAGTTTAGAAGCCCCAATGAGTATAAGAGGCGGCTTATGGGAAAAGCTAGGGAGAGGCGACTTAAGAACTGGCCCTAAGAAAGCAAACACCATGACTTCGGAAGAAAGTTGGTTTAACTAGGAAAAATGTGTTCAGCCTCCTAAACCAACATAGGGATGGAACATTGATCCCCTATCTTTTGGCTATGTTCAATTAAATATATGGAGTTTGTTTCCATGTTTGACTGCAGTCTACCAAATTATATGTTCCTTATATACACCTCTTGTAAGTTATATGGGATTGCCAGATTGGTACAATGTTGTAAATCTTGATATATAACGAAGATCGGTATGATTTATGCTTATCATGTTCTTCAATCTCCACTTCGAAATTGGACAGGATTATGTTGATAGTGGGAGTCCTCACGTAGTGAATACCGCTTGGGCAATGTTAGCTTTACTTTATGCTGGGCAGGTTTGGTTTCTTCAATTGCCCCTTTGAGTATGACAGAATTTGATGATATTCTTAAATTCCTACGGTATGTGTTACAATACTTGATGTTCATTTATATTTGGCCACAATCCTAGGTTGAAAGAGATCCCACACCAATGTATCGTGCTGCAAAAGAATTGATAAACTTGCAAACTGAGACAGGAGAATTTCCCCAGCAAGTAAGTACTGGATTTTTCTCGTAGAAGGGAACATCATTTGTGTTCACTTATGCACATAAAGCAGTATATTCAATACTCCCTCTGCCCCTAAATAGATGGCATATAAACTGAGTCAAAAAGCCAATGATTTCTAAGTTTGACCAAGCATATAAACAAAGGTATGAAGATAAATAATAAATAAATATCAATATATCCATCATTAGAATTGTAGTTGTTGATGGTTTGTTCTATATATTTTTTCAAACCTAGAAATAGTTGAGTTTTTAGTTGAATTTATATGCCATTTATTTGGGGACGGAAGAAGTAATAACTTTAAGCCTGCAATCGGTAATGTAACAGAAAGGTAGTCTCTGGATAATACTTCATAACCTCGCTGATGGACTTGATGCTATTTTGAAACAGAAGACGACACGTTAATGTTCTTCCGTGCTACTCACGAAGAAGCTACCCAGGTGGGAGATGCACTAGCTATTTATGAGCGCACCACAGGACAGTTCATTAACCCGGCGAAATGTTCTATTTTATTTGGCACATGTTGTGGTGACAACGACAAGCAGGAGGTTGTGCATACCTTGCAGGTTCAGACGGTGGGATTCGACGATAAGTATCTCGGTCTCCCCACACCATCTGGTAGAATGTCGAAGGGCAAGTTTCAAAATCTACAAGAGCAACTTACTAAGAGTATCTTACAGTGGGGAGAAGCGGCGTCACAAGGGGGCAAAGAAATTCTCATTAAGGCGGTTGCGCAGTCCCTACCTACATATATCATGGGGGTTTTCCGTTTGCCCCGGAGTGTTTGTGATGACCTTACTCGCATGGTACGCAATTTTTGGTGGGGGGCCAAGGAGGGGAAGAGGAAGACACATTGGCGTGCATGGGATACATTGATTAAACCGAAAGTGCAAGGCGGAATGGGGTTCCGTGATTTCAGACTCTTCAATCAGGCACTTCTGGCTAGACATGTTTGGCGTCTTATTGCTTATCCTGACAGTTTATGTGCGCAGGTGCTGAAAGCAAGATATTACCCGACGGGACGTATGAAAGATACGGTCTTTTCGGGCAACTCATCCCAGACGTGGCAGTCTATTGTCCATGGTCTTGAGCTTCTCAAGAAAGGTTTAATTTGGCGCATTGGTGATAGTGCTTCTGTACGTATTTGGCGTGACCAGTGGATACCACATCCACTTGCGAGGTTGCCAATATCACCCTAGGGGCGATGCCGCCTTCGACGTGTTAGCGAGCTCCTGGACGACCGAGGAAATTGGAACGTGCAACTACTTAATCAACATTTCATGTCGGTAGATGTCATGGAAATTATGAAGATCAAGGTGGTGCCACGGTTGGACAAAGATATTATCGCTTGGGCGCCTGAGCGTTCTGGATCATTCACAGTTCGGAGTGCTTATCGTCTATCATATGACGAGATTCACCGTCAGACTACAGTCGCATCGAGTAGGGAACCGGACGGGTGACGTGCCGTCTGGGCACTTATATGGAGGTGCCCTGTTTCACCAAAGGTGCGTATCTTTGCATGGCGTTTGGTCACAAATTCACTGGCTACTTGGGTGAATAAAAAATCACAGAAACTTGAGGTGTCTAACCTTTGTCCGCTGTGTGCGATGGAACCGGAGGACACATTCCACACATTCTGTAGATGCCCATTGTCTGTTGCTTTGTGGAACACCATGCGGGAAAAATGGCTATTGCCGGACTTAGCTTCAGTGAGGAATACAGGCCCTGAGTGGCTTTTTGATCTTCTGTACAAGCTAAATGAAGATGATCGCATGCATGTGTTGATGGTGCTGTGGAGGAGTTGGTATGTACGTAATGAAATAGTACATCATAAGCTACCGCCTCTAATTGAAGCTTCCTGCAGATTTCTAATTAGCTATGTTGAATCTCTTCGATGCATCAATCATTTTCCAACCACTGACATCATCAAAGGGAAGATGGTGCCGCCGCCGATTGGGTATAGTTCTACAATGATAAATATAGCAACGCCACAGTCCAGTGGTCTGCCCCGCCGGCCGGTCGCGTGAAGCTCAATGTTGACGGGTCGTTCGTTCATACCGATGGTGGATTAGCAGGAGCCGGTATGATCTTACGTGATAATGACGGCAACATTATCTTCTCTGCTTGTCGTTCTATCTTGCATTGTTCCGGACCGCTCCAGGCTGAGCTGTTGGCATGTCAGGAGGGATTAAGCCTTGCTCTACAATGGTCTACTCGCCCGATAGACATCGAGATGGACTGCATGGATGCGATCAAGTTGATCAAGTCGCCTACCCTTGACAGATCGCCACATAGAATGATAGTTCAGGATATTAAGAGGCTCTTTGGTGAAAGGGATATCTCTATTGCTCATGTAAGTAGGAATCAGAACGTTGTTAGCCACACACTTGCTGTTTTCGGACGATCAGAGGGCCGAACTACAGTTTGGTTGCGCTCTGGACCTGCAGACGTTCCTCTGCTATGTAGGAACGAATATTCCAACAGTTGAGCAATGAAATCCTTTTAACCCCGCAAAAAAAAGCTAATAATAAAAGCACTAGATAATGTAAAACTGGAAAAATTACGGGAAAAGTGTCACTTGTTCGTCCAAATAGAGGGATCTCTTATTGGGAGCATATCTCGATTGCAGTTGGTTGTAGGCTATTCCACAAGAGATAACATGTTTTTATTTGTATATTGACTCCAGGAAGCTGTTGGAAACTTCAATTCATCTCTTTATTTCAACTATACCAACTACCGCAACTTGTTTCCAATTTGGGCTCTCGGAGAGTTTCATCGCCGACTTGTAGGCAACAAGAACTGAAGATCGATGACATGCATAGCTTCGTTGTTGTAATAATGATATGTACCATGTTGTGGGGAGTATCTTAATAAAGATATTGATACCTCAGAGAGGGACGTGAACAACTTTATTGCTGTAATAATGATATATACATACTCCCTCCGTCTAGGTGAGTAAGTCATCTTAGGTTGTGTATCGTGATCAAGGAGGAGGAGAAAACGAGAGAACTTAATGTTCATTTGCTAATTAATAGCATTTCATGCAATGAACTAACCACTGCATGTCGTGTTTGGTAGTCTCAAATCATTAAAAGCATGCACACCCCACATCTCTTATTGGTTGATATGTCAAGAAACAAGAAACGAGGTAGAATTTAATGCACCGCGCCTTAGTGTTTTGGGATTATTTGGTTTTCGTAAAATGACTTACACACCTAGACGTAGGGAGTACTATGAAGAGCATCTTAATAAATACTAGTTGTTAGGGCACGCCCATGACACGCCGCCTGAGAGGTGATTGTTCGATGCCAGCTAGGCACACACGTCCCTTCTGATTTGTTTTTTGCGATTTGTGCGGAACAGCTACATGCAAGCAATGAGAGATTCGTGAATGTACTATATATTTATCTGATAACATGATGCATTCTCAAAAGAAGATGGTCGAACTAACGTTCGACAAACCCGGTACGCCCGACCATGGCAGCACTCCAGAGACGCGGTCAGCTCTTGCTAGCGCTGGCACCGGCGGGATAGGGGCCTTCTGCTGCCTGGACTTCTCGACGAACGGCTTCAGCTGCTTCTTCTCCACCAGCTCCTTGAGGTGGTTGAACAGGAACGAGATGTGTTTGTGGTTCCTACTAACATTCTCCATCTTCCAATTTCAAATCTTCTCCATCGTGATCTTCTTGCCGACGACCTCGATCGCCGACACCACTGCCACTAGCGCGCCGTTCAGGGACTTTGTCAGTGGCCCTCCTATTCATCTCCTGCAGGATTTGTTCCTTCCACTTATCCCGGTCATTCAGCTCGCCAGTGTACATACCCTTCCTATTCTTCATGATGGCCATAGGTTGAACCTGATCTTGCTCTGCAAGTAGTGCTCGATCCTCTCCTGGATCACCGGCTGCAGCATCTGCAGCCAGCCGAGATCATTGGGCCCACCTGAGTACTACCCGAGGCTGATCATTGGGTTTTTAGAATAGTTTTAGTTGCGAGAATAATTATGTTGCTGCACGAAAACAGTAAGGGTAAGTTTTGTGCTCACCGTAGATGATGTACTATGGAGGTTCCTGGTCGTGGCTGTGCAGATCCTATGGTTTGGAAAGTGATGTAGATTGATATAAATTTGACAATGAAGTGAAATAGAAGATACTGAGACATATATGTTGATATGTCGATAGTTAAAACTACCAGTTACAATTGTTTATGATCAGTTATGTGAAATAATGTGTATCCTATAACTACCTTGTAGAAACTTCGACTTACCGGCCATGCAACCACCACCGAGGCTTCCAATTTGTAATCAAGCATGGCATAGTTGACCAGAATAACAATCAAATGTGGAGTTAAGCTTAGCAAATTTGCAATTGATTTATCCCCTCTCCGGAGCCTAGAACAGACTGCAGATCTGGCCTCCCGATGAAGATTAGGAGGTGGCACCAGCTCCTTATCGTAAAACGCGATGAAACTTTCTCTCCTATTTTTTTCTTGAGAAATAAGAATTTATAGTGCTGAGATTAGGGTCAGCAGAGCCACGTGGGCCCCACAAGCCACCAGGGCATGCCCTGGTGCCTCGTGGGCACACGGTGGCCCCCCTCCAGTGGGTCTTTACTCCAATATTTTTATATATTTCATAAAAAATCTCCAAAAAGTATCGTCCAATTCCGAGAACTTTTATTTGTGCACAAAAACAACACCATGATAGTTCTGCTGAAAACAGCGTCAGTCCAGATTAGTTTCAATAAAATCATGCAAATTAGAGTCCAAAACAAGAACAAAAGCATTTGGAAAAATAGATACGACGGAGACGTAACAACATATCATACCCTCCGGTTGGCCAGGCCAACGCGGTGGTAGCAGTAGCAGCCTCGGCGTCGTCCATGGCCTTCTTCTTGGCAGCGGCGTCTTCGGCCATGGTGTCGATGTAGGGGAAGTAGTGGAAGCAGAGGAGGACGACGACGGGGACAAATCGGGAGCAGTCGCGCCGAGACGCTCCCCAAAACCTTATTGCCGTTCTCCCGGGCAAGATCTCGAACGACAGGGTTTCGGAGGCACCTGCTCTCGCGATCAACCGTGCACGCGGTCTTTGAGATGGGATTGCCGGAAGCAGCTCACAGAGAGAAACAGTAGATGACGACTAGGGTTACACGAGAGGGAGTGAGTGAACTGAACTAGGTCACTCCACTGGCCAGAGCCTTCTTATATAGGCTGTCGGGTAGAAAGTCATGGACCTGGGTGGAAGCCGTATTCTGGGAACGCAACCAGCCCACAGTCTAACGTCTTGGACAGGCAAAAATAAGCTTCGGCTTGCCTCATTCCCGCGGCGAGGCGGGCGGCGGTGGAGGAGGAGGAACACGCGTGTACCACTCCTCTTCCTAAGCTTCCAATGGCAAGTGGTAGAGCAGCCCTTATAATTAAAGGGGTCTCAACTCTTCTCAACTAGCAAGGTGGTACTAAACTTCCCACCACCTGTACATGGGCCTCAAAATTAACCAGAAATCATTGTTCATATGTGCCTAAAGCCCATCTATGATTCAACATGCACAGGGCGGCCGCTCTCTTCTTTGCCTCCATCTCCTTGGCCCCACAATCGTACTGGAGAAGAGAAATCCTGTGGTGAGTGCTGAGCTGGTGGCTCTGCCATTCAACTAGAGTGAGGGCCCTTATATATTGGAGTTCCGAGGGCAATATCGACATTAACCTTGATAATTCATAACGGAGCTACATTAGTAGAAAACGAGCCTTTAGTCCCGGTTCCAGAGGGCCTTTAGTCCTGGTTCTGGAACCGGGACTAAAGGGTCGGAACTAAAACCCAAAACCTTTAGTCCCGGTTTCCTTACAAACCGGGACTAAAGGAGCTTCATGTGGCTGATGTCTGGAGCTCTACCTTTAGTCTTGGTTGGTAACACCAACCGGGACTAAAGAATTTTTTTGAAATTTTGTTTTTCTGATTTTTTTTCTTCTGATTTTCAAATTTCTGAATTATTTGACAATTTAATCTCTAATCACCACTCAATTATGAACCGCTCATTCCAAATCATCTAACTTTCCGGCCAGTCACCCATCCTCTCACTACTCCAGCCTGAGCACGCTTAACTTTCGAGTTCTATTTCCCCTAGTTTGCAAGTCGGCACTTGTTGTTTTCCTTACAATACTAAGCTGTCAATCCTATTAACCCTTAGGAGTTGAACTTGAGCATGAAACACCGTTTGAGTTTGAAACTATTATTCTAAAAAATAATAATTATTTGTTAACACTAATATTTCTTGAATAAGTAGTTTAACCATAGTTTGACCCCTTCTGATTTTTTTGATATATTATGCATTTTTTTCGATATCGTATGCAAAGATATGGCCCTTTCACTTTTTCATAACACTTTTTCTGCAAAACATGTCCAAATTTAAGTTTTTTAATTTTCCTAACTAGTAGATGTAGTAACATAACTACATCTCGTTCTCGAAGGATTTTAATTTTTGAAGTTTTTATCATTTTCTTTTGTTTTTTACAAAACTGAAATGGCGATGGGGGAGGGGGGTAGAGTTTGAACCTCTTTAGTCCGGGATAGTGTCCATCCAATCCTACCGTCGACTACATCTGGTAGCACCGTCCCAGCCAGAGTCACAACTAAGGTTAACCAAGCCAGAGTCACGTTCTATTAAAGTGGTAAAAAGTATTACTTTTTAATATAGCAAAACTAATTCTATCAACTATTAATACACAACAGTAGCAAAATTAATATTAATTAATTATAAAAAGTTATCTACTGTTGTCTAACAGAAGCATACTACAACATGTTAACAGAAAGAACTAACTGAAAATAACTGAAAACAACAATTAAAGGAGTAAAACAACTATATAAGCAAAGCAGTACTAATAGTATTTCACTATTTTCCAGCAAGCCAAATGACCGTAATCTAAAGTTGAAGGGTCCTGTACCTGTACCCATTTTTTCCATAGTATTAATTTTCTTAAACTGTCGCTTAACAGACCCTGGTGCTAGTGGTGCTAGCTGCTCACCTTAAAGTTGCAATGCTGTAGAAAGAAAACATAATGCAGTTCTGATTTATATACCAGTGTGCAAGTTATGGCACATTTAATCACCTCTATACAGCTTGATACAAATTTCCGAATGTAACTCCAATGGAATAGTTTCATGCCAGAAAAATAACCTGATTAGACAATTGGATGATGCTCATCATCTTTCTTTTGCCCAGACAACCCCCTTATGAAGCTGCATGCCTGTGCTGATGTAGAAAGAAAACATAATGCAGTACAATACTGCTTATATGGGATGGCACATACCAGTAAAAACTATTGTATATATGTTTAATTACCTGCTGTTTAGTACTACTAAGGGACAAATTGCAATATTAAGTGCCTGGAGATGTGAAGTATCTGCATGGAATGATATATCTTATGTACTGTGTGCAACTATGCACTTTTATTACTTAACAAAATTAGCATATATTCAGTAGCGTAGCAATGCCACTGGGATAGTTTTACCTTTTTTTTCTGAGACATGGTGAACGCTTCAGTCGGTTCGCTAATGTTTGAACTTGAATTCTTTCATACACAGGCCTGTGTGCTTCAGTGTGTTGGGTGTGTGTGATAATCGTCCTTGTTAAAAGTGTATGTACAATGCAGGGACATATGTTGTATTTCTCGTATTTTGCGTGTGCTCATTTTCACAGTTTTCTTTTGATTCAGTCCCATGTTGTATGAGGGGAAATCCTACGTCGAATATCTGCTTATGTCCCATTTTGTGTGTTTGGCCAATGAATTTCTCTGGTTCTGTTCTGACTGATGAATTTCAAATTATTTTGCCTTTGTGGGGATTCACACAAGGCTTGGATGACTTTGCTCATGTTTGAATTCTTTTACTTGTTATATGAACCTCATATGTCACTTCCTCCTTACAAAAAGAAGATAGACAATTTTGCTCTTGCTATCTGGATAGGGGGAGTTAAAATAAAAAACACATCAAAATTAGCAGGTATCTGCCAAATGCGTCGATAACTGGCTTTATTATATGATTCACAAACTTTCTCACAAGTAGTGCACCGAAGTGAGATACATTCTATTGCATTGGTGCAGCCGTTCAACATTGTATGATCCCATGATCGACTGATCCTGATCTTCAAGGTTCCTTGGCGGGACCATGGCCACCCCAGATCTCCTTGCATGCATGGATACAATCCGGAGCGCAAGCTGCATATGCAAAATGGCAGTGCAAGCACAAGATCATGAGAAAAAATTAACAGCAAAAGGAGCACATATATCCCATCAATGTGCCTCTACGGACCCATAAAGTAGCATATGCAAAATGGCAGTGCAAGCACAAGACCATGAGAACAAAATAACAGCAAAAGGAGCACACATATTCCATCAATGTGCCTCTACGGACAGACCCACAAAGTAGGGTGGTAGGTCCTCTTACCGGACGGCGCCGGTGGCAGACCGCAGATAGAGTCCGTGCAGCAGGCAACCATGCAGGTGACGACAGGATCCTTGTTGTCATTGCAGCTGCCGCCACACACGACCTTGCAGAGCATCAGGAAGGCGTTCTTGCACTCTAAGTAGCACTTCCGGTAGCAGTCGCAGGAGTGATTGGAGAACTGCTGATGGGATGGCCTTGACAGCATGAGGAGCAGGAGCATGCATAGGGCGGCAATGGCCGCCGCTCTCTTCTTCACCACCATCTCCCTCCTCTTGCAGGCAATGAGAAGAGAAGAGAAGAGAAAGAGAACTGCTGTGGTGTGTGGTGAATGGTGACTGTTCATTCAGCCAGTGTGAGCTCTTATATATCAGAGAACTGCTGTGTGACTGTTCATCTCAATGGGGGCAGTCTCGACATTTGACACGGATAATTTGTATTGTAGCCGAGCAAAGTATTTCAGTATTCTACAGCAAGCTAAATGCGCCACAATTTCAGGTTGAGTGTCCTGTACCCAATTTTGCGAACCATTACTGAACGCATGCTGCCCACATCTTTCTTTTGCCCAGACAAGCTGCATGCACTGATGTAGAAAGATAACTGAAAGCAGTTTCATACAATGCGCTGTTTATATGGGGAATTACTATAAACAACTATTTTGTTTCTAACGCAGAAGAAGTTGATCAACCAGCCAATTCAAGAATTTCTATTGATGACAACTGGAAATTGGTTCGACCATTTGTGGCAGATGTTTCCGTTGCAACATACTGAAATTGTTTCAATTGTTCATGTCCAATGTTTTCCACAACAGCCAAAAGATGAATTCAACAAAACTAAAATTTGTTTCAACAGAACATGAAAATATTGTAGGGATAACATTTTTTTCAGATTAGATGAAATTTTGTCTTATAAGTAAGAAGAGGATTTACTTCCACCTATGTTCAACAAAATGGCTATATATTAAAAATGATGCAGCTTAGTTTTTTAAGTGCAACACTAGAATCAGATCTTACTTGTCACTGAATCTTCCACCTCTGCCCGCAAAGCATCCACCACTTGTTAGCTGATCAACATCCAGTGCTCCTATTGTGCCGCCACTTTTTGCTTGAGCAAAAAGTACTTTTGTTTTGATTTATGCCCCCATCTTCTCACCTCGGTAAGTTGCTTCAGCAATCGACTGCGCTTCCCCTCGCCTGCATTTCGACAATTCAACACGCACCTGATCAGGGCTCTTTGCCTCCTTTCCTTTGCTGCAAGCACACAAGATTTTTTTATATTTCCAACTTGTACAGCCTCGCATCAGGAACAAATGTGCACCATTCACTCGTCACTCCTCACACAGCGTGGCTCTTAATTTGAGGTACACAAAATGTCTACTATTCCTATGTTTGAAATTCTGCAAGATTTTATACTGTGTAACATCCCTTATTTCGGTGTTTCAAAAGTGGTGTTTACAGTTTTTCTTTTGGCAAAAAAGAGGCATCTACGGTGCTACAAGGAGCACCATCCTTCCAGCCCTCGACATCATATTGAACAAGGTGAGGAAGAGATGAAATTCGTTACAGCTAAAGAGCACCCTCCCTTTAATGTCTGGACATCACCTCTTGGCTAAGGTAGCACAGTCTTTGATATCTTCATTATTTACAGTCTTACGAATAGATGGTGGTCATTACTGTCTTGCTAATACAAGTTTGGAACAATTCACTGATATGATGAGCAACTCAGGCATTCAGATTTGAGTTGTTCCATGTGCACTAGATGCAGAACTGCAGAAGGACCATAAACCAGTAGCCAGAACCGGTTGACCCTACCTTGGAACCAGATCACGTGAGTGATTGATCAATAGTCAAAACTGTAGTTGCATGATTAAACAAGTCCATCGGCATTAGGCGCATCCATGATGTTCACTTAATAACTAAACTAATACGGAGTAGTTATCAAGTAATGCACTCTATTGAAAGTTTCTTGTCACTATTATTAATGTATGACGTGCTTGCGCGGAACTTGTTGTTTGGCATAAACAAGTACAATACGTGCTTCCACAGAAATTAATGATCTGGGTGAACGATTCCAAAGTCAAACACAACTCTCTAAAGGTATCTCCACGTCAAAGCAATCGATTTTGATTGCTCCAGCTCCATGTCCCACCGAAAATAATATGATCTACTAGCATTTTAATACTATATCATTTTATAAAATCGTTGCTTAAAGTCAATGGAGGCTTATATTGTGGAATCAAGGACTACAAGTCGCCTGCACAGATCTTTCTTTGGTTGTGTTAGTCCTGACTCCTGACTCCTCCTTGTCCTTTCTGTTTCCTGTCGAGAGAGCGAGATCCAATCCTCCTGTCCACAGCAATGGCAGCTACTGCTGCACTGGTCTTTGCAGGGAAATCGGTTGCAACACCGGCCATCTCATTCATCGTGAACAAGGCATTCGGCTATCTCAGTAAGAGGTACCAGCCTAAAGATCTAGAGCGGCTCAAGAATAGTCTGCCACTGAAGCTCAAGAAGATCCAAGCAGTGTATGATGCTGTTGATCGTCAGGAAATCAGCGAGCAAAGCGATGCACTGGATGAGTGGTTCTGGCGATTCCGTGACGCGGTCGAGGGGGCTGAGGATGTACTTGATGAGATGGACTACTGCAAGCTTGAAGAAGAGGCAGAAGCCCACAACCTAGAACAGGTGCGTAATCCAATCACAAGGTTTTACAAAGAAAAGATTGTTGGCAAGTTTGCAAGGATGATTTCTGAGGGTAGGATGGCAAAGAAGCTGAGGAGGCCATAGAGAAGTTAGACAGTGTTGCTCAAGATGTGGGCAATTTCCTTCAGCTTTTATGCCGTGTTGATAATCTTGTCTTGCAAGATCATGCTGAAAGCAGTGAACAGCAGACTAGCTCCACTTTGGTGCCTATTGAGATCTTTGGCCGTGACAGTGAGAAGAACCAGGTTATGAGGTGGTTGACTCATAATGTATATGATGATCCAGATACAGTTACTCGAGTCCCGATTTTTGCAATAATCGGAATTGGAGGTATAGGAAAGACAACCCTTGCTCAGATTGTCTGCGAAGAGTTGAAAGATTCAGCACACTTTGACTGTATTCTCTGGGTACATGTTTCTGATAATGTTTTCAGTTTAAACAAGGATAGTGAAAAAGATCTTGGAGGCAGTTACAAAAGAGAAGCCTAATGCTGATACTTTGGAAGCATTGCAACAGATTCTCAAGGACAAACTTGGCCTTAAGAAAGTTTTGCTTATTTTGGATGATGTTTGGGAAGATAGCAAAACAAGTGAATGGGAAACATTAATGGCTCCTTTGCGGAGTATGCAGAGAGGAAGCAAGATCCTGCTGACAACCCGAATGAGATCTGTGGCAGATATGGTTGCAGGTGTGATGAGAAGTAGAAATGATTATTTGCACTTAGATGGATTAAATGAAGATGAAAATTTTATGCTCTTCAAGAAGTATGCATTTGATGGTTTGGATTTGGAAGATCATGCACACCTCTTGCCAATTGCTGAAGAAATAGCAGAAAAGTTTCATGGCTGTCCTTTGGTGACAAAGATGGCAGGTGGCCATCTACATAGCAATGTAAGTGATCAGCAATGGAAGGACCTGCACAGACAATTAGAACATTTAGAAGGAAGCACTGATGCTATCGTCACAACTGTTCTTCGATCGAGCTACCATCATCTACCTGAGCACTTACAGCTTTGTTTTAGATACTGTAGCATATTTCCAAAAGACCACAAGTTTAAGAAGGAAGACATAGTGAAAATGTGGATGGGTTCAGGACTGATCCTACAAACTGAAGGTGGTTCCGAAAGGCCAGAAGACATGGGAGGCCGGAAGATACTTTGTGCAGTTGGCAAGAAAGTCATTCTTTACTTTTGTGCCAGCAGTAGATCCTTACCAGAAATACTACACGGAGTACTATCTATGTCATGCATGATTTATTGCATGAATTGGCACGCAATGTTTCTATCGGTGAATGCTTAAGTCTTGAATCTGGTGGTTTTCTGCATCACAAGTGTACTGTTAGACACTTATGGATAGCAAACTTCAGCAAGTTATCATGTGAAGAGATCAAGGCCATTTCCTGCTTCAAGAATTTGCACACACTCGTCATAGAAGACTCTTATCATGTCAGCGCTGGTCATGTGGATGCACTGCAGGAAGTTATAAAAAATGTTAAGTGCTTGCGGTTATTGAGCTTAAAAGGGATAACCAAGTTCTGTTTCCCAAATAAAGTTGCTAATAAGCACCTTCGTTATATCTCTTTCTCTCAGATGGAGAAAATACATGGACTGTCCAAACTCTATCATTTACAAGTACTTACTGCAGAAAAAAGAATAGGTACAGCATCAGAACAAGTGGATAATATGGAAAACCTATCTCATCTGCGGTATGTGCCCTATGGCAGTAATGGATTTGGTGAGTTTCCTGTTGGCAGATTAACGTCACTTCAAGAGTTGCATAACTTCAAGATTCAGTCCAAGGAAGGTTACCAAATAAATTCATTGATGAATTTAACAAGTCTTTGCAAGCTACGAATGTGCAACCTTGAGAATGTTGGGGGTCATGAAGAGGTTATCCAGGGCAAGCTAAATGAGAAATCCAATCTTAAGTCACTGTCACTTAACTGGTCTGAAACTAATGATGCTCTGAAGGAAAACAACCTGGTTCTTGATAAACTAGAGCCACATGCTCGTCTTGAAAATCTTGAAATTGCAGGATATAGTGGTGTCCAATTCCCATCTTGGATAAACCATCACCCTCTGGTCAATATGGTGTCACTTGAGCTGAGACAGTGTAAAAATTGGGTGTACCTCACTAGTGCAGAACCGGCCTATAGTGCCGGTTCGTAACGGCCTTTAGTGCCGGTTCCACAACCGGCACTAAAGAGTGGGGACTAAAGGTCCCCCCTTTTAGTACCGTTCGTCACGAAACGGCGCTAAAGTGCGAACACGTGGCACGAGCCAAGTCCGGGTGCGCGTAGGGCTTTAGTACCGGTTGGTAACACCAACCGGTACTAAATGTTTGGGTGTTTTTTTAATTTTCCATTACATTTTTTTTGTGCTGGTATTTCACGATACTATAAATTGTACACGTTATGCATATATATAAATAGATTTTCTCGTACGTATAGAACCGAATATTTATATATATATATATATATATATATATATATATATATATATATATATATATATATATATATATATATATATATATATATATATATATATATATCATCGAATGTCTTACAACCAACACCATTATTCACACATACACATGTATATACATATACAATTTCTCCTACATATGTTGGTGCCTCCGGAGCACGATGACAAGTGGTTCATGGGGGCGGTAGCGGGTAACAGTATTCTCCTTTGGGATTTATGACCTGGTCGAGCAAAAATCCGGCTATTTCCTCTTGAAGTGCTAGTATGCGGTCCGATGGTAGGAGCTTATCCCGCACCTCTCTGAACTGTTAAGAAGGACATCAATATGCATGTGTGTTAGTTTTGTGACTAGATATCGATAATGGTGTGAATAGTATTCTGACAAACGTACCCAATCCTGTTTATCAGATCTGCTCCTTTCAGACGTCATCATGCGAATGTTCTCGCAAACATAGAATGCACACAGATTATTCCCCGACGCCTGCTTCAGGGCCTTTACGAGAATGGAATTGAATCAGATAATGATTAATCAAGCATGATAATTAATTAATGATATTGCAACAAGAATTAAAGAGATGGTAGCTAGCTAGTACTACTTAATTACTTACCTTTGGTCGATGCCAAAACAACTTTTGTTTCCATTCGCCTGGAGTCACCGCGATGAACTTTGCCCATGCCCTGCCCGCCGGCAAAGAAAATTAATAAATGGGTTATTAAATAGTTCATATCAGGAAATGACGAACTAATAATAGGCCGAGATATATATAGTTAATAATGATTGAAATTACCTGTTGACTATCCCCTTCACGCTGGTGAAGTCACTTTCTTCTTTAGTTAGTGAGTCCAGTAATTCAACTTTTCCTTCCTCAACTTTAATGTCTATCAAGACCCAGTGCCAACTGCATGCGCACACGTTTGCATGTCTTAAATAAGCGGGAGTGTGCATAAAATTAATCAACTACCGTAAACCTTATACACTTAATTATTAACATCTAGCTAGCTAGTAAGCAAAAACAGAATTTGTAAGGAAGTAGTATATCTTCATTGCTATTGAGGCGCTTCAAGAACTCTACCATGCTTTCCTCTACACCTGCTTGATAAAATGGAAACTTCCATATGTCCTCATTAATGGTATTTGGGTCAATGAACCCAATGCCATAGCGTCCAGATTTTTTCATTTCATACATCTTCATCCTGCATATAATACCACATAAAAGAATATAGTGAGGATAATTACATGTAATGATTGATCAAAATTATCACTACATAATTAGCTTGAGACTTAAATTACAGAAAGAAATCACTTACAGACAATAGCAACTGACGATAGACTTGTCGAGTGCGTCTTGATTGTATAACTGAAAAAGTTCTGTATACTCAATGGATAGAGCTTTCTCATGGTAATAATGATCCTTCTTGACATTCACCATGAGGGACACTCGATTGGAAATCTTGTTCATGTTCATGTACCATTGATGCAATTCATACATTCTCGTTGGGAGGTCCTTGACCTTGTCTGGATGGACCAAAGCTTGGCCCCAGGCATATTTCCATTTTATTTCCGATTCTTTAAGCGGAGACATGGGCTCGATTTTGAGGAGTTGTCCAACAGAGATCTTGAGCATTTCAGCCCGCATGATATGCTCCTCCGTTATTACCACATCGCCCTACTGGGGAACACTAACGGTTTGCCGACAATAATATTTGGCGCGCATACTCCTCTCATGTGTTGTTGGCACAACAAGCGGGGGGATCTCTTGCGCCGCCTGTTTTCCCAGCTGGGGAATGGTTTTCCCGCATTTTTTGCCAGCTGCTTGTTGGCTCGAGCTTGAGTTCGCTTCCTTCTGTAGCCATGCTCGATGTAGCTTCCTGATTTGACGCTCATAGTCTGAGTCAACAGGCTTGGGAGCTGGTGCTCTAGCCATATGAATGGAGTGGTCAATCGTTTCCTCAGGCACTTTCTCCTTTGGCGGCGGTGCCGGTTTCGGTCCAAAATGGGCGTCCACTTGGGCCTGCACTATGGCTGTGTTTTGCTCCTCGGTCATGTCGTAAGGCCTCTGAGGAAGAGGAGCGAGGCTTGGACCATATTTATATCGCTTGTCTCCGCCTGTACTTCCTGAACTACCTCGACTCGTACCGCTACGCACCAAAGCTGTGGCATGTCTCTTCTGTGATTGCTGAGACGGCGGAGACGGCTGACATGGAGTTGGACCAGGAGAAGTGGCCTGACGATGTGCCGGACTTGAAGCAGGAGGTGTGGCCTGACACGGTGCTGGACTTGAAACCGGCGGAGGAGGTAGCGGACTTCGAGGAGGAGTCGTCTCACGCGTTCGTGGACTTGGAGGAGCGGGAGTCTTCTGAATCGGTGGCGGACTTCGAGGAGTCGGCAGACAACGCGGTGTCGGTGGACTTCGAAAGATGATGCAATCCTTTCTCCATAGTATGATACGATGTATGGCCTCTCCCAGTGTGCGCTCGTCTTCACCTCCAGGAATGTCAAACGTTAGCCCCGAACATGGGTCCACCACTTCATCAACCATGACACGAGCACAGGCCTCTGTAATCGGCATGCAATGGTAGGTTGCTTCAGGGGTCACTGAAAAAGCAACGCCATCCGCCACCTTCATGGATATGTTCATCATTTTGGAGCGTAGCTCACAGTTAGTGTTCTCTATGATGTCATCCACAGGGTATGTATCCAGCAGTGTGTCGCCCGGGGCAGAACCAATGCTGCTTCTCGACATGGATGGGACGGTGCTATCCAATGCTGGATGATCATCCGCTTGCTGCTGCCGCTGCTGAGACCCCCTTTCCTGGCTAAGTGAGTCGATCTGCTGCTGCTGCTGCTGGAATTTGAGTGCCAGGTCCGCGTGCCTTGCTTCTAGGCCTTGAAGGCGTTCTACGTCCTGCTTCCTCTGCTCCTCCTCCAGCTTCCTCTTCTTCTCCTCCATCTTCTTTCTTTCACGGGACCTGTAGTCGTCATTCCAGTCCGAAAAGCCCTCATACCAGGGAATAACGCCCATGTGTCGTGTTCTTCCCGGGTGTTCAGGATTTCCCAGGGCGCGCGTAAGCTCGTCGTTCTCTCTGTTGGGCGTGAACACCCCCGTTCGAGCTTCTTCTATTGCGTCAAGTATCTTGTGTTCGGCTCCTTTTAGACTTGCCTTCTTCGAAACCAGGCCTGTCTTCGGGCCCAATGCCCCCCATGCGCATAGAACCAAGTTCTGCACCTGGGGGGCCAGCTCCTAGTAATCGGAGTGACCCCTGCACCCTCCATCTCTTGCTCAGACTTATCCCACTTAGGCAATCCCACCGCATAGCCACCTGGACCCAGCCTATGGAACTGCGTCTTTCTTGCGGCATTTGCCTTGTTTTTCATCGACCGTTCCTTAGATAATTCTGAATCCTTGAAGGTCACGAAATCGTCCCAGTGTTCTCTTTGCTTCTCCAGTGTTCCCTTGAAATCTAGAATCTTACTTTCATTAGCGAGGTAGTTGGCCCATACAGTTTGCTTGTGGGTGTTGAATGCAATTGCCATCTTCTTAAGAGCAGCGGCCTTGACTTTCTCCACATCTGCTTTAGTGAAATGATCTGGTAGGGTGAAATGTTCCATCGAGATTTCACCAGGTCTTTTTGGCTCACATCGACCCAAGTAACACCTGGACGTTTAGTCTTTGGCTCTTTCCATTCTTGAATGGAGATCGGAGTTTGTCCTTCACAAGAATTCCGCACTGACGAGTCCACTTGTCCGCAACGTTCTTAGGCGTGAGGGGTTCGCCACTAAGTTTGGTGGATTCGGTGTGGTACTTTACACCATCCTTCAACAATCTGCCCGGGCCTCGCTTTCTCTTGCTGTCTGTAGAAGCAGATTTGCTCGATCCGGAGGGCTGAAAGAAGAAAGGTCGATTCGTTAATATATCTTCAATAAAAAAACATGTGATGATCACCAGGATGCATGCTTATATAAATATATACCTCGCCGGAAGTCTTTATTATTTGAAGATCAGCATTGTCTGTGTCATCACTAACATTGTCTGTGTCATCATAATCATAGTTCATGAATTCATCAGCTCGGTCGTCGAGATCGAATATCTTTTCATCATCCTCTCCGGTATTGTTCAGATATTGGGAGCCGTCATCTTCATTCAGATCATCTAGCCTATGAGGGCTGCGTATGATGTCGAACAATTCCTCTTCTCTCTCTCTGCCGGTATTGTCCGCCATAGCTTTTACTTTACTAATTAATACAGAAGAAATATAAAACAATTTAGTATTCAAATTACAATGCATGGATGCAATTAATCAATAAGGAAAAACTGAATCTCGAATACATCGTCTCGAATATATAATCTTGAATACATCATCGTCTTAATATATATAATCTCGAATACATCGTCTCGAATATTATATATCGAATACATCACTTGCTAGGTACCTAATAAAGATCGAGTACTACAGAAGAATCTAGGGCGCCACTCGCGGTTCCTGGGGCGCGGGCGGTGCACACCCAAAGAGAAGGAACCATCACTGGATCATATCTCCAGTCATCTGCCCAAAGAACCCGCCAAGTAGTGGAGAACCTGGCGTCGTCCATAGCAGCCATGTAGCGATGGACGTGCTCATCTTCCTCCCTGACACGGCGACGCACCACCTCCGGTGGGGTCGGCTGCCTCTGAACCGAATGTGGCCCACGCGAACGCCACCAAAGAAGATCAGGGTCGACGACGGGACCCGAGGTCGGGTTCCTCACCAAGCGGCGCGCCCCTCCAGGTAGCACCTCCCAGTGACAGCCCGGCGGGGCCCAGTCCCGGACATGGGTCCTCTGAAGCAGGACGTCTTCGCGAACGGGTCGACGGCGAGGATGCGGGCCGGGCATATCGTCGAGAACAAATACTATATGCCCGCAAAAAGTAACATTTTTTAAATGATTGGATTGTGATAACTAAAATTCTATATATATGCAAATTCTAACAATTTGACATTAATCTAATTCATCTAACTAAAACTAAATCTAAAATTTCCTGATTATATAACTACCATTTTTCTATAACAATTCTAATATTTATATAACTAAAAAACAGAAAAAATGCTAACATCTTTATAAATATTTCTATAACTAAAAAACAGAAAACATTTATAACATTTCTATATAACTAACATTTCCAATATTTATATAACTAAAAAACAGAATAATTTCCTAACATTTCTATAACTAAAAAACAGAAAAATTTATAACAAACAAACTAATAATGTGTGTGTGTAGTGTGTGTGTGTGTGTAGTGTGTGTGTAGTGTGTGTGTGTAGTGTGTGTGTGTGTGTGTGGACATGACGGCCGGGGCGAGCTCACCGGCGAGGCGACGACGGGCGGCGGCGACGGGCGACGGACGGGCGGCGACGACGACGGGCAGGGCGGCGGGCGGCGACGTCGGAGTGGGGCGGGCGCGCGACGGGACGAGGGGACGGCGGGGACGACGGGACGGGACGGCGGCGGCGCCGACGGGGCGGCGACGAGGGCGGGACGGCGGGGTCGGCGATGAGAGGCGGCGGCGGCGACGTCGACGGGGACGGCGTCGATCGGGGCAGGGCGGCACGACGGAGGGAGGAAACAGAGGAAAGAAATGAAGAAACTGAATTTTTTAAGTGTTGTATATATAGTATGGACCTTTAGTACGGTTGGAGCCACCAACCGGTACTAAAGGTCTGTTTTTGGCCAGGCCAGCGGCGGAAGCGCACCCCTTTAGTACGGGTGGTGGCTCCAACCGGTACTAAAGGGGTGGTCTTTAGTACCGGTTGGAGCCACGAGCCGGTACTAAAGGGGGTGCGCTGGCTCCAGGCGGTGCGCAAGTTTAGTCCCGCCTCGCTACCCGAGGGACTACCGCACTGGTTTATAAGCCCCAGTGCGGTAGCTCTCTCGAGCTCCTCTCCTCAGCAGGCCTACTGGGCATACCTGTCCTCTTCTGCCCTGTGGGCCTACTAGGCCTTTGCGAGCCTGCATCCTGCCCCAACTAAAGGTTGTGTTCCTAGTCGTATGCAGGCCGCTTTGGCCCAGTAGGCGGGCTTTTTTATTTTGTTAATTTTTTTCGCTTTATTTATTTTTGTTTTATTTATTTTTGAGTTGTTTTTTTGCTGTATTTAGAGTTTCTTTATGAATATTTTTGCTTTGGGTAAAAAAAATTACAAACTTTCTGTTAGTGTCGGTAGTTTTCAAATTTGAATAGTTTAGATTTTGAATTATTTGAAATTTGTGTGAATCACTAGTTTGTGAATAACTTAACTTTGAAAAAAGTTTTTTCAGTGATTCTTTTTTCTTATGTTTAATATTAGTGTGTTTTATCATTATATTCAATTTGGTAATGCTTAGGTTATTTAAAAAATGAAATGCCTTTGTAACATTTCAGTTTTCATCGAAAACCCTGATACTTCGAAAGAGATTGTCCATTTTGTACACGAAGTGTATCCAGTTTTTGCCGTAACCCTCTCTACTTTTTTGCACATGCTATTTGTATGAAATTATGATACCATGCCAACTTTCAACCTTTTCTGAGTTCATTTCAAATGCTTTTCAATTTCAGGGTCATTTAGCTGGAAAAAATCAGTAAATGCATGAAAAGAATTTTTTCAGTGATTCTTTGTTGTTATGTTTAATATTAGTGTGTTTTATCATTATATTCAATTTGGTAATGCTTAGGTTATTTAAAAAATGAAATGCCTTTGTAACATTTTAGTTTTCGTCGGAAAACCTGATACTTCGATAGACATTGTCCATTTTGTACACGAAGTGTATCCAGTTTTTGCCGTAACCCTCTCTACTTTTTTGCACATGCTATTTGTATGAAATTATGATACCATGCCAACTTTCAACCTTTTCTGAGTTCATTTCAAATGCTTTTCAATTTCAGGGTTATTTAGCTGGAAAAAATCAGTAAATGCATGAAAAGAATTTTTTCAGTGATTCTTTGTTGTTATGTTTAATATTAGTGTGTTTTATAATTATATTCAATTTAGTAATGCTTAGGTTATTTAAAAAATGAAATGCCTTTGTAACATTTCAGTTTTCGTCGGAAACTCTGATACTTCGAAAGAGATTGTCCATTTTGTACACGAAGTGTATCCAGTTTTTGCCGTAACCCTCTCTACTTTTTTGCACATGCTATTTGTATGAAATTATGATACCATGCCAACTTTCAACCTTTTCTGAGTTCATTTCAAATGCTTTTCAATTTCAGGGTCATTTAGCTGGAAAAAATCAGTAAATGCATGAAAAGAATTTGTTTGCATATAAAATTTCTTCGCGTTTCAAATGCCAAAACACATAATTAACTACCCTAACTATTATAGACATTCCCTCCTGGGTGTGAAACACAGAAGAAAGTGATGATAGTGAAGCCGATCACATCCCAGATCTTTGGGTGTGAAACTTTTTCTTCTCATGTGTCCCTTTGCGCCGTAGCCATGGAAAATCTTCATCATTTAACTGGATGCTCGGGTCAATATTCACTGTGAATGGAGCAATTTCATAAAACTTTTCATAATCTTCTGACATGTCTGTCTTGCCATCCACTCCCACGATGTTTCTTTTTCCTGAAAGAACTATGTGGCGCTTTGGCTCGTCGTATGATCCATTCGCTTCCTTATCTTTTCTTTTTCTCGGCCTGGTAGACATGTCTTTCACATAAAAAACCTGCGCCACATCATTGGCTAGGACGAATGGTTCGTATGTATACGCAAGATTGTTGAGATCCACTGTTGTCATTCCGTACTGCGGGTCTTCCGTTACCCCGCCTCGTGTCATATTGACCCATTTGCACCGAAACAAAGGGACCTTCAAATCACCTGATCCATAGTTAAGTTCCCATATGTCCTCTATGTAACCATAATATGTTTCCTTTCCCGTGTTGGTTGTTGCATCAAAGCGGACACCACTGTTTTGCTTGGTGCTCTTCTTATCTTGGGCGATCGTGTAAAATGTATTCCCATTTATTTGGTACCCTTTGAAAGTCATTATATTCGAGGATGGTAACTGGGATAGCGAGTACATGTCATTTTGAATATCGCCATCATTCAGGGCACGTTTCTGCAACCAACCGGCGAAAGTCCTCGTTTGTTCGCGTGTAATCCAGTCGTCAGACTTCTCCGGGTGTTTGGACTGTAGAAAATTCTTGTGTTCCTCCATATACGGAGCCACCAAGGTGGAATTCTGTAGAACTGTGTAGTGTGCTTCCGTGAGAGAATGCCCGTCCATACATATTATTTGATGCCCTCCTAGCGTGCCTTTTCCTTCCAGTCTGCCCTTATGCCGCGATTCAGGAACACTAATCGGCTTAAGGTCAGGAATAAAGTCAATACAAAACTCAATGACCTCCTCATTTTCATGGCCCTTCGAGATGCTTCCTTCTGGCCTAGCACGGTTATGAACATATTTCTTCAAGACTCCCATGAACCTTTCAAAGGGGAACATATTGTGTAGAAATACAAGACCCAAAACGTTAATTTCTTCGCAAAGGTGAACTAGCACGTGCGTCATGATGTTGAAGAAGGATGGTGGGAACACCAACTCGAAACTGACAAGACATTGCACCAAATCATTACAGAACCTTGGTATGATTTCTGGATCGATTACCTTCGAGAGATTGCATTGAGGAATGCACATAGCTTCACAATGGCTAATCGAACGTTTTCCGGTAGAAGCCCCCTCAATGCAACCGGAAGGAGTTGCGTCATAATCACGTGGCAGTCATGAGACTTTAGGTTCTGGAACTTTTTCTCTGCCATATTTATTATTTCCTTTATATTCGACGAGAAGCCAGACGGTACCTTCATGCTGAGCAGGCATTTGAAGAAGATTTCCTTCTCTTCTTTGGTAAGAGCGTAGCTGGCCTGGCCCTGATGTATGCCGTCTTTTCCGTGCATACATTGCTGGTCCTCCCGTGCCTCTGGTGTATCTTTTGTCTTCCCATACACGCCCAAAAAGCCAAGCAGGGTCACGCAAAGATTCTTCGTCACGTGCATCACGTCGATTGCGGAGCGGACCTCTAGGTCTTTCCAATATGGCAGGTCCCAAAATATAGATTTGTTCTTCCACATGGGTGCGCGTCCGTCAGCGTCCTTCGGAACAGGTTGTCCGCCAGACCTTTCCAAATATTACCTTCAAATCCTTGACCATATCATGTACATCAGCACCAAGATGCGGTGGCGAGGCTTCGTCCGGTGATCCGCCTCACCTTTGAAATGCTTGCCTTTCTTTCTTATGGGATGCCTGCTCGGAAGAAATCGACGATGTCCTAGGTACACATTCTTCTTACAACTATTCAAATATATACTGTCGGTATCATCCAAACAGTGCGTGCATCCGCGGTATCCCTTGTTTGTCTGTCCTGAAAGGTTACTGAGAGCAGGCCAATCATTGATGGTCACAAACAGCGACGCCTTTAGGTCAAATTCTTCCCCCATGTGCTCATCCCATGCACGTACACATGTCCCATTCCACAGTTGTAAGAGTTTTTCAACTAATGGCCTTAGGTACACATCAATGTCGTTGCCGGGTTGCTTAGGGCCTTGGATGAGCACTGGCATCATAATGAACTTACGCTTCATGCACAACCAAGGAGGAAGGTTATACAAACATAGAGTCACAGGCCACGTGCTATGGTTGCTGCTCTGCTCCCCAAAAGGATTAATGCCATCTGCGCTTAGACCAAACCATACGTTCCTTGGGTCACCTGCAAACTCCTCCCAGTACTTTCTCTCGATTTTTCTCCACTACGAACCATCAGCGGGTACTCTCAACTTTCCGTCTTTCTTACGGTCTTCTGCGTGCCACCGCATCGCCTTCGCATGCTCTTTGTTTCGGAACAAACGTTTCAACCGTGGTATTATAGGGCATACCACATCACCTTGGCTGGAATCTTCTTCCTGGGGCGCTCACCCTCGACATCACCAGGGTCATCGCGACTGACCTTATAACGCAATGCACCGCATACCGGGCAAGCGTTCAAATCCTCGTACTCACCGCGGTAGAGGATGCAGTCATTAGGGCATGCATGTATCTTTTGCACCTCTAACCCTAGAGGGCAGACAACCTTCTTTGCTTCATACGTACTCTCGGGCAATTCGTTGTCCTTTGGAAGCATATTCTTTATCATTACCAGCAACTTTCCAAATTCCTTGTCAGATACACCATTCTCTGCCTTCCATTGCAGCAATTCAAGTGTGGTGCCCAACTTTTTTGTCACCGCAATTCGGGTACAACAATTTCTTGTGATCCTCTAACATGCGCTGCAACTTCGTCCTCTCTAGATCACTTGCGCAGTTTCTCTTTGCATCGGCAATGGCCCGACCTAGATCATCAGCGGGCTCATCTGATGCCTCTTCTTCAGCTTCTTCCTGCATTGCCGGCTCAACTTCTTCCCCCATTGTTGTATCATCGTATTCAGGGAACCCATGGCCAGGATAGCCGTCGTCGTCCTCTTCTTCTTCATTGTCTTCCATCATAACCCTATTTCTCCGTGCTTGGTCCAAACATTATAGTGGGGCATGAAACCAGACTCAAATAGGTGGACGTGAATGGTTCTTGGCGAGAAATGCTGTGACCATTCTTACAGCAAGCACATGGACAAGGCATAAAACCATCTGCCCGCTTGTTTGCCTCAGCGGCAAGCGAAAAAGTATGCACGCCATTAATGAACTCGGGAGAGCATCTGTCATCATACATCCATTGTCGGCTCATCTTCATTACACAACACCGAATAGACCAAATTAATACAAGTTCATACATAAAGTTCATATACAACACTTAATTAAATGCAACATACAAATAACTCTCTAACTAAAGAATTTAAATGCAACAACAAATGCGATGAAGATCGCAACTAAGGTAACAATTGATCCAACATCATAATGATACCAAGCCACAGTATCAATGGCATATTTTCTAATCTTTCTAATCTTCAACCTCATTTTCTCCATCTTGATCTTGTGATCATCGACGACATCGGAACATGCAACTCCAATTCCATCTTCTCCCCCTCAATTCTTTTCAATTTTTCTTTCAAATACTCGTTTTCTCTTTCAACTAAATTTAACCTCTCGACAATAGGGTCGGTTGGAATTTACGGTTCACATACCTCCTAGATAAAAATATCTATGTCAACTTGATGGGCATAATTTGTCATAAACACGAAATGCAACAACTAGTTCTAAAAGAGAATATACCACATCCGAATCATAACAAGGGCGAGGGCCGACGGGACGGATATCAAAACCATGGCACTATGTATAACAAACAACATACGGGTAAGATAATTATACGAGTAACTATATATCCAAATCACACAAACATCAATTTGGTAATGTAAAACATTCATGAACAAGAGCCTCACCACAAGGTGGTGCCGCGACAGGACAGCATGACGATCGGCGTGGTTACTGACGGAGATTTAGAAGGCACTAAGTAAACCACACCTACATATGCAAACTAAGTGTTATTTTTGACCTCAAATTGCATATAAATCAAATACTAGCAAATATAATTCCTCCCAAATTAATCACTATACAAAGCATTGCAAGAGCTAATCTAGCATTGAGAGTTGAAAGGACAAAGTTGCTAACCTTTGTGATCATTTGAATGGATGGGGGCCTTCAAATCTTAACAAATTTTGGGCAAAATTTGTGAGGAGCTCGAGGAAGAGAGGGGAAGAACAGAGGAAGTGAGGGGAAAGGGGAAGAACAGAGTGGCTCAGGTGGACGAAGGGTTTATGTACGTCGACCTTTAGTACCGGTTCGTGGAACGAACCGGTACTAAAGGTGCTGGACGGGCCCCAGACTGGCAACACCCTGCCACCACTCTCTTTAGTACCGTTTCGTGGCACGAACAGGTGCTAAAGGTTCTCCACGAACCGGTACTAATGAGAACGGCCGGCTAGCCGTTGGAACCGGCACTATTGGACACATTAGTGCCGACTCAAAATAAAACCGGCACTAATGTGTCTCATATTAGGTCCTTTTTCTACTAGTGCCTCGATCCCGTCTCTTGGAAATCTGCAGTTACTCAAGCACCTCGAGTTGCAAAACCTTAGTGGATTGGAACGGATTGGGCCATCATCTGGTGATTCCTTGCCTCAAAATATGAAAACCCTAGTGGTGGAAGGATGTCAAGAATTAAGGAATCTACCACTTCTACCTCTGACTTTGATGCAGTTGGAAATAAATAATGTTGGATTGGAAATTCCCCCAACAATAAGGGTCCACCATGATAATATAGATTCTGAGACCACACCACCCAAGCTAGTATCAGTCATCATAAGCAACTGTTCAAATTTGACTACGTTGGTAAGGGTCCACCATGAAAATTTAGATTCTGAGACCACACCACCCAAGCTAGTATCAGTCATCATAAGCAACTGTTCAAATTTGACTACGTTGGCAGAGAGCTTTCTACTGCAGGAACGCTATATCTGCACTCTTCGGATCCTAAAGATTGTTGACTGTAAAAGTTTAACCCATGCCCCTTTATCATTTGGGAGAATGGATGATCTAACAGAATTCCATATTGGGAGCTGCTACTTATTGGGAAGGATGGAGAACATTGTTGGAGGACTATGTTAGGAAAGAGCAACTAGTATTTCCTAAGGGCCAAAGGCCATTACATATACATGTGTGTCAAAGTGCAGAAAACCCCTTATACAATGGGGATATACCGAAAAGGGACTTTACAGATCTAACACCCCCCTCAAACTCATGGTGGATCAACAACACTGAGTTTGGAGAGGAAAAAAACTGTCTTTGCGCCGGAGTCATGCCTTGGTGAAGAAGTCCGCCAACTGTAACTCGGAGGGCACATAGTGAAGAGCGAGAGTCGATCTGCACAAAGAAGACGCACAAAGTGGGCATCCACACCGATATGCTTGGTGAGCTCATACTTCACGGGTCGCGCATAATCTTGATAGCGCCAAGATCTTGTCTTCTGATGGGAGTCGAGGTAGTAGCGGACACACCAAAATCCTCAAGTAACCACCGTAACCAGATCAACTCAGCCGTCAACATCGCCATGGCTCGCAACTCAGCCTCTCAGATCGGCGAAAACTGCAGTCTGTTTCTTGGTCTTCCAGGCAATAAGAGAGCCATCAAGAAAGACACAATAAGCAGACAGCGAGCGTCGATCAGAGGGATCACTAGCCCAGGTAGCATCAGAATAGGCCTGGAGCTCAAGAGAGCTGGAGCGAGGAAAGAAAAGGCGCTGAGAGATCGTGCCACGAAGATATCGTAGAACACGGAGGAGATGACTATAGTGGACAGAGGTGGGGGCTGAAACAAACTGATTCAGGATGTGGACAGGATAGGAGATGTCAGGACGCGTAACAGCAAGATAGACAAGACTGCCAACAAGATGACGATAGCGAGTGGGATTAGGAAGAGGGTCACCATCGGTGGCACGAAGCTGAACGTTGAGCTCCATAGGAGTCACAACCGTGCGCTCATCACCGAGAGCAGCGCGAGCAAGAAGATCCTGAATATATTTTTCTTGGGAGATGTAGAAGCCATCAGAGGTCAAGGAGATCTCAATCCCAAGAAAGTAGCAAAGTGGACCAAGATCAGTCATAAGAAACTGGTCGCGAAGGCGAGCCTTAACAAAGGTAATGTAATCAGTGTCGTCACCAGTGATGATCATGTCATCAACATAGAGAAGGAGAAGAGTCCGACCACGAGGAGACGTGTGAACAAACAGCGCGGGATCATGGTCACTGGGCAAGAAACCAGCGGCGGTCACCACAGATGTGAAGCGCTCAAACCAGGCGCGAGGGGCCTGCTTGAGACCATATAGGGAGCGGCGAAGTCTACAGACCATACCATCAGGAGCATAGTACCCCTGTGGTGGCTGCATATAAACCTCCTCATGCAACTCACCATTGAGAAAAGAGTTTTGAACATCAAGTTGAGAGATAGACCAATGACGAACAGAAGCCACATCAAGAAGGGTGCGGACAGTGGTCATGTGGGCCACATGAGCGAATGTCTCATTGTAGTCGCACCCCTGCTCCTGCTGAAAGCCACGGGCTACAAGACGAGATTTGTAGCACTCAAGAGAACCATCGGAGCGAGTCTTAAGCTTGTAGACCCACTTGCAGGTGATGGGACGGACACCAGAAGGGAGGGGAACCAGATCCCATGTGCCAGAGCGCTCAAGGGCAGCAAGCTCCTCAGCCATCGCAAGCTGCCATTCAGGCTGAGTCATGGCAAGGCGATAGGAAGTGGGCTCGATCAAAAGCAGAGAGACCGTACCGATCGGGGAGTAGCGATCAGGTGGAGGGCGAGGCCGAGCACGGAGGTTATGAACCGGAGGAGGTGTGAGAGGAGGTGCGCCAGAGGTGGAAGGCTCGTCTGAGGAGACATCCTCAGGACGAGATCGTCGAGTATAGTGGAGAGCAAACGGTGAGAGAGGGCGACAGACCAGAGAGGATGGGGGAGATGTGGAGGAGGAGGATGGAGAAGACGGGGTCGGTGGTGAATGAGAAGGAATGAGAGGTGCCGGAGGAAGAGGTGACACATGAGGCACATAGCAGGGTGTATCGGGAAGGAGAAGGAAAGAAAGGTCATCCACAGAGAAACTCGAGGAAGAAGAACGAGGGTAGTAAGAACGAGACTCGTCAAAAGTCACATCACGCGAAATGCGCAAGCGATGCCCCACAGGATCCCAACATCGATAGCCCTTGTGCTCATCACTGTAGCCGAGGAAAACACACTCAACCGACTGAGCAGTCAGTTTGGTGCGTTCTCGGGGAGCAAGAAGAACATAGCAGATGCATCCAAACATACGAATAGCTGAGTAGTCCGGAGAGCGACCAGTGAGATACTCCATAGGAATGCCACCCTGCAGAGCAGTCGATGGCTGAATGTTGATGAGATAGGTGGATGCGGAAACAGCCTCAGCCCAAAAATGGGGTGGAAGGGAAGCAGCAATCATCAGCGCACGAGCCGTCTCAAGCAAATGACGATGCTTGCGCTCGGCAACACCATTCTAAGCATGAGCACTAGGACAGGAGAACTGGGCAAGAGTACCCTGTTCCGCGAGAAAAACACGCAACAACTGAGAGATATACTCTCCAGCGGAGTCAGCACGAAAAGTACGAATGGGCGTGGAAAACTGGGTGTGAACCATGGCAGCAAAACATTTGTATATAGGGAGAACCTCGCTACGAGATTTCATGAAGTAGAGCCAAGTGTAGCGAGAGAAATCATCAATAAACAAAACATAGTAGCGATGACCACCTTTCGAATCAAAGGGAGCAGGACCCCGGACATCGAATGAACTAAGTCAAAAGGACGCCGAGATCTGAGACTCACTAGTAGGATAAGGTAATCGAGTCTGTTTGTCAAGTCTGCAACCATTACAATGTAAGGAGACATCTCCAGATACAGACCCTAAGAGGCCCTGACGAACTAAAGAAGACAAGCAAGAGCCATAGATGTAACCAAGGCGATGATGCCACTGCTGGAAGGACGCAGACGAAGAGGCAGCAAGAGCATGAGAGCTGGCAGAAGTGGTGGCAGCGGAAGGAACACAAAGCCAGTCAACCTCCCAAAGGCCCTCTGACTCACGGCGCCGGGGGCCAGCACCAACCAAAGCCTTGGTGCGACGATCCTGAATGGAGCAAGAGTCGGTATCAAGAATGACACGACAACCAGAATCAGTAAGTTGGGCAGCGGAAAAAAGATTCATAGTGAGGCGAGGAACATGAGGAACACTCGGAACAGAAAAAGATGGAGTGGAAAGAATACCACGACTAGCAACAGGAAGAGATGTGCCATCGGCAGTAAGAACATTAACAGGCGAATCAAGAGGTCGGAGAGAAGACAACGCGGAAGAATCAGAAGACATATGAAAGGAGGCTCCAGAATCCAGAACCCACGAAGATGTACCTGACTGTGTAGATGCCTATGATGACGATGAGGAGGATGCAGTCACAACAGCATCAGAGCCAGTCAACGAGGAGCCTGAAGAAGCCAAGAGACGCTTGAGCCTCATAATGTCCTGATCAGTGAGTGACAGGGTCGAGGAGGATCCAGGAGTCACACTGGAAGAGGAGCACCTCTGGTCTCATTTCTTCTCACGACAATCAGACTCTGGATGACCTGGCCGAGAGCAGTAGCCACAGAAGGTGTCACGGCGCGACCGGCCCCTCTCAGCATAAGAGGGACGACCCACCCCCCTGAAGGAGTAGGAAGGAGCGGTGGAGCGGTGAGGCGAGTAGGTGGCATAGGTGCTCGGGCGGCCAACACTGATGGAACCACAAGTAACCCAGCAGAGCGAAGGCGGGTCTCTTCAGCATGAAGCTCAGCAAGTACCTCCGAGATAGGAACATGGCCACGAGCAAGCAAGTGAGCACGGCGAGGCTCGAACTCAGAGCGGAGACGAGATAAGAACTCGTGAACCCGCTGGTACTCCAAATCTGAGCGTGTAGTCTGACAGCAACGACAAGTCCCACAAACGACTGTCCGAAGAGAGTCAAGCTGACGCCAGATAGCAGAGCACTGTGAATAGAACTCATCAACAGAGGAATCACCTTGCTGGAGTGCATGCTCCTGACGCACCACAGAGAGGTAGAGAGCATCACCAGAGGGCTGATAGCGCTGACAGAGATAAGACGACATTGCTGCAACTGTGCCAAGTCCCATGAACTCCGAGGCGAACTGAGGAAGGACACTCGCAGTAAGAACAGCAGCAGCACGAGCATCATCATTGCACCACTGAGTGTAAGCCAGACAGATCATCACGATAGGTAGAAAGGGCATCCGAGTAAGCTGACATCTGCTGATCATAAGCATCAACTGCAGCATCATCAAGAGCCTTGGCAGCATCTCGATCGGCCGGAGAGGCGTCATCAGCAAGAACCGGTGGTGCTGGCGGGGTAGGAGCCACAGGAGCAACAGGGCAAGGCGGTCAGGAGACCTCGCTGGAGAGAACACCCCACAGAAGGAGACCGCGCATATGAATGCGCATGAACCCCGCAAACTCAGCATAGTTGGTGCCATCGAAGATCACCGAGCACGGAGGAACGGCGACATAGCCCGAAGAAGACATGAGCAGTCTGTCTCTCCCTTTTTCTCTTTTTTTTTGAGAGTCAACGGATCCAGAAACTTGATCGGGATCTAGCAGGAGACCCAGGCGCTCGAAGGAGAGGCCAAACTGGATCGGGATCGGGCACCACGCGCTTAAAGCAGAGGATCCCGAAGCAGGGATCCCGAGCGAGGGATGGACCGGGGGTGACGGCCCGCTCAAGTCGCCGCACAGGCCGGACGGGAGCGGCGGACGGGAGCAGCGCGGGCTTCCCGAGCGAGCTGCGCAGCCAGAGGGGAACGGAGCGGCGCGGGCTGCCCGAGCCTCTGCGAGCGGCGCGTCCAGACAGGAGCGGAGCAGCGCGGGCTTAGGAGCAGAGCGGCGCGGGCTTCCCGAGCCTCCCCAAGCAGCGCGGCCAGGCGGGAGCAGAACGGCCCGCAAGAGGAGCGGCCGGCGGCCTGAATCACAGCAGGCGACGGGAGTGGCCGGAAAAAGCGGCCGGAAGTGGCTGGAGATGGCCGGAGACGAGGTGGGTTAGGAAGGAGGAGCAGCACGGAGTTGCATCGTGCGGGAGAGCGAGTGGAACCTAAGCATCTGATACCATATTAGGAAAGAGCAACTAGTATACAATGGGGATATACCGAAAAGGGACTTTACACATCTAACAGACTACTCCCTTACACGATTAAGGAACTCTCTGTGGTGGAGTGTGGTGACCTCCAACTTCCTCTGCTGAATTCACTGGTTGATCTGACTTATCTTACGTCACTGAGTGTGTGCAACTGCTCAAGGGTGAAGTCTCTTCCATCAAAAGAGGTATTCAGGAGTCTCACGGCACTGCGAGAAATGGTTGTCACAAACTGTGTTTTCTTGTCATCCTTGGGTGGGCTGGAGCTCTTTCATATTTAAGTTGGCTAGAAATTACAGAATGTAGCAAACTTCAGGTGGCTGCAGAAACAGGTGAAATGGATGGAGATTCATCGTTTGAGGTCTCCCTGCAGGTTTACTCCCTTTGGATCCATACCACCTTCATGTTAGAACTGGAGCCACTGAATAGATTGTGTAGCACAAAAAACTTGATTATCTCCGTTGGCTGCGGCACAATATCTCGGCAATGGATGAGACAAAATAGGTCCCTTGAGTCCCTGGAGATATTGAAGCCGGAGATTATGTTAGAGCTAGAAGGTTTTCGATCTCGCAAGAGACTGGAGTTTGATATAGTTACCCGTCGCCTCCAGTTTCCTGGTCTGCCCTCTTCGCTGGAGTCTTTCATTATCAGAGAATGTGATCGAGAGGTGGCAGAAAGCTGGAAAAAGAAAGAGAGCTCTGAATGGAACAAGATATCCCGCATCGGTCATGTCAGGATAGGTATACCCCACTTTTCATCAGCCATCTTGTTTCTTACTCACTTCTTCCATCTCATCATCTCCTGCAATCTAGTTGTCAGAACAATAGATGTATTCCTATCTTAAGTACTCTTTCCATGTGTTAACCAGAATTTATCTCCTGTCAGACTGTGATCTGGGCATCCATTTAACTATGTGTCAGTTTTGCAGGAGACGCAAACTACTATTTGGGTCTGGAGAGACGTGTCACAAATTTGGTAAACACAGCTACCAATTTTGATAGTTGTGGCTCTCTACGAGGAAAGAGAACTAAAAGGTACCCCACCATTTGTTTGTAGTCAATGGAGTACATGTCATTTCTTGCTTCGATGTTATAAGCCTATGTAATCGTGCTGTACATATAGGTGAAGTCCAAGCTGGTTATCTCTGCTGCCTGGAGATTCAAGAAACAAGTCACGGAAAGCGATCGACGGCCGCTCATTTTCGCGCTGCAAGTGCAACTGGAGGGAGAAGAAGTAACCACGTGGTTCTGCTTTGTTCCACTGTTTGGCCCCTCCCCTCTCATCTCAGGCTAGCCGCCAGCCGGCGACAAGGTTGGTGTGGGTCTCATACTCGCACGACTGTACAAATGTAGTTAGGATCTAGTACTTTCTAGTAGGTTTACTTTTCCCGTGTTGTTTGTTTTGGGGTCGACCCCGTTGTAGAACTAGCTGGCTATGTCATCTGACCGCCCTCTCTTGTAACAGCCTAGCTAGCCTCTAGGATTTTGTCCATACTGAAAGTTATTTGTGTGCTATGTAGCACTATAGATATCATCAAACATTTGTTCGATACGAGGTTAATACAATTGTATAGCAGCATATGAGATTGGACAGAAAACGCGAAAAGCTTTGTAGATACACACACACAAACAAACAAGCTCTAGGTTGGAATCTAGGATTTCCTGGCATTATTCGATTTCGCCATGATTAGGAAGTACTGGTCGCCAAAATAGAAAATGGGAAGCCTTGTGCGCATAAACGCGAACACCTGGTGGTCACGGATTTTAGACTGCAATGTATTGCTTGATTTATGTTGGATCAGAAGGCATGGATCAACAAGAAAATTGGCTCCACTATCAGAATCACTCCACGTTATATACCTGATCTCCAGCATTGTGATGTTGAATGTCTCCAGTGCGTGACCCAAACTCCAGTAACGCTCCGGCACCACCGCCAACATTCCCGCCTTTGTCCTCCATGGCGTGGTGGGGACTGTAGAGGTAGAGGCGACTGGAAGGGCTGGGATTTGGGCTTGGGCGGATGGAGTAGGAGCGGTGGATTCAGGAAATGAGACTAGTCGACATGTTCTAGCCAGGTAGCTGCTCCTGCGCGGCACGGGTCCTTGTGAAGCACGCGCGCGCGGCATATCCCAATTTTTTACCCGTATCTCCCATGTGGAAGGATCCAGTACATCATAGGACTTGATCTGACGGCTAGCAGCTCTTGGCCGTCCAATGTAGCGGATCCATCCAACTTAATAATGAAAATTGTTCATGTGCTATACATACTGTACAGATATAGACTAGAAGGATTGGACGCATCTCGCTGCGTGGTTGGTGTTGTTGAGATTTCATTAAAAAATGATTTTTCACGGGAGAAAGGACGATGAAGTGTATTTCCCTTTTGTTTTATTATGTGCTATTTTGATCGAGTCAATATGGCTGCAATATGGGAGTTTGTCGATGGGCGCGAGAAGAGTTCCACGTAGGCCTGTAGAGCCTCATCGGATATGATCTCGCCTTCGTGCGCTAGCATTACTTCCTAATGTATGAGCACCGCTTGTTGTTTGCAACTAGTGGAACCATGGCCTGGCCTCTTGGATAAACGTACACTCCGCCTTGGGTTCGACACTTGCAATCTCTTTTGTCTCGTACATCATTTTGGGGCAGCAGGGACGCCTCTGCGGGCCAGTCAGGACAGGGGACAGTGCTTGTCTAATCTTGTTGCAAAAATTCCTGAACATGGGAACCTATATGCAAGGTATGCTAATTTGGGGCAGTTGCGGTGCATAGATCACTCTCCAACACCGTCGGCCCCGTCTAGCCGAAATGCCAACGGCGGGCAATGCCTTGTCAATTGGCAACAGGTGTGCCGCCCCTATCTCGCTAGGCAGCCTCGGGATCAAAGACCTACAGAGGGCGGGCATCGCCCTTCAGACGTGCTGGTTGTGGCTCCAGCACACGGACCCCTCTCGTTTTTGGAGTCATCTCCACATACCACATGACTAGGACGTGAGCACCATCTTCAGGGCTTCTACCTCCTGGGATCTAAGCCGGGGACACTTGCAAGTTTTGGACCGACCACTAGATTGAGGGAAGATCGATTCTCGAGCTAGCCTCACTCATCTTCGCGTTTGTCCCCCGGCGTCGTCAGAAGACACATACCATGCAGGAGGGCCTCCACCTTCGTTGCTAGGTGCAGGATACCCAGGGAGCGCTTGGACCCATGGCCGTGGTTGAGTACATCGAGCTATGGGGTCGACTTCGCCACATCAACCTCTTGGACACACCAGACACCCTATGATGGCGTTGGACTACAACAGTCGCGTACTCTGCTAGCTCCTGCTACCAGGCGCTATTTGTTCGCGCTTGCGAAGGCCCGCACTGGAGATTGACTTGAAGAACATGGGCGACATTGTGCATCAAGTTCTTTCTTTGGCTTGCCATGCAAGACCGATGTTGGACGGCGGACCACCTGGCTCGCCATGGCTTACCTCACGACACTACCTGCACCCTCTGCGATCAAGTGCCCGAGATCATAAACCATCTCCTCACAGGCTGCTCCTTCTCGAGGCAGGTATGGCACGAGATTCTTGGCTGAGTGAGAGCTACGACCGACCTACCGGATGCCGACACAGCTTTCCAGTCCTGGTGGGCTGCGTCATGCAACCACACACCTGCTTCCACCCGCAAGGGGTTGTCCTCCCTCATCATCGCTACCACCTGGTGGCTTTAGAAGCACCGCAACAGATGCATCTTTGATGGCGACCACCCATCGATTTCCAGCATGTGCGCTACCATCAAAGACAATGAAAACATATAGGATTGACAAAATTGAAGAAAAACTAAAAAAAATTAAACAATTTATTTAAAATTTCTTGTATGGTAGTAGGGCCATCGATTGGTGAAATGCAATCTAGTATCTAGCTGTCTCATTCACACAACGAGAAATGGCGGACCTAATGCAACAAGAGAGAGGCTTACCACCGTCGGTCGAGGCGGCTATTTAAGCCGTTTGTGAGATGGGACTAAATAAAACCTTTTACCATTTTGGCGAGTAAGAAATCGAGGGGTCATAACTTTGCCGTGTTAATTCTATCGGGAACTCAGCAATGACGAAATGATCCAAAAAAAAGCGGAGCATCCAACAAAGGGATATGGTACTGCCATTGTGAAATGCACTCTCAATGGTACTTCCATTGTGACTGCACTCAAATGGAAGTACCATACCCATCGCAAAGTGTGTAATGATGACCGTAGCTTACTGCTTCTAGGACGCGGCTATTTAAGCTGGTCCGTCGCTCCTCAAACGGCGAGGTGGGACTAAACCACTAGCTATATTTGCCGAGTTTACTGCAAAGATGGGACACCTGGAATTCTGATTTAAAAAAAATGTGTAGAAAGTCTCCCTTATACAAAACTCGGCAAACAAAGGCTGCCGTCACGGCTTCGTCAACGACTTTACAACTGGGCCCACCTGTCATACATTGCCAAGTTTTTCCCACCGGAACTCGGAGAACTTGAGATTCTGTCGAGTTTATTTAGTTCGCTGAGTCGTTTTCCGTTTGAACCTGGCAAAGCCAAAGCTCTGCCGAGTTGCTTATCACTGCCAAGTACAATTCTGAATCAAACTCCCCAGACAAAGGTTTGCCGAGTTCCCGATAGAAAAAATCGGCGAAGTTATGGAACTCGGAACAAAACCAGATTCTAGTAGTGTCAGGACAGTTTGTCACAACTGCAGTACACAAACTTCCCAACAAGTAAATATATAGCACACGGACCTTGTGAGAGTTATTAATTCAAATCACTTGGAAATCAAAGAAATAAAACGTAAATATGCTCAAACATGACACATACGCACACACAAATAATGTCTGAATCAAATCAATATCAAACAATCTAGCTTGTTCGCCCTGAGAGTGCTAGCTAGAACCTGCTGGTACTATTTCAGAGTCTTGTTCTGCAATGAAGTTCCCATGGGGTTCCATTGCGGCATGGAGTTTCCATGCCAGTTTAACGATGGAATCAAGGGTCTTCTCAGCAGTGTCTGGAATTGCCATTGTTCTCGTCCCTGTAGCAAAAACCTTGCAGCTCTCTAGATCCAGCATGGTCTCCGAAATGCTGGACAGCAACTCCAAGATTCCCTTCAGAGCAGCTCGTTCGAGGATGGCACTGCTACTCCCCACCCTGCAATTCTTCATCGTTGCTATCACGATTCTAGTGGTCAGCTTCATCACTATCAGGCTTTTGGTGGTCATGACATCCTTGTTTAACTGCACCATCTTCATCGCAAACCTTAAGGCGGCACCTTCTTGACCTCCTTGGTCAGCTTCTCCCAGCGAAATTGCATTTATATCCAGGTGTAATGTCTCGCATGCCGTCACACAGAGAGACAGCAGGGCCAGATGCAACTCGTGGTGTTGGTTTTGTCGAGAGGAGGACGTATTATTCTTCTTGTTGTTACTCACAATAACTTCTAGAATAGCACCATCACCGACAATGACTTGGCTAACGACCTCGGTAGCTGATCTAGCATAACCTGTCCTTCCCTCTTCTCCTATCGACCCAAAACCATGTAGTATTTCTCCCATTAGCTGCAACGGCATAGTATATATATTAGAGTTGTGCCAACTATTACTTAAAAGCAAGAAAGAAAACGCAAAGCAAATAAAATGTACCCATCGTAAACAAACCGGAATGAGTCAATGACTGAATTACTGATCGCACATTGATTCATTGAAATTTCACATATTTCAGTGAGGTCCTAAATTATTTTGTTTCTGAAATTAAAAAACTTGCATGACACATGAGGCAAGCTCTCTAAAAAGTAAGTAAAAACACAAAGGCACATGACCGCTGGAAGATTCACCTTGCACGTATATATTTAAGGAACGAAAGAACAAAAATTAGTATACAAACAATTGTGTACGTACCTTGGGCATGACACCAGTCAATGCATTCCTGATTGTACAAATATATTCATCATTCCCCGTGTAACGAATACATAGATGCTCCAGAATTTCTGCTGCAATGTTTCTGCATGTGTTGATCTCGTCATGTGAAACTATTTCAACGAGACCACCAGCAAACTCGGTGGCATCGTTCACATGGGGGAAGATGGAGGCAACCTTTGTTCTCCCAACAAACAGCACCAGTGCTTTACCTGCACTTTCTCTCATGGACCTGTCGCTGCTAACACCGTTAACGAACATGCTTACCAGCATCTTAATGAAATCTCCTTTGACTTGAGCTTTGTCCATGCATAGTTGCGTGAGGACCTTCATGCCGTTCATCTGCAGCTCTCTGCCTTTACATTCTTCACAGCTTAAGATCCTTTCGATTGTGTTGATTACTTTACGGTTGCTTGATATCTTCCGGCGCAGCTTGGCTCCTGTCTCTCCCTCAGCGGCCACGAGTTGGAGCATCACCTTCAGCGATGCCTCTACTACGCTAGCGGACCATGCACTATGATTGGTGCGGTGCACTTGGTCATAGCTAATAGGGGCCATGATCTTGCAGACAAGATGTTTGCTGTTGCTTATGATTATGCGGTTGTCCTTATTGTCTACGAGCCTCAAAAGGATACGCAGGCCAGTCATCACCAGATCTTTGTAGCCACTGAATGGGTCGGTTATTTCTTTGCTCTTCTTAGTCTTGGGAAACGGCCACTGACTGAAGTCGATGTCCCTGTCCCAATATGATTCTGATTCTGACTCCGAATCGGACTCTGCTGGCGGTAAACAAGCGTTGCTACTGCTGCCTTGTTGCTGACAATGACCATTGTTTGCGTTTGATGATGGCTGGTATGGTAGGAGCCGAAGGTATTCTTCAAAGGTGTTGACGAGTGAAGATATGCATTGGATCCCTTGCGGGAACTGCTCCAAACAAATCCCACCAGCGACATGCTCCACTATCCTTGCAGCGGCCACCCTCATCTTTCTGTCATACGGCTCTCTTGAATCTAGTGTACGAAGCAGTTTGTGGAGAATGTGAGGGGAGGATGCAGATCCGATCAGCAGCTTTATCACCCTGTGCTGCTGCACGATGATCTCCTCCTCCGTTCGACGATGCTGCTGCCACTTCCTCTTCGTCCCATCCCACTTCGTCTTCCATCCACCCATCTCCTTCCTCTCATTATTCTCCTGGTTCTTGTTGCTTTTAGCCAATGGGGCTCCATTCCTGTCCTCTGACTCCAACTGCTGCTGCGGCGTTTCTTCTGGTTGGACCAAAGTGGGAGCTTCGATCTTGTCCGAATGCTGCCGGGTCAGAAGTCTGTCCAGTATCAGCGTACCGGAAAGGCAGCTATGCGGCGACTTGGACTCCATGAGTTGTACAGCATATGTGATGAGGTTCCTTCCTCTCACGGAGGATGGGTTTTTTAAGCATGCCCTGCTGATTTCAACCAAGTAGCCTGACACTGCAGAATCACCATCTTGGAAGCCGTATGCCAGGCTTACTTGATTCACTACCGTCTTCATATAAAGCATCAAGAGCATTCTATACAGGAACAATGCACCCTGGGCCACACACATGACGTACAGGACATTATGCGCAGGATCCATGTTTGCTCTTCCCTCCTTGGTGTTCCCGTAATGGTTGTGTTCCACTAGACCGCTAATCGAGATAGAAATTGAGATGACTATCCCCAAGAAAATGACAAGCGAAATAGTGTGAAGGCACACGAACAACACCACTCCATGAACCAGAGCTAGTGCCCATCCTACCGCCACAAAAACCGCTGCAATAACTCGGTTAAAGACTGCCAGTTCCTGCTGATCAGTGCGTGCATTATCAGCTAGCTGAGGCGGGTTGCGCGTCAATATGTTTTTGACGGTCCTCACGCTAAAGAGCAGATCAACCACAGACCCCATCTTTTGACCGAAAGAAGAATTGATGCTGTAGTACGTATATATATTCCAAGTTAGATACGTGCAGCTTGAACTCTATAAATATAAGCGAGTGACGAGGAACAAGATTAAGCAACAAAGTTGAGCAGGAAATAATCTATTAGTGCTTGGCCTATGCACTCATGTCAACCTGGTTGGCTCGAGAACCCCCCGGACATGACCTGAGATGTACCAGACCATATGGCGGTTCCATCTTGGACAGGTACGAAAATGTGTATTGGACCACTTCAGGTCCATGTCCCAGGCAGCAGTACCCCTAAGATCTCCCGTCCGCCTAGCGATCTCCCCTCCCCCTCCCCTAGCGATCTGCCGTCCGCCTCCCCATCCCCTCCGCCTCCCCACCCCTCTAGATCCCATCCGATCTCCTCCACCTCCCCTCCCCTCCCCTCCGCCTCCCCTCCCCACCGTCAAAGCCCGTGCGGGGGAATGATAGCCAACTGCAGCACACACCTCCTACGAACCATGGGTCCCTCCTGCCAAGAGGATCTCTAACCGAAGCCCACAAGAAGGTACATGACACATGTGACATCATCGTCCGATCCAAATAAACTCAGACCTATGGTATCTCTTGGAGTGCAATGGAGGCTAGGAGAAAAAAAACCCACATCTTTGAGGCCTTCATCATGGTAACGGTGCCCACGGGTGTCGTCGTCATTGGCTTTCACCAGCGGATTCACCATTCAAGCCACTGGTCCGCTGGCCAGTCGGGATACCACCGTGGTCGACCCTAGATATGCCACGAGCTGCAAAATGGACACGAGTTGCGCAGAAGGTCCGAGCAGTACAGCCGCACCGCTGGACAGGCGAAGGCGGCTCACTGCCCAGCAGTCATAGTCGTGGCCACCACCAGGAGCATGCGCCAGAACGCCGCGGCTGATGCCAAAGCGAGAAGACTGCCACGCGCGAAGCATGAGCACAACAAAAGAGGCACGAGCAAATTGTATACTGATGATATCATGCTATTGTAAATGGAGTCCAACTTGGACATAGACAGGAAAACCGTACACATTAAGAAAAAACACCCCGCCTTCCCGAAATGTAATGCTAGATCGACCTACCAATAACTTAATTCAGCCGAAATACAAAAAAGATGCATATGAATTAGACTAACCAGAGTATCTGGGTCAGGGTAACCAGCGTGAGAAGCCAGAAATCCATGGTGTCTATCATAGAGACGAATCCACCGAGAAGAACAACCGTGGTCCATGTAACCACCAAGAAGCCTATGCCCCTGAAGGCAAACCCCACGTACGCAAAGAGCATGGCGTAGCCATTGATGAGCTTTACTTCCTCCCATTCGGAGTCGTACCTCATTGCAGCCATTCTTCACTTCAAGAGTCGTCGGATGGATGCTGATCGATGTTATGTGTGTGCAAAGCTTATCTTCAATACATAGCCCTCAGTAAGGAAGCACGTACTACTTGTATGTTTATCTATGCCCAAAACGAGGTTGGATCTTGAACAAACCCCCGGCCTAACTAATTATCCAGCCCAGTGCGTACCAACTGCCCCTTTTTACCAAACAATTAAAAAATAGAAAGCCCCGAGGTTTTGTTGTTTTGTGACTGTCTAGAGGGCTTTTGCACGCCCTTTTAGGAGCCAGCGCGTGTGCTTACGCGCATTCGTCTTTTGAATTCTTGGTTTTCACAACTCACGGTTGTATGAAAGAATCTATACTGAATACGTCGGTGCCGCTGAGACTGGATTTAAGAGACCTACTACTAGGGACGTACGGTCTCTTAGAAATAATCCAAACCTAATCCATGCGTTTTTTTTAGAAAAGGAGGATGACCCCCGGCCTCTGCATCTAGTAGATGCATACGGCCACTTTATTGATTGTTCTCGAGGACCTTACAAAGTGTTACAACAATAAGCCTGAATCCACCAACTAGGCAACATATGCCGCTACTCCTATCCATATGATGAAGGGGTGCTAGCTGGGTCACTACCCAGACCACTCACCTTAACCTAACATCAAAAGCCGGAATTCCCAGCCTAGCCACATACCGGGTCTGGGGCATAAACCGGTCTGACGCACTCACAGGTGTCGTCTCCACCATCTTCCACTGGTCCATCTCCAAGCAGATTGAGGTGCCAACCTTGGCAGGCCCTCCGCCATCAGCGCCGCCATGACACCAAATGACGACCACCACCTACGGTAGAACATCACCAAGCAGATGGAGCGCTACCACAAGATGAAGATCAGCGGTAGAATAGATAAATCGCCGCACACATTGCCGCCGCCAAACACCTCACACGCACCACAAGCGCCCACCGTGCTTCCAGGGGACTAGCGACGCCTTCAAGAAGGAGCGCGACGAAGGCTGACGCCGTCACCCGCAAGGGAACTAGAGCTTCGCCCAAATGAAGAGCACAGTGAGAGGCGGGATAGGACCTCGACAAGGCCTCAAGAAGGGAACCGGCGCCCACAAGGCGCCGCCATTGTTGTGGCCTCCGCCGGCGGCCAAGGTTTCCCGATCCGCCCGTCCCAACCACCCGGCCAACGACCTGGCCAGGGAAGCGCCCGCAGCCGGAGAAGGCGTCGGACTTCATCGTAGCAGGCACGCCGGGTGACGGGGCACCCCGACCCACCGTAGTAGACGTCCACCGAGACCTCGCCGCCCGCACAGCCGAAGTCGCGGACCACCAGCTCCCACGGCCATCGCCCGTCGATAGGCCACGCCGTCCACACCGTCCGAGGCCGCCGCCCCGGCATCCACCCACCGCGCACATCCCATCAAAACACGGAGGACGCCCCACATCGCCGCCACCAGGGAGACCACGCCGCGAGCGGACGACGCGGGGGGTCTTTTGACAATCATGCCAGGTTAGTGGGTTGGTGCGTAGTTAATACGTGTTGTCTGCTCGTTTCTTTTTCATTTTTTATTTTAACAGAGGCGCCATTCATTGACCAAACACATTTTACATCCAGGATTGTGAATACTTGTGGAATTTCTCTTTAACTTTAATCCAGGATTGTGAATACTTGTTTCTGCTACTGTTCAATCTGCAGCACCACCTGAAGTATTGTTGCAGTCAGCCTAGATGGATCAGACAAATGTTGCTGCAAGGTTGATTGGTGCGTGCTGAGAGCTTTTTGGAGCAGGAAGAGGCGGCTCTGGGCAGGCTCCCTTGTGCCAACTATGTTCAGACCACTGTGATGTCGTGTTCTCCTGATTTGGCTGATGTTGGCTCGAGGAAGGGCAGTGGGGCGGAGCTTTATGGATGTCTCTCCCCCGATCTTGGGGTCAATTCATCTCCGTTGTCTGCCTCATCCCCCATCTTGCCTAACTACGAGGGCGAGTCTCTCGCCATGCTTGTCGCCCCAGTGCTTTAGATCATTTCCAAGTTTCGACAACAATGTATGAACCCTACTTCACCTCTGTCAGTAGAGCATATGAAGGTGGGCTCTTCGATGACCTCGTCCTCGTGTCAGTGGTTTGTGTGGTGGATGATGTTGATGTGGAGGTTGTATTCACACCTTCTCCTTTGAGCCTCTTGGTTGACGACAACTACACCAAGAAATACACTGAGTTTTACGAGTTCTTGGGCAAATGGGCGGTTGATCAACCTGGATCCAGCAAGACAAGTGTCTGCCTCAAGGAGAAACCAAAGAGGAACAAAGGCAAGAAGGGTGGCGCCCCTAGCATTTCTTTGATTTAATGATGGAGTGTGCTTGGTTTTTTGGCACTCAGTGTGGCTTCGGGTCTTTGAGTTGTCCTTGTCGGTGAGCTCGTTAGGGTTTTTGTTGTGTCTTACTTGGTTCGAGGATTGTGATTGTTGTTTGTTGGGAGCGTTCGAAAGGTTATGGTGCTTCGTGCCTTGTGAGTAGTCCGTCAACAGATTCTCCATATTGGTTTTCACTCGGTTTTTAATAAATTATCTTGGAAAGTCTCTTCTTCTTAATTAATAGACAAGGCAAATTTTTGCCTCTGTTTCAAAAAACTTCATGTATCATGGTGAGAAATAGTAAGATCTGACCCACCATGGTACCCTTTTTGAGAAAATAACAAAAAAAATACTTCATTAATGCATGAAGACTGCATGAGAAAGAGAAACGTTGATGTCAAATTTCATTTATAGACAACCACAAGGACACAATCGTACATCTATACAGTGAGGAGCAATTAGGAAGATTGATTGATTTGCCACATTGTACTTGGTGATCAGATGATTTTCCCCGCTTTAGTTAGGATCAGATGATTTACCCCGCTTTAGTCGTGAAAAGCCACACAATGGTGATGTCTAGAATCTTGAGTGTATGTATTATCCAGTAAATTGATGAAGCTATAAATCCAGATTTCGTGACGGCTGCATGACTAAGAGTTGGTGTGTGGCGCCAGGAAGTGGACTAGCACAAGCATGCACGTTGTTAAAACGTGTGGATCTCTTGCAAAGCTAAACATGCAGGCAAGGTTGCGCTTAATTTGCAGCTTTGGATTAGATTAAGCGAAAGCTGCTACGCACGCATCAGCGCATGTGTCCTGAGAGGAAAGAACACCATGCGAAAACAGCTTTTGAGGTTTTGTTTGAGCCTCCAACCATACTTAATCAAAAGTAATCTTCACTTTAGTGGTTCTTTTGAGTCTCTTACAACTGGAGGTTATTGTTAAGAGCTCCTTGTGTCCTCAAGTTTGACCATTGGAGCATCTCGCTCAGCATTTGAACTATATATGTATGAAATGTTTAATCCAGTGAACTGACGATTTTAACATGGACCTTGATGCAATGACAAGTGGTTGCCGCTTGCCAAGATTATAGTCTCAGATTAACAATGTATTAGGCTGAAATTGCATCCTAGATCATGTTTGCATTTTAAGCTTTGGAAAGGAACCAAGGAAGCTCCTACGCAGGTGGCGGCATCACGGGGCTAGACAGAAGACTTTGCCAAAATTTCGGATAATGAGACCAGTGAATATTCAAATACCCAGATCTGGAGAATTCACCGGCGGAAGAAGTCATGGCTGTGGCCCCGTTTGGATACTCTAACTCAGTTAGAGGTTAGAGTTAGATTCTAACCCTGAACTAACCCTTAACTAACTCTAGCCAAAGAGGTGTTTGGATGGCAGGGTTAGATGGAGCGCAGATACGCCGAGGCGCCTTCACGGGCGTTGCGAGAGGGAGGGAGGGGAGGACGATAAGCTTCGAAGAAGTGGGGAGGGATCTGCTGCGAGAGAGCGAGAGAAAAAGGTGTTTTTTAGTGGTCCCAAGAAGAACTAACCCAAATAGGGTTAGATGCATCTAAACCAAACTAACCCTCATGTTTGGATATTTTTGGGTTAGTTAAGTACAAACTAACCCAAACTAACTTTAACCCATGGATCCAAACAGGGCATGTGTCTGGTTGCTCATCATGCTTTCTATCTACTTGATGCTACATTGAGTTCATAAACTCAACCTTTATAAAAAAAGAGAGTGAAAGGGCAATACATGTATAACCACCTGGGACCTACTCCCTCCATCCAATAATATAAGATGTTTTTGAACACTAGTGTAGTGTCAAAAAACGTCTTACATTATGAGACAGAGGGAGTATATTATTAGGCTAGTGAAGCTGATTATATGGGTTTCTCACATAAATCGTTGAGATAGTTTATGGATTAGAGCAGGTATAATCTACACTAGTTTGCACTATTTACCTGTGCGTTTCTTGCTTTACCGTTGACCTAGGTAATGAAATTTCAGTGTTGAGTAGTTGATGTCTCACCCTAAATAACGATAAGAAAATCCTGATGGCATAATAGCCACAATTTAGGGCAGTTGCCATCGATAATCATTTCTTGAGTGCAACATCCATTGGAGCATCCTGCCATACTGTTATTAGCATCTGTAATTGTTTAGGCCATGCAAGAACCAACCAACAAATTATGGGTGATTGGATTTTCAAATTTTTTACCCAGCATATCGATGACACTGATCATGTGACGTCTGCCTAGGACGGGGCGATCATGGCACCACAACTTGAGTTGCATTAGCGCACATGCCAAATGCAAACAACAATGAGCAAAGCTGTCGGAATGCAAGCTGGAATGTCACGAGAAGTACTAGGCTGACACAAATAATGTATTGTATTTGGTAAAACATGCAGGCTAGATCACGCTTAATTTGCAGCTTTGGATTAGATTAAACGAAAGCTGCTACACAGCCATCTACAACCATACTTAATCGAAAGTAATCTTCACTTTACTGGTTCTAAGTTCATTCACATATGCATGCATAGATGCAGAATTAATCCAGGAAGCAAGAAATGATGATTCTGGCCGATTTCTTCACCATTTTCTGCACAGTTTTTTTCTGTTTCATCACGACACTCATGTTTTACATTATGGGACGGAGGGAGTATTATGTATGTGTTCATCTTTTCACCGTCCTCTTTGATTGTGTTCCATGTTGTTTCAGGCGTGGGGAATATTCCGAGTCACATTTCTACTTATGCCCCATTTTTTGTGTTTGTTCTGGGTGAATGTTTATCTGGTTTTCCTGTTGAGTTTCAAATTGTTTCTTTTTCGTTGAGATTCATGCAAGAATTGGATGAGTTTGCTAATGTTTGACTTATTTTACATGTTTATGCTCTTATGTCACTTATTCCTCGCAAAAAGAAGATAAAATAGTCTGGATTGGACAGAGAAAGGAAAAATCATAGCTGGGTCAAATTAACAAGGATTTTCCATGCTTCATTTTAGGATTGGCAAATTTTCTCTCAAGTGATGCATCAAAGCGGAACACATTTTATTGACTGGTGCAGCAATCAGAGCCGTCTTATTACTGAAAAAGGCTTTCGCCCGCTTTATATATAAAGCAATAACCATGAACAAGACGATACAAACACGCGCCACCCCAACACACGCACACACTCAAGGCTAGATACATAGGCGCTGAGCACAGCTACACCACCCCTATCGCTACAAGAGCTACCAGGGTCCTCAACCGTGAACGCCACCGCGAAGACGAAGCCGCATACGACGAACCGTGAGCTCCAAGGCGGCGCCTTCAGGAAGGTCACGGCACCAGAGTTCCGCCACTGCCCGGTCCACGGATCAGGGTTTCCCCTAGAGCAACACGATGGGCAATGAGGAGCGCGACGACGCCTTCAAGAAGGGAACGAACTCGCCGCCGCCGGCCTGCCCGAAGACAGAACAGGTTTTCACCCCGGCCAACACTCACTGCCCCTGGCAAGGTACGAACTTCGCACCACCACCACCGGTCGACGCACCCCAGCCACCATGCCGCCCACACGGCCATGGCCACCGGGCGGCACCTGAGCCACAGGCTCCGCCCACGAGCACCGTGCTCCCACCTCCAAAGACGCCGCTCCGGAATCCAAGACCACCCCAACCCCTTCAACCAGAGCCACCGACACCGCAGTCGAAAAAAGCACACCCTTTTGGCAAAGAACGGGGCCCAGCCGGCTGGAGCAGGGCAGGGGAAGCCATCGGAGGCTGCCGGCCGCGTCGCAGCCACCACGCCATTTCACGAACCGGGGCCAGGTCTCCGTCGCCACTCCCGGCAACAGCAAGACCCGGAGGTACCCCTTCCAACTCCCCGGAGCGCCCCTGCCACCATGGCAAGCCACAGATGAAGTCGAGCCGCCGTCCCACCCCTCCTCGGTGGTGGACACTAGTGCAGAACCGGCCTTTAGTGCCGGTTCGTAAGGGCCTTTATTGCCGGTTCTCAAACCAGCACTAAAGAGTGAGGACTAAAGGTCCCCTCCTTTAGTACCGGTTCGTCACGGACCAGCGTTAAAGTGCCACCACGTGGCACGAGCCAGGCCCGGGTGCGCGTAGGGCTTTAGTACCGGTTGGTAACACCAACCGGTACTAAATGTTTGGGTGTTTTTTTTATTTTTTGCTTTAGTTTTGTGTTTTCAATTTAATTTAGTGATTGTTTTACATTATAATGAGTTGTTAAATCATTAGGTGAAAGTACCGCGGATTAGTTTCGACTGGGGGATCTAGCTAGCTATATATAGCTAGCTATAGCTAAGTGATCAAGTATATATACTTGATCACCTAATTAGGTGATCAAGTATAATATATATGGATATGGCATATATATACTTGATCACTTAGGTAGGATCCATCCAGCTGAAATATCATCGAGTTCAACATGATTGTCATGATATTATAAGCGTTCATATATATAACACCACAAAAGCAAATAACACTTTGAGATTAAGTTCAGAACGAAGAACACGGACATGAAAGGACAAGTACTAAGAGCAGCATGGTAAATCACTCATGCTAGCTACTCTCTCTCTGGTAAAATAGCATAGAACATGTATAGCTCTCCTGATTCATCAAACTAGAGCATGCAGATGAACCTGTCTCCTAATCGTGGGCTGCGCTTCTCATTGCTGCCCCCTAGTACTTCTCTGTGATCGTTAACAATTTTCCTCCAATCTTTCACTATTAAGCATTCATCGCTTCTAGAAATCCTGAATGCATTAATGTGCAATGCAGGATGTCTTGGCCGTAAGCTAACAATTGACATGCGACCTTTAGTCTCGATCCCCTGAGGCACAACTATCATCGGGAGTCCCTGTTGAAGAACATCGTATAGTACTTAATTAATATACTTAGCAATGAAAGTTTAGCAAAAAAATTATGTATGCAAAAGATGCACTGAGGACAAATAGTAAAAATCTTACCATCATTCCTAAATAGATGTGGCCGTAGTTCAATACCATCACTATTGGTCGCACATTTTGAGTACTAACATTTCTAAGTGCAGGAAGATAATTTGTCTTGACAGTATGAAGATCCTCAAGCCATTAAACATAATGACTTATCTTCTCGCAGTTTAGTTCAGCTCCGGGACAGTAGTAAGTCCTGTCTACCAAGCGCTGGACATGTTTGGTTGAATGGAGATAAGCTGTCAATATAAATTATAGTTGTTAATTATTTTTGAATAAGCAATATCAAGGAAAAAAATATAGTTGAGAAGAACTCACATAATGGTAGAACTGGAGGCGTCTACACATCGACCCATATGTCTCTATTACCTTCAATATCATCTTCCGGACCAATATCAAAGGTGATAACCATACCAGGCTCAAATGCATAAGTCTTGCATAGTGCTTGCCAAGTTTTGCATTCAAAATAGGTGTACGTGTGTGCATTGTATACTTTGACGTTGAAAGTATAACCATGCTCAGTTTTCAGGTAAACTCTCTTTACCTCCATAGTTTCCATATCATTGAAACCTATCTTATCCAAGACAAAAATTCTTGCATGGCAGGGGATGCGCTAGTAAAATAGTGAAAAGTAAAAATTATAAGTCAGGCAAATGAAGCATATATATATAAGTCATGCTTAATTACGAAAACAGACACTGTCGTTGTGACTTACTATATCGAATTCGAAGGTCTCATCCAACTTGATGCTGAATCGCCTATCATCAACAAGGAAATTTCTGTCGCACTGGCCACGCTGGTCTTCACAGCATTCGCACATAATGAAATTTTTTCCGTTGTCAGATGACATTTCCTATGTTCATATAGGCGAAACATTAAACACTTACTAATTCAACTAATTCAACTAAGCCTTTACTAAAAATAAACTAGTTATATTAATTCAAACAATCTCATATACCTAAATTTTAATTAGTTCAAATAATCTCATATACCTAAATTTTCTTGCTAAAAATAAACTAGTTCTATTAATTCAACTAGTTCAACTAAG